>OY253745.1:23578610-24039315 GCA_958009045.1 Oxytorus armatus
CGATTTTATTGCGAGACGCTAGTTATACAGTGATGACTGTTTTAACGCGCTTAACATTGCGATAGGACAGTAAAATCGTCGAAGACTCGAGATATTTCAAGTTACGTAAAAAAAAAATGTCTATGTGTATTGAAACGGATTATGGATGCAGTGGCCTATGTGGCAACGTGGATATTACACTCGAGAGCGGATGACGAGTCTTTCTCGACACAGTTTTGCGGAGAAAAAATACAACAATGAGCGAACAATTGACCGCAGCGGCGGACACTTTGATAATTCGTTTCTCGAACGTTATAAATAAGTGGCCGACTATTCGTTTTTTCAATTAACCCTGAATGACTAACAGTGCGAATGCCTAAAATAACAGTGACTTTAAAAGATACTCTTTTCATTGCAATTAATATATTTTAATGTTTCTAAAATACAATTGTTTGTTCAAGTCTCAAGAGTAGGAAAGCACTGAACAATGGCTTCGTAACAAAATTTAACTGGCATACATTTGGACGACGTTAAATTTCCTAGAAATCATTAAGACCGACGTTATCGACGATTCATCGACGAAAAAAAAAAAAAAAAAAATCTTCAGTCACTGGTTCATTAACTCGATTGCGATAACGAGACGTTCTCAGGCACATGGCACCACGGACTTGTTATCACTCGACGAATTCTTCGAACAATCGCGAAGGAGAAAATAAAAGAGGGAATTTAAGCTACACAGCTGCACTCACCATTGAATAGGATTCCATAACGTGTCTTATCGTGATGATTCACGGGTTTTGATATATCTTCTTCTGCTTCTTCCGTGTTTTTCTCTCCCCCCTCACGTCCCCACTCTTTCGACAACCACTGCTTACAAGACCTTCCAGCAAACGGATGAATACCAGTTATCACACGAAATATCACAGAACAAATCGTATGTACGCGGATTTAGATATAAATTCTACATTTTTCGTGGATTTACAATCAGCACTTTATCAATGACACTGAAATGATTGTTTGTTTTTTCTCGCAACTTTTCCCGACGCATCTACGTAAACGTGACCACGTGGCGCTGTTAGGAAATCGCAGCGCGTAAACAGGCAATTCGTTAAAATGTTCTCCGGAAAATGAAAAATTTGTAAAATTTTTACGTAAAAATCTACAAATATTATTGTTTATTTGATTTTTTACTCATTCAACAAAACTCTTGGTTTGATTTTTCTTTGATTTTCGAATCTTTTACGCACGATTCTTCGTGTCGAGCGCGTGTTCACGTCTCGATATATGTCTCCGCGAGAATTGGCGCGCGACGTATAACCGATACGTTTTTTTCTTCTTCTAATATACGCGGCACGTACAGGTGTTTATGTGCGATGGTTGTTTATAAAAGCGGCAAGAGCGACGAAGTGTGTCCGTCGTTCGGGCGCGTTTCGTGGTGGACTGGTACACGGTGAGCCGCGGTCCGGCTCGGAGACCCTCTCTCGAACGCGCGCGAGATCGGCGGCAGAACGACGAGACGACGACAAACCACGATCGGCGTCCGGTGTCTGCATGTGCGCGGGCGTCATTATATACACGCGAGTATCAACGGAAAAAAAAAACAAATGAAAATTTAATTTCGTTAAATTGAGAAAGTTACTTTAGTTGTAGATGAATAAAGAGATAAGAATAATATTGTTGCACTTACCTCAATTCTCATTCGGTGAGAAAAATCAATATGAATCATCGTGGGTACGAAAAATATTTAGTTTCCAAACGATAATAATGCTAAAAAGTTATTAACCTTTAAACAAATATTTCCTAGCTAATTTTTTTGTTTCTTTTTCATCTTTGTTTAAGAGCGAAAATAGGGTTAGACGGTTTAAAAAATCGATTTTTTTTAATTTCATAATTTGTTAGTAAAACTATTGAAAAATATGTTCCCAAAATTTTTAATGAAAATTCCGACTCGTTCTATTGTTATAAGCCATTGAAGTGAGTAGCTCTCCTTCAGGCCCCGAGCGCGCTATTTTTTCAAACGCGTTTTTCTGAAAACGACGTTTTTTTAACTTGCGTACACGCTAGTTTGAAAAGTTTTCAACCAATCGTTTTAAAAATTGGCAGTTACTTTCTTCATAGTATTGCGTTCTATATGAACCTAAAATCGGAATATTATCATTATTTAAAATAATTTTTTTTTGCAAACAAAGTTGTAAAAAATGGCAAAAAATCATGCTTTATTGTTTTGACCCCTGTAAAAAAATCAATTTTCTATTTTTCTGATAGCATTTAGGTTCATATAGAAGAGAGACATATAATAAAAGTAAATTCCAAACTCGTTTGATTTCAGATGAAAATTGCGGCTTCCAGAATGTACGCAAAATGCTGAGTCCGATTGTGACCTGCAATATGGGGTCGCTAATATCTTCGGTTTTTTTCAAGGAAATTCTTCAAAAATTTTATAGTATTTACTTAAATGTATGTATAAAATATTCTCAAAGTTTCAATAAATTGGATTCATTTTTTATACTATAAAAAAATTCATGAAAATCATTGAGAAAACGGTGCCCTAACCCTATTTCCCCCTCAATCGGACACCTTCAAGTATTATTTAAATCGTTCAAGCTCATCTCCGTTACATCCACGGTTCTGCGACTTGTTTTCTACTTCTAAAAAATGAATAAAAGCAATAACATTCTATTTTTATCGACAAATTTTTCTTCGCATTTAAAATAATTCACGATATCAAAAAGTCATACCGGCCTCTCCTTAAAGGGCTATACCAGTGTGAACGCTGAAAATTTGCGTGATTTTCGGGAATTTTTTGGAAGTAAAGTACTCAATTAAATGTTTCAGAAAATTAAGAATATATTTGGCTATATTTGACCTATATTACATAATTTTTTCATAAAAAAATATTGAGACCCAAGCGACTTATGCGCTGCCTTCGGAGGCACCAAAAAAAAAAGTTCCTCCACTGCTGACATGATTCCGGCCGATTGAGTAGCTGAAACCGAAAAAGGAAAAAATGTCGTTAAACTGGAAGGTATTTCCTATACAATGACGTAGGATTTTTGAAAAATATCAAAATCCAACAAAATGGCGTAGTTATGAAAAAAAGTCTGTTTTCTTGCCTATAAAATGGTCGTTTTTTTCAATGCCAAGCCGTCAATTTTCAGCCAATCAAAAATATCCTACGTCATTGTAGAGTAAATATATTCAAGAGTACTCAGTTCAAATTTCACGTCAATTGGATAATTGGTCTTTGAGTTACAATGTTAGCAAATTTGAAAAATCTCAATTCGAAAAAAACGCGTTTAAAGATTTAACTATCGATTTATACCTATGAGCGGTTGCTCTTTAGAAGGCTGCCATTCTGGGAGTATTAGAGATACGGCCTTCAAATTTGTACAGAATAGTCTTGAAAGTATAAACTGTTGAAAAAGGAAAAAAAATCGACTTTTCGAAAGTATCACACTGACATAGCCCCTTTAAACTTCCTAAATCTCTAATTCGATATATCGGAATAGTTATTATTTAGTTATTAATATCAAATTTCAGTTAAGCCGAATAAGATTTAAACGGCCGAAATAGAGCGAATTAAGATTTTAGTCAATAATGTAAAAATTGGTCATTAACGAACAAATGTTATTCGGTTCGAGTAAAATTTGTTAGTTACAACTAAAGTTCGTTATATTCCACAAAATATATCTCCTTGTCCTTTCTCGATGTATAAAAGTACAAGAACTATTCACCTTCCCACTTCAGGGCATCCAATTGTTTGAATAATCATTGATCATTAAACTCGCGTTTATAAAACTCGTCGAAGAGAAAAAAAATTTATCTAATATTGTGGAATGCGGAGACAATTCTCATCGTCGTTGATCACGTCCTTCGCTTCGGAGGCAACGCATCGTGACGCATCGTGAACATCGCGTGACGGTCATAGCAGACATAATAATGTTTTACCAAGAAATGAAATTAAGTGAATCGAAAAAAAAGAGAGAGAGCGAATCAACAATAAAGATTGGCCAAAATGTTAAATTTAATGACGCATCAAATAAATAAGATAAAACGGTAAAAATTTCGATGTACGAGGTCTGTTCAAAAAGTATCGCGAATTTTTAATTTTCGCGGGCTACGTATATTCGATTTTCGATTTTTTTGTGGCGTTAGGTTGGTACTCATGTCCCTCACTTATGCTGAAAAAATCGGCCATTTTGAATGTTTAGTTAATTGTTGACAGCTGTTTTGGGTAGACGTGTTTTGGCTTGTCTTCGATTTTTGCCTATTCCAAAAAATGGATCAAAGAATCCGTATGAAATTTTGTGTGAAAAACAAAATTAAGTGGGCGGACGCATTCCGAATGTTGACTGTGGCATATGGTGAAGCTACCTTGGACCAAAGCAACGTTTATCGGTGGTACAAAATGTTCTCAGAGGGCCGAGAAGATGCGAACAACGAAATGCGTTCCGGACGCCCGAGCACATCAACAACAGACGAAAACATTGATGAAGAGAAGAAAATAATATTGGCCAATCGTCGAGTCACCGTTAGAGAAGTTGCCGAGGAACTAAACATATCGATTGGCTCGTGCTATTCGATTTTTACCAATGATTTGGGCATGAAACGGGTCGCCGCGAAATTCATGCAAAAATTGCTCAATTTCGAACAAAAACAGTGTCGCGTTAACATTGCTAAGGAGCTGTTGGACTCGGTCCGCGACGACCCAAATTTGCTCCAGAGGGTCATAACTGGTGACGAATCATGGGTTTATGGTTATGACGTGGAAACCAAAGCTCAATCATCGTAATGGAAGCTGCTTTTTTGGAATAGGCAAAAATCGAGGACAACCCAAAACACGTCTAACCAAAACAGCTGTCAATAATTAATTAAACATTAAAAATGGCCGATTTTTTCAGCATAAGTGAGGGACATGAGTACCAACCTTACGCCACAAAAAAATCGAAAATCGAATATACGTAGCCCGCGGAAATTCAAAATTCGCGATACTTTTTGAACATACCTCGTACATGTGATCGAGTACATCGATCGTTCAATTTTTTTTTTATCAACAGGACAGAACATTAATTGAAACAATAACATGGTTGAATTATCAAATTTCAACGATGAACTCCGCTTGATTAATCGAATTTGCAATGTCAATTAGCGCGAGCGAATTTACGAGAGGTATATACGCATACAAACGCCATCGGGAGGCCACGCGAGAGACCACTTCCGCTCAGTAAACTCACGTGCTCGTTACAATTATACACATATATGTATATATATCTGCATAAAATTCTCTATGAATTAGCTCGCGCCCACATTTTCTGCGTGCAATTTATATAAAATATAAACGGATATATAAAATTATATTCTATATATAGTTGGCAGTGGATGGCAGAAGAAGAGTCGGTGTAATACGAGCAACGGTCACGGCTAATGATCACAGTCACCGACAGAGAGGTCTCGGCATTTTTTTTCCACTTCTTTTTTTCTAGTTATTCACTCAACAATATGTACCGCAACTAATTCGTCTTTTTGTAATTCAGTACCGATGCCGCGCGAGCATGCTGTCCCGAGAGAGAGTCTCTTATACCGTGCCCCTCTGTGATCGATTCTTGGAAATTTTACGATCTACATAAGATATATATCGAACACGAGCGATCGGGCATTCACTTTTTTTAAAAAGTATTTTCTCAAATAAATCTAAGTTTTTATTATAAAATTGCAATATTTGGATATCGGGGTGTTCAATGAAAAATGATTTTTTTTTTGTTTAGTCGGGAATGTGAAAATTCGTAGCATTAAAACGCTATCCCAGTGTTCTGCAATCGAAACATTTCATTTCGAAACGAAAAAGAGTGATCTTTACGAAAATACTCGTGTAAATACAATAGTAAATTGTCGTTCAATTAATCACTAAAGCATGAATGCGCAAACGGGAGAGTCATTCGAATGAAAACTTTGTCCATTATCTAGCGAGACAATTTGAAAAAAAATTTAGTCTTTCCAAGTGAAAAAAAAGCCATTTCAAATTTTCGAGAAAACATACAAATTTTTGAGTACTCTCAAAACTGTCCTGTAGCTACCGTACCTTTTCGAATTTCATTCGAAAACTTATAGTAGACATTTTTAATATGTTGAACTGTGAGTTTATGTTTAAAAAAAAAATGAGTTTAGACTCATAGTACAGGAATTCCTTTTTAAATACAAGGAAAGTACTTAAGGGGGGAAATAGGGTTAGACGATTCAAAAATTCGATTTTTTTTTTATTTCATAAATTGTTAGTAAAACTATTGAAAAATATGTTCCCAAAATTTAAAATAAAAATTCCGACTCGTTCTATTGTTATAAGCCATTAAAGTGAGTAGCTCTGCTTCAGGCCCCGAGCGCGCCACGTGTATAACCGAGCGGTCACTATTTTTGCAAACGCGTTTTTCTGAAAACGACTTTTTTTAAACTTGCGTACACGCTAGTCTGAAAAGTTTTCAACCAATCGTTTTGAAAATTGGCAGTTACTTTCTTCATAGTATTGCGCTCTATATGAACCTAAAATCGGAATATTATCATTATTTAAAATAACTTTTTTTTCAAATAAAGTTGTAAAAAATGGGAAAAAAGAATGCTTTTTTGTTTTGACCACTGTAAAAAATGCAATTTTCTATTTTTTTGATAGCATTTAGGTTCATATAGAAGAGAGACATATAATAAAAGTAAATTCCAACCTCGTTTGATTTCAGATGAAAATTGCGGCTTCCAGAATGTACGCAAAATGCTGAGTCTTATTGTGACCTGCAATATGGGGTCGCTAATGTCTTCGGTGATTTTCAAGGAAATTCTTCAAAAATGTTATAGTATATACTCAAATATATGTATAAAATATTCTCAAAGTTTCATTAAATTATATTCATTTTTTATACTATAAAAAAATTCATGAAAATCATTGAGAAAACGCTGTCCTAATCCTATTTCCGCCCTCAGTGAATATAATAAATGAATATTTTGCAACAGAGACCGCGATGATCATAAGATCTGCAACCACGTGGGGTCTCCGAGAGATGAGCCATTGCTGGTCTGTATGACGACCAGATGTCATTACTCATTACGAGCTTGCTACAGAGCCTTACACGAACTCTCCCCTACGCGTGATTAAAAGAATATATATACAGACGCTCGGGATGAGCACCGAAGGTCTTTTACACAAGGCGTTGCACGCACGTTTCGACGAGATTGGCAATGATGCTGTAGTCTCTCTCGTACCAAACACCATATATATACCTACACAATCAGCAATATGGCCCAAGATAAAGAGAGAGAGAGAGAGAGAACTGCCGGTATAGGATGAATTCTGTTTCGAGTTCGATGCACCAACATGCGGTGTCACCGACACCGCGAGGGTCAGACTCTCTCGTTGCCACCGATAACGATCGACAAGACGTGCCTTCTTCTCCCCGTATCTCTTTAACTTTGCTGCAAGATATATTATATATATATATATATATATATATATATATATATTTGTATACATGTACTTTTAAACGTCGTATATACGGTGAAAAAATTCACGAGGGTACTATAACGCAGTGTCTCTCGCTTTCGAGAAATGCGATTTAATACAAATTCACGTATATGATTTCGCGGAAAGAAAAATTCATCGGATGGTAGCGGTGAGACATCGTCGTTCGGACCACTTGAAGTAAAATGAAAATAAGAAAGGTTTACTAAAAACGTTAGTAAACATTTTTTTTTACTCTTACGAAATTCGCCAATTTTTCTGAGTACGTGTGAATTTTTCGTAAAAGAATTTTCGATAATTTAAAAAATTTTGAGAAATCAATGAAAAGTCACGAAATTTGGATATACCTTCGCAGGAAAGTTTCACACTGGAAATATTTCAGCGCCGTTAAACGAACATTTCAATTAATTTGATACAAAAATTAGATGTCGATAATATGTCGAACAATTTTTTTTCAACTACTTTATTAGTTTAAAAACAATGCTCTTGGTAACTTCAACGTCGTTAATTTATTTCAGTGTTTTATTGTAGCGCGAAGTATTGAAAATTTCAATCGAATCACTATTTTAGATTGTACCGCACGATCAATCATCGCTCTCTTCCTTGTTTATCCCTATCATTTCAAACACACGGATCGAGAATTTGTTCATACAATTAGACAATCAGTATTAGGTGTACCTTTTGGTATCAAGTTTCTCGTACACCTACGCGACAAAGTATAAAAATTGCGAGAATATCGCGTTGCTACCGGTGAAAAACCGGCGCGGATTACCGCCGGTGAGTTTGTAATACTCGACCCTACACGCGCTTGTCGTGTGCTCGCGACACAGAGAGAATCTCACACCTGTTGCTCTTTCTCTCTCTCTCTCTCTCTCTCTTTCTCTTTCTCGTCCTCTTTCTCTCCCTCTTTCTCTTCCTCTTTCTCTCGTTCTTCTTCTGTCTATCTCTCCCTCTTCCTCACTTCCTCTTTCTCTCTTTCTCTGTATCCCATACACCGATGGACCACCGTTCAAAATGAAATAATCCGCGCGAGTGTCCCCCGAAATGAATCGTTGCTATAGACGATCCTCTTCCAACTCGCTCATCCCGGATACTCTGTCTTTTTTCACCGCTGAGTCATCATGTGTTCGCCATGCGAGAATAATCATTAAAAAGAAAACAGAAAAAAAAACCTGAATAATAATTCGTGTATAATGTCGTCACACTGTCTCTTTCGTTAGTTCCTCTTCGGAGAGTTCGAGGTGACTAATCGGAATTGACGCGTGGTAAAGGGTAGAGGCTCTTCTCGTGATTCGTCCATTCCGCAAGATGTTTCGAAGTCTCAATTTAATTCGATATCAAATTACCTAAGAAAAATTTTCAAATACCAATTTTTTTTTGTACTTCTAGTCGGCCATACTAATTCAGTCATGTTTTATTTCGCCATTTTTACTTTCAAGTCCCAAATGGTACCTCAATAATATTGACGTACCACGAATTTAAAGTTAACATCTGAAATTTTCGAGCCATCTAGTACATGTTTATTCCAGTTACAATTTCTCTCGATGAAATTTTGTTGAAGTTTCGAAGCCGGAAAGTTTTGAGGTACCTCAATATTATTGAGGTACCAATATCAATTTCAGGTTTAATTTCAGGTCAAAGTTTCATCGAGAGAAATTGTAACTGGAATAAACATGTACTAGATGGCTCGAAATTTTCAGATGTTAACTTTAAATTCGTAACGGTGACCACGATAGCCATCAGGAACCTATTTTACATAAATTGTCATTAGTTTATTATTTTTCTTTAACTATAATACCCCCCGCCATTTTGGATCTGAAAAATTTGGCTTCAAATGTCCGAAGACCGAGAATCCGCCATGCGCACATGATAACATGAATTTTAAGGTTGAATAGAGTGTACGAGAACCGATCATACGGTAAGGTCAACCGGGCACATTGTAGAGATAAAGTCTGTGTGAAAGGAGATTCGAGCGCGAGCTTCGAATCTCGTATCAATAGCGCCCACGCAATGCCAATTTTATTGCCAGTTTTTGCATTGGCGTAGCGAAACTTCAAACATTTTCGTGGAATACGATTATTCACAACGTGCTTCACCATATATCCACAATAATTCACTCGAAACGCTCCATTAAATGAAACGATGAGCCATTTATATTTGATTAAATGTAATGTGCTCGAAGAACGAGAGAAAAGCAGATGGAATAAATATACTTTAAAAAAAGAGAGAGCAAAAACGACAATTTAAAAAGTCGAAAGGTACGGGTAAAAAAGGCCATATGAATTGTGGTTAAGGGACTATGAGTGCATAAATATAGGGTAGAGGTACCATTTATTGACCAGTTTTGGTCCAATCTTGGCAACCATGTTCCGAACGCACAAAACTCTGAATGTAATCGAATCGAAGAAACATCGAGTGGTTAATTTTCTTGGATTTATATGAATATTATCAAAGTACCATTATCGGAATGGAAAAGAAACGATATTTTGGTGCAATGGCCAAAAACGGTACATCCAACCCCTATACGCATGACTCGTTGGAACGACTCCGTTAGATTTTAATGGGAATGTCACTTCACAAATTCTTTATTACTTCGCGGTTGTTCCGGTTGTTAAATCGAAGAAGATCTGCGTAACATAAAATCGTTTAGTTTCTTGATAATGTCGTCAGATATTGCGTTGTAAAGAAAAAATAAAAAAAAAAGTAAAAATACAAGCAATTCAGCGATATTCATGAAAATATATGCAAAGGCAAAATCGGCCCGTGAGTACCAAGTCCTTTTGTGGCTTCGCGGTAGTCAAAGTTAACCATATGGCCGCGAAGAGTACGAGAACACTCGGATGAAATGCAAATTTCTCTCGACTTCAGAGCATATTTATATCTATAGATGGTGGATACATACAGCGTAGATCTGGCTGGCGTGTGGGCGAGGGATGTCCATCCTTCCAGGACCAGTCCCTGCCTGTTTGTACGTACGCTGGATCACGCCAGGGTGGTACGCCAAGCGTGTGTGCGTGCGTGTAAGAGCTCGATATGTCTTACTGAAAAACGTGTGGTGGTATCGAAAAACGTAGATATATACGGGGCATTTCACGTCAAAGCGACAGTTCTTGGATTCGAAGAACAAAAAATGCCTTTTGTCTAACGCTTTGTACGATGACGTGAAAAAGTATTCCGCGAGAATTTCCAAATTTTTCACGAATATTTATTTAATCCTTATCGCCGAAAATATATTGTTCTTCGTGACATGATTACAGTACGTTCTTGAACGATAACGGAATTTCAAAAGCCACTCCGAAGATTGACAAAAAAAAAATAAAGATTTTGATTTCGGCGTTAATTCAAGACTTTTGTTGATCGTCAAACTAAATTTTGAATAAAATTCGGAAAATTGGAAAGGGAATTTTTCATATATCCGCCGATTCGTTCTGGACCGTCGCGTACATACTATGTCGACTCTGCACAAACAAAAGGCCGTAACTCACACAACTGTACGTCATAAATCGTGCAAATTACGTCCTTTCAATTTATATACATATATATGATATATAACTCGTATGTTTCTTTTTGTTCTCTGATTGTGACCATACACACTCATTGGCCCGAGGTTTGCGCGAGGATAGAGCCGCTAGTGGATTGGCTCGTATATCGCGACTTTCCATATCGAGAAGCTTTTTGAGAGCCTTCGCTTGAATTTTGGGACAAACCAGAGGCGCCTACACGTGTTCAGCTTCGACTGGTTAGATGAAAGAAAAACCAGAAAAATATTCAATGCGAATGTACATTCGCTATATGGTGAGACCCTGCGGTTATCCCCCCCGTCCCCCATAAAAAAGACGTCGCAAAATGTCCCGAAATGCGATTTATTTCTGAAGCCCGCTAACTCGGGATTATGATTGGCTATTGATATTGTGCATGGAGTTCGTTCATGTGCATACTTCAGATCGCACGATCGTAGGCGACTTCGAAATTTATGAGAACTTTTTTTTCCAGCGGAACATTCCAGCGGAAAGGCGCGACGCCCATAGGCTATCGCTCGCTAACGCACCGATAGTTGTCGGTGGACGAGAACGAAATTCAGCTCCAGTACTGAGATTCCGTACTTTTGTACCGACAACCATCGGTGTCGTTAGCGAGCGACAGCCAATTGCAAGGAAGATTCCAGCGGAAAGGCGCGACTCCCATAGGCTAACGCTCGCTAACGACACCAATAGTTGTCGGTAGACGAGTACGGAATCCCAACGCAGGCGTATCAGCATAGCATCTGACGGAAACGAGCGACAGCCAATTGCACGGAAGATTCCAGCGGAAAGGCATGACACTCATAGGCTATCGCTCGATAGCGTCAGACGCTATGCCGATGCGCCTGGTACAGAATCGCCCCGCTGGTTAACATCCACCTTCTTCTTCTCTCAAAAAGACTTTTTGGGCGCAAAACGAAAACAGCCAATTGTGCATTTGTTATGCGAAATTTGGTGTTCATGTTTTTATTTTCCCGAAACATCAATAATCTAAGAGAAAAAAGTGGATTACAGTTTATGTTACCGACTGAGTCTGTTTCTGACTACCTTAAAAACTGTCTATTTCCGCGGCCAACCTCATACTACTGTGCTCCCCGACTTTCGAGGTTAGGTTTTAACCTAAAAATACGTTTGTTTACGCTGCACTGGACTTGTGTCAATAAAGTTTCGCAGTAAAATAATCGTGTACAAAGTTTTGAAAATAATTTTCTCAAATAACTTGATCATAAAAAAGTAATTGACAAACAAATATTTCAATGCTGGTTATCCATTGAAATATTGTGGTAAAAAAACGACTAATAATCCTCGACGAATTTTGTTATTTACGTGTCGTCGCTATTTTTTACAAGTGAAATAGTAAAAATGTCCGAGGACGAAGTGGAGAGTTTTGAAATAACCGATTATGATTTGGACAATGAATTTAACATTAATCGACCTCGGCGAAAGCTCACTAAGCAGCAACAAATGCTTGGTATATGGGCCGATGACAGTGATGAAGAGCAACCAACAGCAAGACAATCCAAAGTTTTCAACAAAGGTCCAAAAAATTATACTGCACCTGTTAATTTTGTGGCTGGTGGAATTCAGCAGTCAGGAAAACCTAAAGCAGAACAGAAGAATGAAGAGGAGGAGGAGGAGGCCGAAGAGGAGGCATATGAGGACGACGACACACGAAGACCCAGAAGAGGAGACGACGATTATGTGCCAAATAGCTCTAGGTATAACAAATTCAAATATGCCAAAATCATATCTCAGAATTCATTTGAAAGAGTCATATCCACTATAGTCATGATGTTGAAGTTTGCATCGTTGGAACGCAACGAAATTAGGTTTTTACATCATTAATCCCTCTTAAGATTGTATTAACAATGACAAAAATGCTTTAATGCTGCCTCCTTCAAGGACCTGGGCCTAAATGGGCACGAGAAGCAAGAGCAATTCGGAAAATAAAAGTGTAAAAACCTATTTGCGTTGCGTTCCAACGACGCAAACTTCAACATCATCCATAGTCGTATAGTAGACCTGTCATGTAATAGAGAGTTAAACAATTCCTTGTAGGTGTGATATTCAAAAAAATATATATAAGCATCCTGAAAAAATTCATTTTATTTTGTTTCCAGTGATTCGGAAGGTGAGGCGATCAGTAATGCAAAAGCCAGACCGTCGTTTTCCATGAATATGCAAGGTGACATAGCGGGCATGAGGCGAAAGGGTGGTCCCATTAATCCAGCTTTGATAAAGACCGGAGTTGGTAGTTGGGAGGTACACACGCGAGGAATCGGAGCTAAACTCTTGCTGCAAATGGGTTTTGAGCCTGGCAAAGGTTTGGGCAAGAAGTTACAGGGTATAAGCGCACCGGTCGAGGCTCATTTGAGAAAAGGACGCGGCGCTATTGGTGCCTATGGTCCAGAGAAATTGGCAAAAATTCCGGAAATAACGAAGGACGAGGACGTCGAAGAGACGAAGGAGTTCAAAGTGAAATTGTCACAGTGGCGCAAGGCGGATGGTGCCAGTAGTAATGCTAAGAAGAAAGTACGTTACCACTATCGTAGCGTCGATCAGGTATTGGAGGATGGTAAAACCAGACCGCTTAGAAAGGTGGGCGTCGGCAGTGATCTTAGCAGAGTAAAGGTGATCGATATGACGGGTCCGGAGCAACGTGTACTTAGTGGTTATCACGCTATTGCGGGCGGTCAAAAACGTCCTGACGACGCAATTACGACGACGGACAAGAGAGGATGGGGCAATTTTGAGTTACCCGAGCTACAGCATAATCTCAATTTGTTAGTTGACATGTGCGAACAGGATATCATTCGAAACGATCGTAGAACACGAAATATGAATGACAGAGTCGTTTCCCTGGAGGCTGAAAGAAAAAATATAACGAAAATCGTGAGTCAGCAGGAACAACTCATTGATACGTTGCAGAATGTACTTGAGATCGTCGACAAGCTCATGGACAACAATGACTCGATAGCGCTCAAAGAAACCGCCGAGGCTTTCAAAAAATTACAGAATAAATATTACGAGGAGTACAAACTTTACGAATTGGGCGATTTAGCGAGTAGTTTTGTTGCACCAAAATTAAAAGATAATCTTGCCAATTGGAATCCATTGGCGCAACCGAAACAACCGTTGAACCTCGTCAAAGAGTGGAAGGATATTCTTGAGACCGGAAGTGGTACACTACAGTCGAGAAATATGCAACCGTACGATCAACTTATCTGGAACGCTTGGATGCCATCGATACGCGGTGCGGTACAGTAAGTTTTCGTTTTTAAACGTTAAAATTCTTCAGTTATCTTTTGTTAATATACGGTAGAAAAAAGAATTTTATTATTTTTTGAACATCACAGGAATCTTTATTAACAACAGCGCGAAAAAAAGTATTGACAAATCAGTTGGAAAAAAGTGTTATTTAAGAAATCGCCAAAGGTAAAAGACCCAGTTTCGGACGCTTTTAGGTTATCGGTTAATATTTGTTGAAATATCAGCGATTTTCGTGCCTATCGATGTAAACTCTTTGCATAGTTATATATGTGAGGGCTTTCTCTATCAAAATCACCCCTCATCAGTCGTCTTAAATTCATTAGAAATATTATTTTAACAAAACTATATACGAGTGCAAATGTACCGGTTTCGTAACAGCCTCAATCCCTCTTGTCCCATTTTCGGATCGAATATGTCCCAATTTCGGAACTATGTATTTCCGGAACTTCGTCGACCTGCCGTAATCACTGGACTGAAAATAATCAGGAACAAATAGACTACCAAAATGAATATAACAAAACGCAGAATCGAGTAAAATATATATTCTTCCAAACAATTTTAAATATTTAAAAATTACAACAGATATAAGGATATATGCTTATTTCTTAATCGTCCATAAAATTTTTCTTCTTCTTCGCCCTTTGCTTGACGCTTTGTTACTTCTCTTCTGCTTTTTTCTTGGGCGATTCTATTTTCTCCTGTTTATTTTATTTTCATTCAAACGTATTAACTTTCTTTGCTCCTTTGCTTCTTCATCTTCTTTTTTCTTTCGCATCTTCTCTCCGTGAAGCGGTAAGACACTTTTTTTCGTCATTGTTGATGTTGCGTAGACAGCTTTTGCCCCTCGACGAACGATGACTTCACCTCTTTTTTGACTTAAGAGGAAAGCCGTTTTATCCCAGTTAAATACGCAGTTAGATCTTTAGAGCTCGGATAACTTTCCACTTTTGCGAACCATTTTCTGATGACTTCTTCGGTCAAAGCTGCTCGACAGTGTGTCAAATTTTGCGACATTCTCAACGACAGCTCGGGGTGACGTTCCGAAAAGGCCTCCCACCAGTGTCGTCCAGGCCTGCCGTTTGCGAATGGGTTGTTTCTCTTCAATTTCTTTACGAGTTGTTGGACACTGTCGAGCAATTGACATTTGGCAATCGGGAATCCACGTTCACTAATGAAAATTATCCAATTCACTAAGAGCTTTTCCTCTTCCGTTGTTAGTATGGAAGATGGCCCTGATCTTGCATCCACTGGAAATATACCTTTGTACTTTGATCGTAGGGTTGTTTCTGGCACTCTGAATTTTTTGCTCACAGATCAGAGTCTCTTTAGACACTCCAGACTTCATTGCACTTAGTGCATTTTTGACATCGTCTAGCGAGTATGGTTTTGAGCGTGACAAACTCGTTATCTCCTACAACATGAAAAATATCACGTTTCGACTACTCTCAGATCCGCAGAAATTATCCACAGTATAGTTTGTGAACTTGTTAGATAAACCCCAATCCAAAATTACTCACATGTATTGTTATACTTTTAAAGAGCGTTATGCAAATCCTCCGAATTATTATTCATACGTTACTAGAAGTTTTAAAGTTAAGCAAATGCAAGGTGTGCTCGTCCGGATTTCGGACCGAACTGTCCGAAACTGGGTCGACAGGCAAGAACGCTGTACCAGAAACGGAATATCGTTTCTACGTTAAAATATAACTCAAGACTTCATTTTTGACGCCAAATCATGAAATTCTAAATTTTCTTGTACAATTTAAGCAATCCCCCACCTCATTACGCATTTGCAAAACAAAAAAATATACATCGGTATTAAAGTGTTTTCTTAACATTATTTTAGACGAAATCCTCCTCGACGGCACCCGTTCAGTTTGCTCATGCACCCAGACAGTCACTTAATTATTATTGTTCTTAAAGTAAATATATTTCGTTCAATCGTTGTTGCACGATGTACATGAATATCCGATCGACCTGTGTTTACCGTAACGTGACTGAATTTGGGTAAAATTAGCTTAGTACTGGCTGAAATTGTAAAGAAGCGTCCGATAGAGGGACGTGTGCCGAAACTGGGTCTTTTACCTAATTTATCTTTTGTTTTTTCGAGAATTTCAAACTTCTATTAGGTGGAGCCCCGTTTACTAACCAACGAATCACTTTTTTTTTCTCCTAAGAGAATGGACTTGCAGACAACCCGATCCTTTGATCGAATTGATAGAGGATTGGATGCCTTTGTTACCGGCATGGATATTGGAAAATATCTTGGATCTCTTAATACTTCCGAAATTGACCCTCGACGTTGAAGAGTGGAATCCATTGACAGACACAGTGCCAATTCACACTTGGATACATCCCTGGCTGCCGATAATGCGAAACCGTATGGACACCCTTATTTATCCGATAATACGTCGTAAATTGGGTTCGGCGTTAGGTGGTTGGCATCCGTCGGACAGATCAGCGAGATTGATGCTACAGCCATGGTGTCAAGTGTTCGCGAAAGGCGATATGGAAGCTTTTCTCGTTAAAAATATCGTTCCGAAGCTTCAAATCGCCCTCTCCGAATTCGTCATAAATCCGCATCAGCAACACCTGGATCAGTGGAATTGGGTTTACGAATGGGCAACTTTGTTACCGATACAAATAATGGTCGGTCTATTGGACAAATTTTTCTTTCCAAAGTGGCTTCAGGTACTGGCACTTTGGCTCAATCATTCGCCGAATTACGATCAAATTACGAATTGGTACATGGGCTGGAAGGGTATGCTGAATGACAAATTATTGGCCGAACCGGTTGTCAAAGGTGAGCGATAATTAACGTTATTCGTGAATTCAAAGATGTTTCGGAATCAATGAAATTAAATGTGGAGAATGTCGGTGAATTTTGGATTATGTTTGAACAGCGGACGCCGTGAACCTTTTTTAATTGCCGAAAAAAAATCCTATCATAAATATCCTTTGGCTTCATCGTTCTTCAGACTCAATATTTTCTCTTCAGTGATTTTTATTCAGATCTTTATTTTAGACAGCGTTCTACGAAAATTCTCATTGAATCAATTTTTTTCATTCCAAATAAACATATACTTCTTCAATGATTATACAAACCGTGCATTGATTGAAAAAAAAAAATGTTTCTCAGATTACTTCAAAAAGGCATTGGATATGATGAATCGAGCTGTAGCGACACCCCAGCCTCATCAACCAGGAGCAATGGAGCAAGTTTCGTATCTGACGAGTTTGGAACGAACTCAGCCTACAATGTCGCAAATACCAGCGACCGTACAACCGAGAATCGAGGCAAGTATTTTTATACTATCGACGAGCAGTCGGTAGAACGAACGTTCAAATTGATCGCATTTGCGAATCATTGAAATTGTAAACTTAACGTTCGGGCGATTCTAATCGTTCGTTCTCAACGATGTCGTTTCCGTGTGGAAACGATATTTTTCTTATTGATCGTTCCCTAATTTTCTATTGTGTTCTGCCAAATCAAAATAAAATCACGATAATTATTATTTTTTTCATAACCCCGGAATGATTGTTAATAAAAAATTATTTCTCCAATAGAGACTCGCGGAAGCAGTACGTACGGCATCGCAGATACCACAGGGTTTCAAGGATCTCGTGCAGAAAAAGTGCGAGGAACGGGGCATACTTTTTATGCCTATACCCAATCGATATCGCGAGGCAAAACAAGTCTACAAAGTGGGCAACGTTCAGGCGTACATCGAGGGAAGCGTTTTGTTCGTTTGTCACAATGGCACGAGTTGGATACCGACACACTTGAACGCTCTTCTCGACATGTCCGAGATGTGAGCTTTGCGCTAATTTAAATGTAAATACTTCGTTCCGATAGATAAAAAAGACAACAAGCAAAATTTTGACGTATCACTCTGATTTTTCTAGAATTTAACTCTGTAAAAAGGGGGCAGGGATATCCTCGGTAATCTTTGGTACTGAATTGCAAAATGCCTCTTCTTTTCGTACGCAATTCATTGGAAGACCGGAAAAGATAGAAAAAAAAGTTCTCATAAATTTCGAAGTCACGAGAATCGATGTTCGGGCTTCGCACGTTGCCTTTTAGGTTAGGTTTGTCGCCTACGATCGTGCGATCTGAAGTATGCACATGAACGAACTCCATGCACAATATCAATAGCCGATCATAATCACGAGTTAGCGGGCTTCAGAAATAAATCGCATTTCGCGACATTTCGCGACGTCTTTTTTATGGGGGGGGGGGGGGGGGGGGGATAACCGCAGGGTCTCTCCATATAACGAATGTACATTCGCATTGAATATTTTTCTGGTTTTTTTTTCATCTAACCAGTCGAAGTTGAACACGTGTAGGCGCTTCTGGTTTGTCCCAAAATTCAAGCGAAGGCTCTCAAAAAGCTTCTCGATATGGAAAGTCGCGAAAGGCGCGATATACGAGCCAAGCCACTAGCGGCTCTATCCTCGCGGAAACCTCGGGCCAATGAGTGTGTATGGTCACAATCAGAGAACAAAAAAAAACATACGAGTTATATGTCATATATATGTATATAAATTGAAAGGACGTAATTTGCACGATTTATGACGTACAGTTGTGTGAGTTACGGCCTTTTGTTTGTGCAGAGTTGACATAGTATGTTCGCGACGCTCCAGAACGAATCGGCGGATATATGAAAAATTCCCTTTCCAATTTGCCGATTTTATTCAAAATTTAGTTCGCCGATCAACAAAAGTCTTGAATTAACGCCGAAATCAAAATCTTCATTTTTACTTAGTCAATCTTCGGAGTGGCTTTTGAAATTTCGTTATCGTTCAAAGACGTACTGTAATCATGTCACGAAGAACAATATATTTTCGGCGATAAGGATTAAATAAATATTCGTGAAAAATTTGATATTTCTCGCGGAATACTTTTTCACGTCATCCTACAAAGCGTTAGACAGAAGACATTTTTTGTTCTTCGAATCCAAGAACTGTCGCTTTGACGTGAAATGCCCCGTATATATCTACGTTTTTCGATACCACACTCGTTTTTCAGTAAGGCATATCGAGCTCTTACACGCACGCACACACGCTTGGCGTACCACCCTGGCGTGATCCAGCGTACGTACAAACAGGCAGTGACTGGTCCTGGAAGGATGGACATCCCTCGCCCACACGCTAGCCAGATCTACGCTGTATGTATTCACCATCTATAGATATAAATATGCTCTGAAGTCGAGAGAAATTTGCATTTCGTCCGAGTGTTCTCGTACTCTTCGCGGCTATATGGTTAACTTTGACTACCGCGAAGCCACAAAAGGACTTGGTACTCACGGGCCGATTTGCCTTTGCATATATTTTCATGAATATCGCTGAATTGCTTGTAGTTTTACTTTTTTTTTCTTCTTTTTTTCTTTACAACGCAATATCTGACGACATTATCAAGAAACTAAACGATTTTATGTTACGCAGATCTTTTTCGATTTAACAACCGGAACAACCGCGAAGTAATAAAGAATTTGTGAAGTGACATTCCCATTAAAATTTAACGGAGTCGTTCCAACGAGTCATGCGTTTAGGGGTTGATGTACCGTTTTTGGCGATTGCACCAAAATATCCTTTCTTTTCCATTCCGATAATATTCATATATTCATGGTACTTTGATAATATTCATATAAATCCAAGAAATTAACCACTCGATGTTTCTTCGATTCGATTACATTCAGAGTTTTGTGCGTTCGGAACATGGTTGCCAAGATTGGACCAAAACTGGTCAGAAAATGGTACCTCTACCCTATATTTACGCACTCATAATCCCTTAACCACAATCCATATGGCCTTTTTACCCGTACCTTTCGACTTTTTAAATTGTCGTTTTGCTCTCTCTTTTTTTAAAGTTTATTTATTCAATTGGCTGTCGCTCGTTGGCGTCAGACGCTATGCTGATGCGCCTGCGCTGAGATTCCGTACTCATCTAACGACAACTATTGGTGTCGTTAGCGAGCGTTAGCCTATGGGAGTCGCGCCTTTCCGCTGGAATCTTCTTTGCAATTGGCTGTCGCTCGCTAACGACACCGATGGTTGTCGGTACAAAAGTACGGAATCTCAGCACTGGGGCTGAATTCCGTACTCGTCTACCGACAACTATCGGTGTCGTTAGCGAGCGATAGCCAATTGCAAGGAAGATTCCAGCGGAAAGGCGCGACTCCCATAGGCTATCGCTCGCTAACGACACCGATAGTTGTCGGTAGACGAGTACGGAATTCAGCCCCTGGTACAGAATCGTACGACTGCTATCTCTCGATATTTCATATCACCTTATACCCGTATTCATATTCGTTCCTTGAGGAATAAGGATCCCTTATTCCCTAGATATTCCATTTGAGAAGAACGGAATAAGGGATCCTTATTCTTCAAGGGACGACTATTACCCGTATTCATAGTCGTTCCTTGAGGAATGAGGATCTCTTATTCCGTTCTTCTTAAATGGAATATCTAGGGAATAAGGGATCCTTACACCCGTATTCATATGCCCGTATTCATAGACGTTCCTTGAGGAATAAGGATCCCTTATTCCCTAGATATTCCATTTAATGCTCGTATTCATAGTCGTTCCTTGAGGAATAATGATCCCTTATTCCGTTCGTCTTAAATGGAATATCTAGGGAATAAGGGATCCTTATTCCTCAAGGAACGACTATTGCCCGTATTCACAGTCGTTATGGAATATCTAGGGAATAAGGGATCCTCATTCCTCAAGGAACGACTATGAATACGGGTGTATGAATACGGGTATTAAAGTTTATAAGAGTTCCCGCTCGGGGGATAAAAATGTGTGTTCCCCATATTCTCTCGGAAGGTTGGCCATCTAATGCATCGTTGCAACGTTTGTGAACAAAGAGTCTGCTAAATTGGCGCACTTCAGGGACCTTATAGTTGCAAAGTAATTGTCATGGCGTCGGAAAGATACAGCTTTTCATTGACGACTTTTAGGTAAATGTGATCTTAAAATTTGTATTGTTATTAATCACAGTTATTAACAAAGTATTTTCTGTACCTCGAACATACTGGAAGTTGTTTTTTATCATCGCTAAATAAACCCTTTGACAACCAATCGCGTCTCTAACCTCACAATTTCCTACCCGGTATTTCAATAAACCACAATCATCCTGCGTGACTAGAGCATTGTTGAAAATTATTTACTTCAAATCCAATTGCATTTCAGTAACTCTACTTCCTAAATTGCTTTAGTAATATCAATATGAACAGGTCTTTTCATCACACACACTCGAAATTGGTTTTTCGATTTGAACCCTTATGCAGAAATTTGTATTTAAAAGTGTCTGAAACATGGGTACAAATTTTGTTGCGTGCATAATCTATGAGGGAAAAAAATCTATCATAGCTTTGTACGGGAGTGTATCCATGCAAACGGTAATCATCAGAGTTGTCTTACAATGGAGAACTACCTGTTAATTCACAGACTCCTATGTTCACTGCATTTACTAACTGCCATATTTATTCTGCAATCAATTCAATCTAATCTTTACGATTGGTTGCTATAGTTATAGTCTTCCGCTTTCATTAAATAAATTTAAAGAAATATATCGAATATTTAAGTTTTTCGATGTGAAATAATAAATATTCTGTTTAATTCTGAGAAATTATTCTTTAGCCCTTCGGGCAAGCTCGTGCAGATCGAATATGCTTTGGCGGCAGTTGCCGCTGGTGCGCCTAGCGTCGGCATCAAAGCATCCAACGGCATTGTTCTTGCCACGGAGAACAAGCATAAATCAATTCTTTATGACGAGCACAGCGTCAACAAGGTTGAGATGATTACTAAGCACATCGGAATGGTATACAGCGGTATGGGACCCGATTATCGGCTGCTTGTGAAACAAGCTCGTAAAATGGCTCAGCAGTATCTTCTGGTTTATCAAGAACCTATACCAACCGCTCAACTCGTTCAGAGAGTCGCTATGCTCATGCAGGAATACACTCAGTCCGGGTAAATATATAAATAGCGTGTAAGGGTGGTTAACGCTAAACCTAACGACACTTCTTGCATAGCAGTTCCTACCATTTGAAAATGGTTAATATGACAGGTAGTGGTTGGTTTAATGTTAAAAACATTTTATTTGAATTTCATTCGTAATACAAAATTTCATATAAAAAAATTATTTTCATCCTAAAATCGTTAATGTAAAGCTGATGCTTGTCAAATTTTGTACACGAAATTTTCGTATTTTTGTCGATATGAAACCTCTAAATTTCATGATCAGTCCAACAATCAGACCGAATCACGTGAAAAAATTAATAATTATAGAAAATATGTTTCTTTCAATGTCCAGCGGTGTTCGTCCGTTCGGTGTTTCCCTTCTTATCTGCGGTTGGGACAACGACAAGCCTTATCTCTTCCAATGCGATCCTTCCGGTGCGTATTTCGCATGGAAAGCTACCGCAATGGGTAAAAATTTTGTGAACGGCAAGACCTTCTTGGAGAAGAGGTACAGCGAAGATTTGGAGCTCGACGATGCTGTGCATACAGCTATTCTCACTCTGAAAGAGGGCTTTGAGGGTCAAATGACGGCGGACAACATCGAAGTCGGAATTTGCGATGCCAGTGGTTTCAGAAGACTAGATCCCTCGAACGTCAAGGATTATTTGGCTAACATCCCTTAATGATAATTAGGTTCGAAGTTTTTTCCTTTTCGTTTTTATATTTGGCAGATATATTGAAAGAGAGAACGTGTGGGCGATCTGAATAAATTTTTCTGTCCTCGTAGTCCGATTCGGAGATGGGGAGAATCGAATTGTCATTACATTTTGAGAAATAGGCAAATCCAAAGTTATCGCTGATAGATTGTAAAATTTCTGCAACGCAACGAGAAACGAATGTGAAGAAAAGTAATTGAAAGATGAAAATTAATAATTCAATCGTTAAATGTAATGGAAAAGTTGAATTTTGCCCATCTCTGGTTTCATTATTTCTCAGACATGTTCCCGTAGTCGTTCTTGTTTCTAATTTGTTATATGAACAAATTTTACGATAATATCTGTATACAAATAATTGGAAAGACTCGTTAGTTTTTCTTACAAAGAGGCGGGCAGTTTGATACAAGTTCATATAAACAGTTGCTTTCTTAACACTATCGCTTTGCCCATTTTCAGATATTCTTTCGTCCAAAAGAAGGCGAACGTTTAAAAAATCGGATTAGAAAAACTAGCTCTCGATACTAAAGAGAAACGGTGTCCATGAGTCATGGACTATGGCAAATGCAAATACGGTGTAGCTAAGACGTCTGCGGGCGCAATGGAAGTTAGGTTACTTGAGCAAAGTGCGAGTGGGGAGCGATAGGGGAAAAATGGAAAAAATGGAATCGAGAAGGATTATACGTAAAAACGCGGAAGGGTATACGAGGTCTGTTAAAAAAGTATCGCGAATTTTGCATTTCCGCGGGCTACGTATATTCGATTTTCGATTTTTTTGTAGCGTTAGGTTGGTACTCATGTCCCTCACTTATGGTGAAAAAATCGGCCATTTTGAATGTCTAGTTAATTGTTGACAGCTGTTTTGGTTAGACGTGTTTTGGCTTGTCTTCGATTTTTGCCTATTCCAAAAAATGAATCAAAGAATCTGTATCAAATTTTGTGTGAAAAACAAAATTAAGTGGGCGGACGAATTTCGAATGTTGACTGTGGCATATGGTGAAGTTACCTTGGACCAAAGCAACGTTTATCGGTGGTACAAAATGTTCTCAGAGGGCCGAGAAGATGCGAACAACGAAATGCGTTCCGGACGGCCGAGCACATCAACAACAGACGAAAACATTGATGAAGCGAAGAAAATAATATTGGCCAATCGTCGAATCACCGTTAGAGAAGTTGCTGAGGAACTAAACATATCGACTGGCTCGTGCTATTCGATTTTTACCAATGATTTGGGCATGAGACGGGTCGCCGCGAAATTCGTGCCAAAATTGCTCAATTTCGAACAAAAACAGTGTCGCGTTAACATTGCTAAGGAGCTGTTGGACTCGGTCCGCGACGAACCAAATTTGCTCCAGAGGGTCATAACTGGTGACGAATCATGGGTTTATATGGTTATGACGTGGAAACCAAAGCTCAATCATCGCAATGGAAGCTGCTTTTTTGGATAAGGCAACAATCGAAGACGAGCCAAAACAGCTGTCAACAATTAACGAAACATTCAAAATGGCCGATTTTTTCATTGTAAATGAGGGACATGAGTACCAACCTAACGCCACAAAAAAATTGAAAATCGAATATACGTAGCCCGCGGAAATTCAAAATTCGCGATACTTTTTGAACAGACCTCGTACGTTGGAGGAGAAAAATGGAAAAAATGGAATTGAGAAGTGTCATACGCAAAAACCCGGAAAGGTGTACGTTAGAGGAACAATGACAGTAATCAACAAGCTCAGCCACTGGAGTATGGTAACAAAAAGTTGCTAAACTTATTCCATCCCGATCGGTTGTACCGTTTGGGAAAAAGTATCGAAAAGAATGTGCAGCTATCTTTCTCGCACTGGGTGATGGTCCAAATAGCGAAACACCAAAAAGTCAAACGGTCGAAATAGTGAAAGTCCAAAAAATCAACTTTCGTTCAACTTTTTGGTTTTTCACTATTTCGATCGTTCGATTTTTTGGTGTCTCGCTATTTCGACCCCCACCTTCTTGCACTCATGTATCGCGTGGTATATGTGCGTTCCTTTTAAGGGGGTCGAAATAGCGAAACATCGAAGAATAGAACGGTCGAAATAGCGAAAATCCAAAAAATCGATGACTCAGATCCCGAAACAGATATAGAGTCGTTCTTTTCTATTCACCCTTGTGACCTATAGACTTATTGCGATACGATTCTTGAGTATATCAACGCTCAATTTTGTTAATTTTCCAACAGCCTTTACGAACTGTGTATAATCAAAGGAAAATACGTCCTATTGCCGTTAAACACGCGACATGTGTACACATACCCCTACCAATTTACCGTACCCGTACTATACAGTTGGGATGGTACGGTTAAAGCTGGGAAATCCCTGGCTCTCGTTCTCGAGATTTCCGGACGAATTTGCGATGCAAACCGGGGCATACGAAGAGAACGAGAGAACGCGAAGTCTGGGTGCTTCGAGCTCTGAGGCTTTACCGATTAACACGGTTGTTCGAACCCGGCTATATGGGCACTGTTAGCGCTGAGGGAGACGAACACGAGCGTCTACACATACGACAATCCGTAGTTTTAGGTGAATGCCTACCGAAGAGAGACTATATATTGTATATATCAGGTATTTCACACGAACTCGGGAGAATTTTTAACCAAGAAATTTTTGGCGAACCGTGCTTAGTTCGTAAATGGTGGCTGCACAAAGGGAATTAAGAAAAAAAATGAGTTTTAGGAAATGAGTATTTGACCATCGGATGACGGAAATGAATTGCCGAGCGAGTTCGAGAAATAACACATTATCGGCAATGACATTAGAACGACATGACTGTTGTAACGGGGTTTTTGAGGTCATAAATTTCAAATTCAACGTTTAAATTCCAGATTTCAAAATCCAGTGGATACGATCGATAAAAAAAATCAACAAAATTATTCGAATTAATTCCTTCAAATTGCAGATAATCATTTGTAAATTTCCCCGGCGTCGTTACATGGCCTTCTGATAACTTAACGTGATACTTGTCACGTGAAAAACGCTTTCTTCCTATTTCTCTCACCTCCTACGAACAGCAAGAGTTAAATAGAGAGAAAGAGCGTTAAAAAGAGGCTGAGAGGGTGTGTGCCGGACGCTCGTTAATGCTCGTGTAAGACGAAGCCGTACTCGGGGCGCCAGCTTGCACACGGTACACAGCCATTAGGCTAGTTGCATCAGGGAATTTAGCCTCAAACCTCATCGTCTCGAGAACGAGCGACGCTTGTTAGAACGTTGTAACGGTGGAGCTACTTCGGCGCAAGCTGCAGCAGTGATTGATCTTAATTTTCGCGAGCTAATTCAGTACACGCTATCCTGAAAACTTGTTCGTTCGAGGAGTTTTTTTTTCCACCATGCACCGGTGACGTTTTAACGTTTAAAGTGGCAAATAAATTTAAGGGCAATTGGAGAGATCTCTGGTTTCTTATCTTTCGTTCTCCCAATTTTTATTGTAGCAGGGTTCTTTGTCGCCGAGTAATTAACGGTTTTTGTTAAGCAACGCTGTTAAATATTGCATTTTTTTTAAATTAGTTCGCGTCTAGCAGGAAGAAGACAGAAATAATCGGAGGGAGTAGATTGAATGCTGACATTTTAAGGAAAGTTTTTTTGTTATATCCTGGAGCGGGGGGGGCTGTTCGTGATGCATGCTCAAGAATAGATTGGATGCTGAAATTTTCACGACGATATTTTCGTTGAAATTCTCATGGGTGTGGTGGCGATGCTTCCTCATCAACCGTACTAATGAACTAATATTAGAATTTCCCCACACCTATTCAGGAATATACCCAATACGAGTTATAGAGTTATCTTAATGATCTTCCGCCTTCTTCCTAAATGACTAATTCAACACTCCGAGCGTTCAGTTTTACGAGTCTACTTAAGCAGTTGGAGTACTCTCGCCGACGAAACATCGTTAAATCTACGAAAATGTCGGTGCTTATATGCATGAATATTTGCCTAATTATAGCTACATTTGTTCCCCTCTGCGGATAGACTATTATACACAAATTTGCGGAGAAATATAGGCACTAACAAGAAACAACTTGTTACACGGTCTTTACACATCTTTCGACTGTTTATTTTCCAATCTTTCCATTAAATAAGTTATTTCATAATGTGAAACAGCGGCTTTGGCCGCGGTCATTACTTGGATGGTTGACCGATTAGCCGTCTACAGGCTGGCGTCCCAACTATTCAGCGGGACACAGTTTTATTGAGTTTCAGATGAAGTAAGTACAACTGAAACTCGGTCAAAACAACGCCGTCTGTATCGACACAGGTTTTCCGCGGTTTCCCTGTGCCCATGGCAAATGCAATACTAAGACGTCTGCGAGCACAATGGAAGTTGGAAGTATTAGCTTAGCGAAGTGTAGATAGGGAGTGTTAGGGGGAAAAATGCAAAAAAAATGGAATTGGCAAGGGTCATACGTAAAAACCGGAAAGAGTATACGTTGGAACAGAGACATATGAAAAATAAATAAAAGTTATTTCATAAGTTCTACAAGCTTTTCGATGATTTTTCGATTCGATCTTTTTTCTTTCATGCTTAAAAAAAATGATCGAATCGATACATAAAGGGCAGAGACCTTTTGGTTGGGTAACAAAAAACTCTGATAAATACCCCCCCCCGTATATGTGCGAACAGGTGGCACCAATCGATTGGCTGTCTGCGTCCTGCACTTTTATTGCAAACATATACCTTCAGTTTCTCCTGTCTCGTATTTCAGCTATCCTCACCTTCCGTTCTCACTCTTTATCCCCCATTCTTTATCTCTTTCTCTTTTTATACCTCTCTCATTCACCTCTTGTGTTACGAACACTCGGCATCGAACAATGGCCCGATTTTAATATGAAACGCTCGTTGGATATCGGGTAGACGTGAGTCTGCGGAAGCGTGCGCTGCTAACAACGGTTTTTCATTTAGCGTTAGTTTCTCTCTCACTCTCTCTCTCTTTATCTCTCGTTCTCTCTTTCAAGAGCCACCTCTTCAGCCGCCACTACTATTAACTACCAGTACCGTTATCTACCCAGCGAAACTGATGCAGCATCAGCTCGTGCTTACCGCCTGGAAGAGCGAGAAAGAGAGAATCATTTTGGCTTTAGGGATTCAACGAAGTCGCGCAGGAGAAGGATTCACTGCCTCGCTGTGCTTTCCACCCCCCCCCCCCTATCTCGTCCCACCCGGTTGCGCAGTTTGCAATTTTAATACCGAAATTACGAGGCCTCTGGTGGCTCACGCGAAGCAGCTTCCCGAACTCCGGGAAAAGCTTCCAGCATCCCTGCAGCTTTTCCTACGTATTTATTCTTCTCCCTTACTGTTTTTTCGCTTTATTTTCCTATCGCTCGTGCCAATATCAGAGTTACAATTTAGACCTTCCGAGTAGCCACGATTGGCTTTAAATAAGTAGGAAGTGCCATTTTGGGGGTATTGAACGAAAGGTCCTTGAGCCTGTTTGCCGTACATAGAAAAAAGGGATTGGTTTATTTAGCGAAATAGATGGTAAAGCAAATAGGCAAGTTAGTTAATTCAATAATGGTTAATTATATCTTCGAAATTGAGTTGATCCATTATTGACAAACACCAACGGCAGATCCGACAGCCGTGTCGTTTATTAAAAAAGTCTGAATAGCCACTCGAGTAGTACTCGAATACAGCATTACTCGAGTACTACTGATTGGAGTTTTCGATCCAAGTGCCTTAGAAAGAGACAAACGCGGAAAGGGGTGGACGTGAAAGGGGATCAGGAGATAGAAAACAATGAAAGTACTAGGAGAGACTGGAAGGCAGTTTTGTGGAATAGTCGACATTACTACTTTAGTTTTCTCTCTTTAACATTGCATTTCCCCAAGACCCACGATTGCACTTTCGTCGCTAATGTCCCTTCAAATTTACGGAAACCCCATCCGCGTTTCACTGCCCTCGTAGTTGCTGTATTTTTAGATTAATTTCGCAATCAAGTGTCCTCGGGTCTTGTAATTGTTTTTTTTTTTACGTGTCGCTGTCTCGTTCGCCACGTACATCACGCGCACTTGACAATAAAACAAGCAAACAACTAAGGTATCGCGTACGTGCGCAATGTGTAAATGGGTTTTTATGACGCAACATTCGTGCGCGAGAGTAGCCGGGAAAAGAGAACAAAAGTTGGTGCAGAAAAAGGGCATTAAAATGAAACAACGAAAGAAGAAAGATAAAACACTGTGCCTGATGATCTGTTGGTTCGTGGATGAGTGGACAAACAAAAGCTTTACGCAACATGTATTTCGTACAACTGACGAAAAATTACTTCGAAAGATGGCCTCTGTTGATCTGTCATTAATTCCATCAACCTCGTCACGCTCGAACAAATGTTATTTTGTGTTTTACGAGCATAGACGATTGGTTGCTGATAAAACCTCCCAGTTGCAAAAAAAATAATTATCGTTTTATAAAACAGTACCGTTTACACTTGGATCCAATCGCTTCTTGCTATGCTTCACGTTGAATATATTTTCGTTATTAATTTCCGCTCAGTTTGGCGGAATTTTTAATTAATAATTGTATAATGGTCAATGTAATCTGGGTCAATGGAGCCAAGAATTTTCATCGTTCGATATAGTTTCAGACGACTTCGAGCGTTAAAGCAGGCAACGTTCAACTACAGGCATTTATATATGAACATACATGATGAATGTGTGTGTGTGTGTGTTCATGTCAGGGTATTGTTCATACCGTATACATCTACACCTAAAAGCGAGACAACGAGCCTTGACTGTGCGTCTAATTACGTCGGTTCTCGTTATTACTCCTCTTTCTCCCACTCTTCAGCATTCTCTTTAACCTCTCTCTCTTTCCCTCTACCTACATGTCTTTTTCTCACTCTTTTTTCCCCTCTGTGTTTCGTCTTTTTGTTTCATCTTCCATTATATCCCCGTTGGTATGTTAGCCGCGGCTCCGATGGTACAAGCCGACGGCCCACGAGCAGACGCAGAACGCGCGATAGCGAGAGGTCTGCCCTCTGAACCAGTTGCACTCTTTACTTCGTGTCTACTTCCGGTGCTTCTATTGCCGCTGCATGGACGACGCGAGCGAAATTACACTCGAGCTAATTGCACGTTAGGTATTCGTATCGCGAACCGTAAGTCGGGTCGTCACGTGAGAGACTAGCGTAGAGAGAGAGAGAGCGAGGGAAGAATTAAAAGTAAGTAAAAGAAAAAAAGAAGAGGGAAAGGTGCGAGGATTAAATGCGAAGGGTGGGTGACTTTTTAGTCTAGCTTCGCGGAGAAAAGAAATTTTTGTGGTGGGTCGAAGTTAGGATCACGTAGAATTTTTGAATACCTTTCTACAATGAGACAAAATAAGTTGATGCATTTAACTAGATTGATATTGACCCGGTGATAAGGGGTAGCGATAACAATAATGTAATTCGTTCAGTTTAATAATGGGACGGCCAGCAGATCGAATATAGATATTATTCAAAGATTCCAATAAAAAATACTAAGAACAATCACTAACGCCCCATGGTACGTCAGCAATAAGACCCTACACAATGACCTACGAATAACAACGGTAGCAGAAAACATTCAAATGTTCAGCACACGATACGTGGAAAGACTACGGAACCACCCAAACACAATGGCCCGAGGAATCCTCGACAGAAGGAATGAAATCAGACGACTCAGACGCATTAAGCCTTTAGACCTCCCGAACAGAGAAATATGACACAAACAAAGTCTTCGACATCAATTGTGGGGATGACAATGGTCATTCCTCTAAACAATGAATAACACTCACAATTATTGAAAGCCCCGTTGGGACTGATTACAGTTACAAATGTAAAGGAGAGAAAAAAAAAGTTTCATAATGATTTCCAACAAATTCCAATAGAAGTTATTGCATTTCGGTTCGAGGGCAGGGAAGGAAGGAGTTCAATAATCGCTTTCCAATAAAGAAGCGAGCATTGTCAGGTGAAAAAATTACGTACAAATATATTCATCGCGACTCGACGTGGAATACAATCTTATTCTCGATTTAATTCGTCGACCAAGCTTCTCAGTTTGATCATTTGGTTCTCAATCTTAGCCATTTGGATGAACCTCTTGGCGATTTCGCTAAATCACTGTACTCTCGGCTATTCCGTCGGATAGTCGCGAGGGTCAGCGACGGAAACTATACGTCGGTCTTCTCTTGCTCGTGACATCGAGAACTAAACGAACACGACGATGCACACGTTCGACGGTGTTGAAAGCCAAATGACGAAGTGCGGACGGAGAAAGTAGCGTGGGCCTGGGCTGGCGCGTCGCTCGAGGCAGCTTCAAGTCGCTCAGTTAAAATCTTCTATAGCTCGAGGAAGTTCAACGAGGATGGGGATATCCGAGAGGTAACTCTTGGAGTCCTGAGCTACGTTTATGCTGGAAGAACTTGAGAGAGCTTTCGATCTCTTCATCTTGGTCGCTTTTTCTTTGTAGCACTGTTTGTTTCCACCTGGGTGGCTTCCGACTCATCTTATTTATTTCCATTCCTCTCTATTGTTATTATGAGTTCTCATTTGTAGGGAGCTAATTTTAGTTCAGGCGCACTTGAGTATGTGTCTATTGAAATATCCATCTACGTAGTATTTCATTGAAGATTATTAATAATTCCATTCGTTCACTTGGTAATTGATTTTCTTTGATGCAACTCTGGGTAAAAGTTCAAGAACTTTTTTATTTTTTTTGTTTTTTTTATTGTGTGTTCCAATGTATAACCTTGCGAGTTTTTACATATGACCCTTCCTAATTTCCCTCCTATCACTTCCCAATCTCTTCCGTAACATTCGTAGCTGCTTTTTAGCTACACTGTATCGCATTCGTCGTGGGCACGGGGCAACTGCGGAAAACCCGTGTCGATACAGACGGCTTTTATGTTTTTACTGAGTTTTCAATTGTCTTACCATCAGAAACGCAGAAAAACTGCCTCCCGCTCAGTAGTCGGTGTGCAAGCCAGTGCACGGCAAAACGCTCACCCGTCCCAATACTGACCGCGGTCGATACTGCTTAACATGGTAGATCGCCGGAACCCCGCACTGACCACGCGTCCACTGCTATCGGTGAATTCGAGATCTCAATGTCTCATCATTTCACACGTACGAATTAATGACTTTTTACAACAAGAAAAAACTTACAACAAGAAAAGGGGGAAGTTCTTTAATTCAGTACATTTTTTTGTCCGTCCACATTAGACTCACTTCGATGAAGTAGCCTATGCCAAATTTTCAGAACTTATGATACGAAACTTGAGTCTGGAACAACATAAAACGGGTGCACAATGATTTATGGGGTACTCCGTATGGTTAAGGTGACATTTTAATGAAAGCAGCGAAAATTAGTATTCAGAAACCTTGGTGCTGTGTTACGAGCACGGGTTAATTAAGTAACGAGTATACAAAAGCGATGACTCGTTTCTCCTCAGAAAGACGGCCGGTCACCTGGCTACAGTTTCCAGTACGTGTTACCAGTATGTTAGAATGTCTTAACTTTCTCCCACACCAGCTTCTCGTTTGATAAATCGTTTTCCCTGGCTAACGACCACTCGAGATTGGACTTTCCGCGTCCACGTTGCTTCGTTTCCTATAGAGCGACGCGAAAAATCTGTCCGTTACTTTTTCAGGCATTTTTTTTCATTGTATCCCCTCTTCGAGTGGTAGAACGACATTGGAAGCATTGGGGATACGAGGGACAACCCCTGCACGCGAGTATCTCGTTTAGTCGGATCTGGAAAACACGGACATAGCGTGATCGGCGACATTTCCTGCGATCTCTCTTTCAATGTTTTTGCCCTGAAAAAAGAAAAGGGACGCGAAGAGAACAAAGATTGATACAAAAGTGAGGGACGTTAAGATAGATGAGGAAGAAATAGATGTGGGCAAAGACGATCATCTCGGTAGAGATTCAGGTTCACGCCCTTCCCACGTTCCTTTTAATCATCCCTTGCCCGTTTTTCATTCTGCGGCAGTGGAACCCAACGTAAAAAGTCGCGCAGTCACGTCTCAAACTTATGGGCTCACTCTTCTTTCAAGAAAATCCCTGAGACGCGTGTACGAAGAAAGGCAATCTGGTCTCTACATCGCGAATGTCCTCGTGCCAAACGACATCGTGAAGAAGCTGATGCTAGTCGATTCGTTTTGCAGAATTTCCTATCGTATTCTCCGGCAGTATCGTCGCTGGTGCGCTTGTCTCTTGAATCTCAGTTCCCAGCTAGCAAAGATTTTCTGCAATTTCGAACCTCTGATTCTTTTATCCGCATTGGACCGAAACATGGCAGATAGAGATGAACGTTAAGACAGTGTACTTGAGGAGAGTATTGCAATGTTGAAATTTCTACGTGACTCGTGACATGGTGGATTGTCTTACGTTGCTGAAGGAGTATTATGTGCTCCGATATCATTGTGTTGTTGTAATATTGCAGCAATGGTAAATCATCTGTTTTTCTGGTCGTACAAATCGAATATCGGGGACATCTCGGGCTTCTGTTTGAGGCTAGTTTTATCCCAGTATTATGTGAAACTGGGTAACAGATTGATAAGTAGAATTGTAAGAACATAAATGGTAGTTATGAATACATTGTCAAATGATCATCGAATCTTGAAGTGGCATTGTTAGATCGGACTATCTCGCGGATAGTAGGTTCATTGCGACAGAACGGGAAATTAAATTGAAGTCTGGATAGAGGGATAAACCCTTTATTACCGAGGAGCCTCTTGAATCAATCAGCCTAATCATTCGACTTATAGCTTCCTTCCAACCTTATTCCCTCGATTCGCCCTTTCCCTTCCTTTATCCCTCACGTTCGCCATTCTCTTCGCTCCGATACTTGCGGTGTTACATCGACTTTTGTCTCCTATCCCCGTTGAATCTGACGTTATAAACCGCCGCGGCGGCTTCCTGATTTAATTCCAAGCGTCGTTTACCGAATCTTCGCGTACCTCGTTACGATCGCGTCCGCTTGTAACAGGTGCGAGACTGCTGCATCGCTATTCCGACCCCCGGAGAGTACTAACTCGTTATAAATTTTCATCTTTCGGATTTTCTCCATTGGGAATCGTTGATAAAGCTGCGCCGTGTCACTTCAAATTCGGATACGAGGGTTACCCGTCCCGACATTACTAATACCGATAGATTCCAGATAGCTGGATTAATCCCGTAACTCTCGAGCCGATGAATCGATTAATCACATTTTGCATTGATCATGGTTTTAGATGATATAGCTAAATGTAACTCCTTGGTGTTATGAGCTATAAACTAATGTCGCTCAATGAGATATCGTAACGTAGATTAAACGATCGAAACGGGCCATCATCTCAATCTATTTTTTTTAATACTTAATCGCTGTTCTGTGTCTGATAACGAGTAGACAAACATACCTATCGTAAAAGCAGCTATTTTTACGACAGGCATATCCTTTAGATTTTTATATCGTTCAATTTGCAAAATCACGACAAAGTCACGACCATCCTGCTCAGATTTATCGGGTTGTCGTAGTAAACCAGGACAAAGTACTCGAACGATAGTCTCCTGGGCGGGTAAATCGCCATGTTATCACGGCATGGAAAACCATAGCTGTAAAAGCTTTAGAACGTCGCCGTTTAAGCAGAAACAAAACCGATAAACGGGTCGTTTTAGCTAGAATATGTATATATAAGCTATGATAGCCTGAGTGAGCCGGATTCTCTTGACGGTATAGTGGCTATTGTTTCTGATGGACTCTCTCAAAGCCACCTCGTAAGCTCGGCAAAGAATCGTTGGGCAGCGCTCGAGCGGTCACAGTTACTCTCAAAGCTTTAACGGGTTGACATGTTAGGGCGACGAGTCCGTCCCTCCGGTTAGCTATCCATGTATGTGTATGTCGCAAGCTCCGCTGAGCATATACGGCGTTCACGACGGTCGGCTGCTCTCTAAATCACCCTCCAACTCTCTCTCCAACTCGCGCTTTCTGCCTTCACAGTTCTCTGCCATAGCCACACTTCAGTTCCCTCTTGCTGAAGATTGATTCACACCGTTCGGTCACCTCGGGACATCGATACCAATATGGCATATATCTTCTCACTTGGACCAAGAATCGATATCCCGAAAATTGAAACAGCGGCAATAATCGCCGTATTTTAAAATGATTTCTGCTATTGGTGTTGCCATGCTCCAGCAAAAAGGTTTAGGAAGCAATGCTTTAACGGGTTCACACGTTAGATTCGATTGAAGAGAAATGATCTGCATTCTTAGAAGCTTCCTAATTTTTTCCGGCTCCAGAGAATTCGACTATCGTTACAAAAATTATCATCATCATAATAGTATGAATCAACCTTAAATTTCAGCGAGAAAGACACATTGTCGCAAGAGGATCGAGAATGGGGGGTCCCATTCTCGATCCTCTTGCGACAATGTGTCTTTCTCGCCCTTGTTCCGTCGGACTCATACCTCTTGCGAGCTTTCCCCATGTTGTGCCTTCTCACTCTATACTGTCGTTTTCATCACTTTTTCCCCCACACTGGTCCTCTTTCCCTCCCTCTCTCTCTCTCTCTTTCGACTAAATCTATATACCTCGTTTCTCGTCTCTCGTTACTTTCATCCCCACAAACCAGTAGGGTGATGACGATCCACCATTTTTCCTTTACGCGAGAAGCAAATACCGAGAGGATTTTCCGTTCTGTGTATGTGCACTCGCCACATATGACACACAATCTCGGGTTCGTTCGATGCTCGCTAGTAACTGCGAACAAAAATAGATCTTTGGCGTTCATCCGTTTCTGCTGAGCTGTCTCGTCTCGTCGGGCTGATATACCACCTCGCAACGTGCCTCTCGGTGTTCGATTTTCGCTCACCTGCGACCGTTCGAGTCCGTCGTGTCCGCATGTCACGATGACGATGGCTCGATAAAGTTTTCTCCCCGACAAGTACCGACGTCAATTATAAAAATCTATTAATGATCTTTTTAGTGACTATGACAACGAAGTTTGCGACGTGATCTCGAAATAAACCCCACACCGTCGGCGCTAAGTGATGAGAATAAACCAATCTTGCATAGGCATTAGACAATTGTTGATGAATCCAATTATTGTGCAACATTTAAAAAACGAATTAATAATTGCCGGTTTCCTTGGGGCACGTATCTTTCCATTATTTCATGATTTTTCCACAATGCTTCATTATCGAAGAGTTTCAGTTCATGTAAAACATTGAAGATTTAATAGTTAGTGGTTTGAGTCCGGATATGATCCAATTGACTTACACGATTCAATTCTCACAAATCTTTCTGGAAAACCCGAAGAGATGGTAATTTTTGGGAAAACGTAACGAAGCCGTGAACGTTCATTGCGTTTTGCTCTGACGATCTTGCGTCATAGCAAATCCTTCTGAACGGTTTAATGTCGGGCAAGTTAAGTGTGCGACGTACGAGATTGAGAAACTGGCATCGTGACTAACTTATAAATGCTTCGGGTGTGTCTCCGCACGTTTCTCTTCGTTCAACATCACACTTCCGAAGTTACGATGCCGCAACTAGAGGTTTTCTATAGCTATCGCTCGTTGATCTCTACGGTCGGTGTGGACCGAAATGACTCTCTGACATTGCGTTGCACAGTTTGGTCCTCGATAACGCTTTTTGGTATTAGCTCGTCGCAGTTTCGCTCTATAGATGCGCACGGCGGGAAACGCCCGAGCGGGGCATAACTTCGTTCGAGGATACAATGAGACCAACCCGGATCGTGGAATGTAATTAAACTAACGTCGCACGAGCGCCACGGAAGATGGCTACTGTCAAATTAAACGTGCCCGTGCCACGCCGCAGCAGCTTCTTCTCTACTGTTCCCGCGTCGTTCGTCATACTGATTTATTTGAGACCAATGAGCGGCTATACCGTTCTGTCGCGTCAGTGAAAGAGAAAGAGAGAGAGAGAGAGAGAGTATGGTCGCGTTTTGCTAGGTCGAGATAGAGGAATAGCGAGAAAATGGGAAAGTAGAGATAAAAAATAATGACAGCAATGTGAGATACCTAGTCTGTGGCTATTCTTCTTTCACTATAGGCTATCAAAATGACATCTAGCAAATTGTTTACAAATGATTTTTTAGGAACTTTGAAATATCATTCAACAATTTATATGTCCATTCTGCTGCTAAATTATATACTTTGTCAATGAAGAATGATCGCGGATAATCTTGTTTAAATTATGATTAAAAAAGGACAATAAAAAGTTGATTTTTTTACCATTGACGTTGGTTTAAATATTTGTCTACGTTACATTTGATCGAATGCATAATAACTGCAATGTCGGATCATTTTAGAGGGGAACAGCCGCGTAATTACTGCCGAGAAAATTGGAAAGAGGAGAGATGGACTCTTTAGAATCAAGAGTGAGAAACAGACTATGGGGAGTAAACAGTAGGGGGAAAGGTTGGACGAGGAAAATGTAACGGTGCGCGTAGGAAGCCATTCGTTTGGTCGCTCGTTAATTTGACGCTCACGTTAAATGCTCGAGACAGAAGTGGTGTAGTATGACTATTTTGGCAATCGGTTCGAGGTTCTTCTTCCCTATTCTCTCGTACTCGTGGAATGACGAATTCAATGCTTCATTCCTTGTGAGCGTGGCATAGTTTTTCCTTGATTACTCAATTATCGCTGGTCGCTTGATATATATTACCATAGGAATCACCACTACTAAATGTCGTGATGCCAAACAGTTTTCTGAAGTAACAATTTTTTATCTCCACCAATGAAAACTCGCGCACACATATCTTTATCTGTTACATCTGTCCATAATTTTTCAGTCTTCTCTACATTTTAGGGCACCAGACCACGGTGCGCGAGCGGTACGAGGGTGTATTTTTCATAATTTTTTTCGAGCAAACGATGAATAGTTTTTTTTTATTGATACTAATATTCAATGTATACATATAGAAGACACTACACACATTTTTTTTATTCAAATCTTAAGAATAGTTTACGGTGTACGCCGCTTTCAAAAGGACACTCCGACGAAGTTGCTGCTTGGTGGTTGACAGCAATTAAGCCATACGGTTCATCTGAAAAATATAAAAAAAATATATTTATAAACTAGACATATAGGTTTATAGCATCACGTAGGAGAATTTCGATATCTAAATTTTAAAAAATGGCGGACCAGCGAATTTTATTTCCCATTTTCACAGAAAATGTTCATCGTTTATGAAAAAAAAAAAATAGAAGGGGGCCCTTTATAAAAAATATCCCTACGTGGTGCCATAGAAACTGGATTTTCGAACATTTTAAGACTTGGTACATACAAATCGGATAAATAGTTTTTAAAATATGTTGTCAACCAGGTTGAAAAACGTAGTTTCGAGAAAAACGCGTTCAAAGTTTTGCTGAAGGATAATTCGACATACAAACTGAATTTTATATCTGCATTTTTTTTTTGTTTCTCACCATCAGTCAGCTATTCCTGGACCATAGAACAGCTCCTCAGCATCCAGAGACTCACAATTTTTTCCGTGTTTTGCACGCAGACGACCCTCATGCGTGTTTTTTTTTTGGTTTCGTGCTCGCCGTCGCATATCCGCTTCTCATCAATGTTTAGACAATATTGGTAGAGTGCTTAACAAATTTTTATTTTCAATATCTCCAATACATGAAGCCAATATGACCATTGTTGAAGAGTATTGAAGCAATATTAGCGGCAGTTTCAACTGTGGGTCTGCCGCTCCACGACGTCGTTGGCGCAAATTTCCATATAACAGAGTACAAACACTCGTTGTTATTCTGGTGAAACGCGCCTAAAAATCGTTCAAGAAGCTCGTCTTTACTAAGGTCCACGTATATCGGTTTTATTGCTTCAATGACATTTGCAGGCAATGCAGGAGTATGTGTATAATCGTTCAAATTTCCTTTGGCGTTCGCCTGCTGCCACGAACACCACGAGTCTTCTCCTTCCGGGCAATACTGATGTTGGGGACTTGCGTCTGTGGAACATTTGTGATAGAATTTAGACCAGAGAGCTTCTTTCGTATCTTCCAACGAATCACCATTCCGATGAATTGCAAAACCGTAGAATGCAGTTAATTCTCCAATGAGCTTTCCAGTCAGCTTTCTCTTTCCACCAAGGCCCTTATTCCCTTTTTTACAATTTCGCAATCTTGTTCCCATCCGTTTTTGAACATGGTTGACACATTCTTTTTTCTTCACATCATACGGAAGAGCTTGCACGATTCATAGGGGTCAACAAAGGATGGCCAGGTAGCAAACCCGTCTAACAGCCGCACGTCTGCCGCTCGGCGCGGTCGTGCGCTTGGAACGGTTTCACATAAAATGCGGTATGTCCGTCAATTTTACGAATTTCGTTACAAAATTTGGCGAGAGCATTCTTAGCAAATGCATCTTTCAGAAAATGAAAAAAAAATGGAATTTTTTTTTCTTACCGTGGTCTGGTGCCTTAATTACAAGAGTATTAATTCGTAAACTCGTAAAACTGAATATATCCAGTCACCATTGCGATACCTAAAATTGACATGAGGATAAGGAGAAACGATTTGAAAAATCTATTCTTCAATAATGCAATGGCATGACGCAAAAACCACTCATCTGCACTTTCCACGTTCATACCACATACACATCAATTTGATATATATTTTTGTACATGTAAATATTCATTTTTATTTTTAATCGTCGGCGCATTTTGTCATCGTCATGGGTGTTCCATTTTCTCTTTGATTATGTTCCTCTTTCTCAACCCAGTCCTCGTTCAACCCCCTGCGTGTTTTTCCTTTGACACGTGAACTAAATTTCTCTTTTTCACTAGCGTTTCTTTTTTTTTTTTGCTTTTTCGTTTTGTCTACGTTCATCGAGGGTTGAGTGAATGAGAAAAAAAACCGAAACCCTGTCAGAACTCGCTGTCCAGAGGGAACACATTATCGTGGTACTCTCACCGCTACATACGAGCGTATGCCATCAGAAACACCCTCTCGCGCTGCCTTTCAAAGAGGAGAACAATGGAATTGCGCGTTTATCGCCCCCCGCCCCTACCCCCCGCACGTCTGTTGTTTGTAGTGGTGATAAGGTATATCAATATGTACCTTCGCATAGAAGGACGAATGTCGCGTGTGAGTGAGTGTGTGTGTTTCATAAAAAGCGCATTTAGGAAGTGCACCTCTAGTATTTCTTCAACTTTCATTTTCATTTTCGTGTCTCGTTCTCTTTAATTCTCGTTCGTGTAACATTTTTTTGCAAATCTACTTTTCTCTTAATTATTCATCGCACTTTATACATTGTCAAACAATTATTTCGTACGTTTAAGTGTTTTCTTACAGCCATTATCTCTCATTATTTCCCCATAGTAATCCATATCACGTGAAATTATCGGGACCATTAAGATACGTACAATACAGAAAATTCTGTACTCTGAATTCATGTTTTTCAGAATCGTTTAGTGAGAACGTTCAAAGCCCACCTTTTGTCAAGATTACAGGACAATTTCGTTGTTAGACATATTACAGAACGATAATGGATCATGGTTGATTTTTATTGTTTCAAAGTGTGGCTAGAAGTTATTTTGTCCTATTTTACAGTAGTCCGTGACGTCGCATACAAAATTTAATAAGGCGAAGTTCGTTCCGAACTATTTTCATGAATATTTTTCGAAAAATATCTCTTTTGCGTGTATAAATTCGCCAAATAAGATCATTAAACATCATTGATGTGAGAATATTATTTATATTACTAAATATGGAGAATTGACGATTTCATGGTATCACCTTGAAAATCACAACGAAGTTTTACCGTTTTACATACCATTGTCTCGAATTAAACAAGAGAGTGAGGGAATCGTTTATTTCGGACTCCAGTGGTGTACCCCGTTAGGGCACCGTTCAATACTAGAGCGAGAGAGAGAGAGAGAGCCCTTAATTGTTATCTATATTATTCCCGCAAATAACTACAAACTGTGGTTATACATGATAAAGGGTTTGAGGGGCCCACGAATGTTCGGGGAAAATGGAGGAGAATGAAGTCGGGGGACGCGGGAAATATGAGAGTAGGAATTTCGCGTGAGGAAAATTTTGCCGAAGGCAAAGTGTTCGTTGTTCTCTCGTTTCCGCGGTATAGTTGGTGGGTCGGCGTTCATGGACGCACCAGTAGGCCGCCGGGGCCATATACGAGCCGGGAAAGAGGAGTAGGAGGAGGAGGAGGATGCTGCTGCTGCTGTGGAGTGGCTCGGGCATTTAGAGGGCTGGCCGAGCTTTGAATAACGGCAGTTTCGACCGGAGTCTAGACTCTCTCTCTCTCTCTCTCTCTCGCGTCTCTCACCAGAATGGATGCAAAGGGGTGTTTTGTAGGGAGCAAAGCAAGAGGCTGATTCGAATACCTATATATTTACATATACATATTTGGGCAAGTTGAAAAAGAGAAGTACTATATACCGAGATATACATCGGGTAGAAGCCTTTTCTCGAGTTCACTTCGGGTGTGTTCACGCGCTCTCTTCAGCGATCATGAGAATAAAAGCAAGCTTATTTGTAAGCTATGGATATGTAGTGTCCGGAGAGGGAAGAAGGATGGAAGAGGCGTTCAATGGGGTAGGTCTGGGAGAGGCGAAACGCATCGAGTTAATATCGGGACTCTGGAGACCGGTGGTTGGGCAAAGCCTGAACAAGAATCGCAGAGAACTATTGCCAAAGTTTAGCGATATTTGCAAATACTTGTTGTTTTGTTTACAAAATTCAGTAGGAACCAGTAGGAGCACTGGAGCTTTGTACATGAGAGTTCGCTGGCAGAATGTATCTCCGTCCGTTGATCACAAAATAGCTGCTCTTTCTCCGCAACTTCTGGTCTCACAAAATGGCAGCTCCTTCGGCTCTTTCTCCTACGCCTACACGCTACTACCGCGCGGTCCCTCGGCATGGAATAACCTTAAAATCGTTGAGTTTGTCCTCGAATGCCAAGAGACAAGTTTCAAGTTTTATTATATCGATGAATTACCCAAGAAGATTCGAGTGTGTCGATTATCCGTACATTTCTGTGTGGACTCATGGGGTAAGAGTATAAACTGACGGGTCATGTAGAATGTCGGTAGCACCTCGTAATACTCTCCGGTATAGTGTAAGCTTATGGTATAATAGAACATGAACGCGCGACGTGTGCCACTGGGATCATTGAATATTTAAACACTCCCCGTTGGCAGTTACGGGGGATTTAGGAGGGAATATAAGGAAGGGTTACACAGTCGCAGCTCTATATTCGGATTATATTGCTACTAATGCTGCAACTTGCATAGCCGTTACGTAGCCGTATTGTAGCTAATTCACGGGTCGGACCGAATTTCTCTCAAGCATTTAATACTCCACGTATATGAAGAAAATAACTACGTATCATCCAAAACAAATTGGATAAGTCTGTGCGATCCAATTTGCGTTAAATACTATCCACACTCTGTTCTGTATTTTCTAATGATTCAGAAAGGCTTTCACCAATCCATACTGATGTTCAATTTTGGTAATTCGAGGATAATTGGGCCAAGCTCGAAGGCAAGACGGCGATACTGTGCTCCACGATTGGATTGTCATCTTAAGAACTCTAACGTATTGAACTCGAAAGATATAGTGCTTTTCCAAATGATCAGCTCAACTTTTAACTATTGATCTGTGTTCATGGGTTAATGAGCAATTTCTAATGTCATTGGACAATGACATTAATTAGTTATGAGGACAATTAAGCGTTTTCAACTGCGGTTTGACCCGGCGTATGACTCGGAACATTTGATACATTGCCAGGTGGTGCGTGGTTAAGGGCACAGAGCTTATATGAGGTCGCGAGCATAAATACGTAAACGAGCGACTGTGGAGAGAGTGAGAGAGAGACGATTAGTTCCTCGATCGTTTGACTCGAGTTTACTACCAGCCACGATGACGTGCTAGTCTCAACCAACAGGGTTATATGGCTCGACACCGTCTCCCCATAACTGCACTTGAGTGACTCTTGGTACGTCGTAAAGACCACCCGGTTCCAACAGAGACCTCTCTCATTCCCCTAAACCATCGCAGGTTCAGACCATCTACAGTTTTCATCATTCTTCCTCCTTTTCCGACTTTCCATCTCTGACCTCCTGGTCGCTATTGAGTATTACGATGCGGTCACGTTTTTCCCCTTACCCCGCCCCCTTACTAAAAATGTACTAAAAGCAAGAGACACGACCGAATCACAAACGGAAATATCTATTGTCATTCTAAATGCCGTGGTAAAGCGTTAAAAAAGTCGTGAATTCATATTTTTCATTTAATTTCCCTTCATTTCTCCCTTCGGACTTCAAAACAATGGGCGTAAAGCCTGAAGGTACTTGCTTACGCGTTTCGCAAAATTCTCAAGGTCCCACGGAGCGTATATAGTGACGTTTTCTTCATTCAAAGGGAGACACCTCGTTTCGGAAGCGACGTAGTCAATGGCGAACGTGTAGGATATCTAAAATTCTGACGTGAGAGCGTCTTGAATCCCGTGTGTGTATATACGAACCACAAGCGAGTGTACATATCTATTAGTACCGTAGATTCTACGAGCAAATATATACAACACCGAGCGACCCCGCAGTTTTCGCCTATATGGGACAATGGGAGAAGTCTTCGCACACACACTCTGGAACCCAATGCTCTTCTATATTATGCTCGAGTCCCACCACTCGCTTCTTCAGACAATGAGTTATAACGTTCTCCCATAGAAACTTCTTGGGCGTACCGAGTTTGATGCGTGAATGGGTGGAGGCAGATACGCATATAGTTCGCAGCGAATATTCTCGTCATCACTGAGCTTCCCTCTCACACACTTTTTGTGCCCTCTTTCATCTGCTGTCTCGGTTTTTGATGGTTATATGCTGTCTCGTTTCTTATGCATTGGTGCGAAATGTTTCGTAATTCATTCGAGTCGGAATAAGATGTAATGGATTAATGTGTTCACGGGTATTGTTATCTGTCGGCATATTTGTTTGTACGAACAGGGGAAACCAGTGTCAAACTTGATGCCATTTTGGAATTTCGATATATTTCGCACCAACAATTCGTCTGCCCATTTCTCACACTTCTTACAAAACCTAACTCCTTCGTTCCCTATGATATCAATTTCTGTACATGATTATTTCACGAATGTAAACTATGGAAGTCAGTCAATTTGCGCTTCCTCAGAAAAGAATTCAACGTTATTATTATTATTATCAATTTTATCGACCGAAACTTAAAGTTTAGATCGTTTAATTAGCGTTCGATTGAATTCTTCCATGGCTCTTCCCCATTATCTTTGGCTCTAAGAGAATAGAAATCATCCGCCTGCAACATTCTACTGCAGAGCAAGTAGAGATCTCTAATTCGAAGAAACAATTTGGCGCCCAAGCACCTCTTTCGGGTCTCGCTTGCACCCCGGGGACGGCTTTCTCCCTTTTCCCTCCTCTATTTCTCACTCGCTCTTTATCGGTAGCCTCGACGACCCTCGTAATTGCTTCGAGTTTCAGGTCCACAGAAAGCGAGAGAGATTGGGACATACTAGGGGGGAATGACAAAAGGTCGACCGTTTGTTGGATGGAAAAGAAACGCAGGAGGGGGATGGGATGTCGCGAAGAAAGTGACCCCACAGCGGTACGAGAGGTCACAACACGTCCTGCCAGGCTGAAATTAATTTGGGCAGTACGAGCAGGAGCTTGGAAAAATACCCTTTTCTACTTTCACACGTCTACCCCGTTGCACTACCCCCATTCTCCGTCTCTATTTCTCTCTTTTATCTTCTTTCCTCGCGATAGTTGGAGCCGAGTCATCGAAGAAATTGAACACCGCAGCGCGAAGACTCGAGCCTGAAGGGGCTCGTGATACGGAAAGGGTACTTGGCAAGGGAAGATTGACTAATGCCTTTATCTTGAGAAATCGGACACACCATTGATTATACACGCTGCGCCGGGTCGTTTACTAAATGACACAGGAAAAAAAAGCCACATACAAGACACGTCCTTTTTCTTTGTTTTGTACTCCTCCTTTCGTACAGAACTGTCATCAACTCCCGACATAACCAGTTTATTTTCAATTCATCTCGGATAGTCAAATAGATAAGTATTTTCAGTTAGCAATTTTTACCATTACGTCATGCATATTAGTTAGTTTTTATATGAAATGAACTTTGTCCATTTTACTTTGGGATCATTAAATAAATTGTTTACTGATTTGTTAGCTCAGTACTGATTTTGAGTAGGGAGGAATCTTTAGTACGAAAATAATGAAGATCATTCGCGGAACGATTGCTAAATGGAATTTTTTAAACCAATTGAGGCTACCTAGTTGTCGATAAGGTAATACTATCGAGACGCGAGAGGCCATAATACAACGGTTATAATATGTTGCAAAAATATCGTTCGCGTAATTACTTGGTCGAGTAATTATACGGTGAATAAGTTATGGGAGAGCTTGGCAAGCTCGACGCCGAGTTTCCATAATACATGTATATATGTAGTATATCAGGGGAAACGGCTTTTGCTACCGCTGTTGCTACTGCTCTCCCTCTCGCGAATATCACTTTTTTTTATCGAGACTAATTAGGATCAGAGTAGTGTGTACGTGAGACCAGAGAGTGCTTGTAACTTTTATTTCTTTTTGTTCTTTCATGATCACAATGCACGGCCATAGTGTCACGATGCCAAATAATTAAAGCATCAACAAAACAAAGCACAATAACTCGAGCGATGAGATAATAACGATGTCTTCTGTCGCGAAACGCTCATATTTATCGAATATTCCTCACATCAAGTAGGGGATTATTGTATTTTGTACCGATGGTAAAAGGGAGAATAAAAAAGTATTTTCACGGTTAAGTAAATATAGAAAAACTTTGATATTCAGTGATCATTGAAGGACGCGATCAGACTGTATAAGCAAATTGAAACAATTTATGTCGGGAATAAAGTTTATCATTGAATTTGTCATTAATTTAGATTACTTTTCCCATATTTAGGAACATCGATCGCAGCTTTTTTTAAAATATTCTACTTCATCCATTATTAACAATCTGCTACTGAGAAAAATAGATGAGATTTCAATCAAGTTCTTTCTTCTATAAAAATAACTATTGATTATATAATCGAGATAAAACTATGATTTTTTTTTAATCATCGGTAACTTCTTGCCTCGGCTTTCTATCACTGTACATATATACTTATCCTATAGACAATCGGAATGTTGTATGAACTCACCATGTGTTAATGAGCGTATATATCATTAATTGGCAATTATTGTTATGGGAATTTGGCGGACATATAAAAGCACAAGTGCGGATAGCCAGCCGGAACACATGCTCGACTACATACTATTTTACGTATATCTATATACCAGTGTACACGGTATACACGAAGGGTAGACTATGCCGGCGAGAAACTTGATTGGCAATTAGCGCTCGGCGTGATATCTCGTGTATGAGCCACGTTTGCGCAAAACGTTGCCAACGGGCCACCACTTCTGCGTTATCGATGTATATATACGTATTTATATACGGGTTTGTGATCCCGACGGACACCTGAATCCACGGAAAAAAGCGACGGTATATTAGAACGTTTGTTTTAAATCGTAATTACAACAATTATTGCTCGTTATATTATTATTATTGATAATATTACTGTTGTTAGTGATTGTGTGCTATCTGGCCCAAAAATCTTCACGCAAACTCACGTCCATTATATAAATATGACTATAAACTGATTCGACAACCTACGATTTGTCTCCTTTACCAGAAACACAATTTCCTCTTGATCTTCACCAAGGTGCCATATTTGGGTCTCGTTTTGGCATGAAAAAAAAACAACTGAATCGGCTCGTAAAACGTGAAATTTATTGCGACAAAGAACGAAATTCTGTGATCTACTATCAACCGCAAAATAAATCGAAGGATATTGGTATCTAAATCGTAAAGACTGCGGTGTTAAAATAAACGCCATTATAATTTCACACGAATTGAATAAGTGAATTCTCCAATCGCGTAATTTTCTTGGAAAACGGCAGTGGGTGGTTTGAGTCGTCAAAAAAGAAGTATTATGGGAGAATTTTTCATAGAAAAGAGTCGACTAGTTCAAGTTTTAGATTTATCGGTACGACAGTTCTCTGTTCTTCCGCTTGTTCTCCCTTATCTTTCATACAGGACCACAATCTTCACGATTAATATATAGACACCTGCGGATCAGCCCCATTACGACAGTTCCGAAGACTCGAGGTGCCGAGTTTCTCACCTAGCACGAGAAAATTCCTCCCCGTCATCTATTCCGAACCCCTTTAACCATCAGCGAAACAGAGATATAGAGCTCAGAATCTCTTTCTTCTTATATCGTTCGATATCTCCGTTTCTGCGTCGTACTTTACGATAGCCGTAAATGATAACGACAATGGATCCTGAAACTCTCCAATTGCGAACCGGGTACCTCGGGCGCCCGACGCAAACCAGTAAAGTTTACGACGCAAAGTTGGGCGTGAAATGCGCTTTCTCGCTGAGTCTTGGTTGAGGGTTATTTCTTCGAGGAAATAACCACTAAACCCCCACACTCCGTTCCAATTATTAACATTAATCATTAGTAATAATTAGCGATTATAAATGCAAAGTTTTATGTTAATCCATTTTGATTAAAAATTAATTTCCGATTTTTCATAAAATAAATAATCTCTCCGCGGAAAATTTTCGCGGGACTAATTCGAACCCTCGAAACTCTCAGCTGGGCAGCAATGCGCACCCTTTCAATCGAAAACCATGTAAAATTACATTTCATCATTGATCAATGAACATTTTTCGTAAAGTTTAAAACAGAATCGTCACATTGCCTCTCGTAAATTTGTTCCCCTCGATGTGTGTTGAGTCGTGAATTACGCTCATAGTTTTCAACGCCGTCTTTATGCGTTTTCATTTTCCGCGGTTCTCCGTCTTTTTTTTGCTTCTCTCGCTGTACTGATTCTCCTTTTTTTTCCTCTCCTCTCGATCTACTTTACCTATATCCACACGCAGACTCTTCATCCCCCTCGCTCTTTATCGCGCTGTCTTCGTCTCTAACGCCCTCTCTCTCTCTCTCTCTCCCTTTACAACCCCTCATACAGAGCACTGGACATCCGGTGATGCCAGTTATGACGGATGGTCGGTGTGGGTTCCCTTGTGACCTGTATGTGAAGTTTATCGCCGCCCCTTCCGTGTTCGACGTCGCTCGATGGCGAAAAAATATATGAACTTATGCAGCACAATAACAAGAGCGAGGGAGAGGGATGGTAAAAAAAAGAAAAGCGGAGAGAGAGAGAGAGAGAGAGAGAGAGAAATGTGAGGGTGGATAACTCCACTCGTATTCTCGGGTATGCCACCCGCGGGAATTTCTCGCAGCAGTCAAGGGTCCACTGCTCTCTGCCACTACTGCTGCTTTCTGGCGCTGTCACGAGGGCACCACGCGCGAACTCTCCTATTCGTTCGTGATTTATCTGGACAGAATCGTCGTTTCGCGGTTTCGCGGCTATCGGATAATATACGTATATATATATACGTATATATATATATATATATATATATATATATATATATATATATATATATATTAGGGCGATTTTTTTTTCGACTATTTTTTTTTCTTAGTCCCCACTTGAAATTTTGTTGGATATGTCGAAAAACAAATTCCTTGAAAGTTACAGCCCTTAATATTAATTCTAAGTACTTTCCCTTAGCGTGAAAAGATTTTCCATCTAAAATACACGTAAATCGAATTTTTTTTTTTTTTTAAATTCTTTAACTCTGCCGCATTTTATGCTATCGTATTGTTCTTAGTTTCGATTTACTCAGAATAAAACAATCTAGAAAAGTGCCTATTGCGGCGAAAGTGTAAATTGTCCTGGTGTGTTGGTACGAGTTACTGAAGTTGATTTTTACCCAAAATTCTCGTTTTTTTGCTGTTATCTCCAAAACAATTAACTTTACGAAAAAAATGTAAATAAAAAATTTGTTGGAAATTCAATTTCCTACAAAAAAGGTCCTATCAACCCAATTGCTTAGATTAATATTTCTTGAGATATTGACCTTTTTTATTTCTATTTTTTGTATTATTTAATATTTCATATTTTATAAATTTTATACTACTCATAAGTTAAAGTTCAATATCTCAAGAAATATTAATCTAAGCAATTGGGTCGATAGGACCTTTTTTGTAGGAAATTGAATTTCCAACAAATTTTTTATTTACAATTTTTTCGTAAAGTTAATTGTTTCGGAGATAACAGCAAAAAAACGAGAATTTTGGGTAAAAATCAACTTCAGTGACCCGTACCAACTCACCAGTACAATTTACACTTTCGTCGCAATAGGCTCTTTTCTAGATTGTTTTATTCTGAGTAAATCGAAACCAAGAACAATATGATAGCATAAAATGCGGCTGAGTTATAGAATTTGGAAAAAAAAATAATAATCGATTTACGGGTATTTTAGATGGAAAATCTTTTCACACTAAGGGAAAGTACTTAGAATTAATATTAAGGGCTGTAACTTGCAGGGAATTTGTTTATCGACATATCCAACAAAATTTCAAGTGGGGACTGAGAAAAAACAATAGTCCAAAAAAAAAAATCGCCCTAATATTAACTGTTCATAAAACCAAAGATATGGAAATGAACGAAATGGCATTCTCCCGAAGTTTATTTACGAAGAAAAAAAAATTATTCGGATCGGCCAAGCGAAAGGATGAACTTTACTGTCACTTGAATATTCGATATTTTTAGATTTTTGAGAAAATGATCAAAAGCGGGACATTTTTTTATAAACGATTTTAGGAAAGTTTTAAAGGTTTATGCAATCGGAAATTTGCTGTTTATTACAATTTGAACGATATTCTGGTTCGAATATCAACAAATAGTATCGAAAAACAATGAATAAAAGAAAATTAATATTTAATGTTGTTTTGACATTACTTCGTGAGATTTTGTTACGTCCATCCACGTAAAGGATAATCAAATGAAAGATGAATTGTAATTAACCGACAGCAGTGGACGCGCGGTCGGTGCGCGGCTTCGGCGATCTCCCATGTTAAGCAATATTGGCCGCGGTCAGTGCTGGGATGGGTGACCGCTGAGCCGTGCACTGGCTTGCAGACCGACACTGAGCGGAAGGCAATTTTTCTGAGTTTCTAATGGTAATACAACTGTAACTCAGTCAAATCAAAAAGCCGTCTGTATCGACACCGGTTTTTCGCAGTTTCCCTGTGTCCATGGCAAATGAGATACAGTGTAGCTAAGACTTCTGCGGACGCAATGGAAGTTAGGTTAGTTTAGCGATGTGCGGGTAGGGAGAGATAGGGGGAAAAATGGAAAAAAATAGAATTGGGAAGGGTCATACGTAAAAACTCGAAAGGGTATACGTTGGAACACACAATAATAAATATTTAGCAAAATATATATATATACATACTAGGGGGCTCTGCCCCCCTGCGCGCTTCGCGCGCTAACCCCCCCTCGGGGCATTCCATTCGGCGTACCCCCCCCCCCGGGCTATTCCATTCGGCGTATCCCCCCTCGGGCTATTCCATTCGGCGGACCCCCCACCCCCTTGGGCTATTCCATTCGGCGTAACCCCTCCCCCCTCGGGCTATTCCCCCCTATTATTATTATTATTATTATTATTATTATTATTATTATTATTATTATTATAGGTGGGTCAGATACACCAAACGGCAAGATCTTTCCCGTTTGGTGAAGCTGACCGTTTCCTCCTTGTGGTAAAGGGAAATCGGTCAGCTTCACCAAACGGGACCACCCTAACCCGTTTGGTGAAGCTGACCTCCTCAACTCTTGTCCACGGCGGCGGCGGCGGCGGCGGCGATATATTTATATAATATAGAGAGATATATGTATAGATATGGGAAATTTTATACCAACACTGGACCACTTTTTTTTCTCTTTGACCTCTTTATTTCACCCAATATAAATTTCAATTTATTTAACAATTTTTTAACTTGACCCTTTCGGCTATTTTCCTTTTGTTTATTCGTAATATATTTCAATTTCAAATTATTTTTCTCTACCTTCGAATAAACTTTATTTGCGTCAAACGAGTCGGATTTTCTCGTTGACATTATCCGTGAAATATGAAAAATAATGCCTTGCTGATATAACGCGAATGATGATTAATGAGGCCCAGTACGGATTCCATGTCATTTCGTAACTTTTGAATAATCGAAAAAAAAAAAGAAAGAAAAGCTCTATTCATAAGTTTCTGAATACTTTTAAATAACCGTCAGAGCCGAGTAGAATGAAATAACTTTTATTAATTCAATCATATTTAGTAGATAAATTCAGTTTTCTCGAATTTTTATTCTTTTCATAGCCCACGCTACAAAGTTTGTTTGTATACCTCGAAACTTAAAAATTTCAAGTGGCTGTATCACCCTCGATTTGCCCGAGAAACTTGGTCTTTTTCTTTAATACATCCCTCCCTTCTTTCTCGCTACCCCCCCCCCCCCCCCCCCAAGCTAACTCCAACACCGGCTCGGCTTTGTTTATCCCGTCTTGGAAACTTTGAAGACACAACTTCCTTCTCTCTTAGTTGTTTCAACCGCAGTAGCAGAAGCTTCGTCGTTCGACCAAAGGGAGAGAGCATCTCAGGGGCGCAAATAATCTGCTCATGTTTTCTCGAACGAACCGAGTCTCAGGTGGCAGAGATATACAATTCACGATACAGAGGACAGTATGTATGAATGATATATGGTTATAGAAATTTTACAGTTTAAGTATCGCATATACAATATATTCGCGATGCCGCACAGCGGGTATTAAAAAAAATGTTTATATTGTAGAACGACAGGAAAAAAAACTCTTCCCCAATTTTCTAATTATTTTGATAATTGGTTTGACGTTTACCAAATAAAACGGTTACATTAATACCGTAAGACCTTATCGATTTTTCACACAAGAAAATTTACTTAGCAATATTATTAATTTCAATTACTATTTCGATTTTTAATTAAAGAACCATTTTTTAAAAATCATTATAAATGCTAAATGGCAAATAAAAAGGATGTAAATATTATCTCTCAGTAATTTTTCTCCTACTGCAATTTATTTTTGGCATTATAGAAATATACATATAGATATATAATTGCAAATGCAGAGTTATAGAACCATTGTACTATGTAACAAAAACTATATACAATGTTACGGAGTGTTTAGTACAGGAAGTATTTTACTCGCGCGAAGCAAAACCTCCTTATTGTTTGAATCACGAGAGAGAGAGAGAGACAAAACGCTATAATCGAGCTAGTGTCGAAATCGAGTTACACCCTCCCACCGGACACCCCTTGTACTTTACGCTGAAACGGTAGGTTGCCGTCTACAAGCGCATCAACTCCATCTCCTATCATCACCGAAGCTAACCAGGACTCACGTCGAGTTGAGCAAATCCTTGATACAATGGGAACTCCCTTAATCCGGCTCCGTAATAATCCTTGCTGTGCGAACTTGCCTTGAAGGCTTTTGTGTAGCTGTAACAACGCGCATCCCCGTGTACAGAGGCAAACGAACAACCCATCTCGTGGCTATCTAACGGCAAGAGTTGGTAAGGAGAGGAGGAGGATAAGAGAGAAGGTGACTGGACGGTTATCGACGAAATGACAATTGTATGGATCTATAAACTCACAATAAAATACAATTTATCCGAAAATATAAACGAGTTTTATACATTCGGTCGTGTGGAATCTTAAGAAGAAATATTTTTTTAAAAAATCTAAAATTCATGTGAATTTCACGTTTTTTTTCGACATTTCTAGGTTATTTTATTTTTATTTTTATTAAACAACCTGAGCTTTCACGAAGTTGAAAAACTCAAAATGTATGTCGGACAATCGATTTCGTCCGTTTTACCCCCCTCGAGTCGTTTTTTTCGTTGATTTTCAAAAACCGCTAATTGTTCATAAAACCAAAGATATGGAAATGAACGAAATGGCATTCCCCCAAAGTTTATTTACGAAGAAAAAAAAAATTATTCGGATCGACCAAGCGAAAGGATGAACTTTACTGTCACTTGAATATTCGATAGTTTTAGATTTTTGAGAAAATGATCAAAAGCGGGACATTTTTTTATAAACGATTTTAGGAAAGTTTTAAAGGCTTATGCGATCGGAAATTTGCTGTTCATTACAATTTGAACGATATTCTGGTTCGAATATCAACAAATAGTATCGAAAAAAGATGAATAAAAGAAAATGAATATTTAATGTTGTTTTGACATTACTTCGTGAGATTTTGTTACGTCCATCCACGTAAAGGATAATCAAATGAACGATGAATTGTAATTAACAATTAATCATTAATATTAAACTAGAATTATAAATCAGTAATTACTAATTCATTGTGGTCCTACGCGAATTTTAATAGAACGTTCCTCCATTCTCCCAATTATTCTCTTACCTATACTCTAAATAAATCGTCTGATCAGTACGGATCATTTCCACTGTCGAATACAGTAGACTAGTGCGCTTCGTCCAATCATCCACAGTCGTCTACGCTTATTTCATGATTTCTTTTTACTCGTTTTTCACGATCCGCAGAGCATATATATACGACACTGCTTATCCGTCACAACGATCTATCCTCATTAGCGTTCACATGTTCCTCTGGGTTGGCCATTAAGATTATTCGTCACGACACATTTATATTCCGATAATCGAATGCCACAGTAAAATTGTCCATTCCCTCTGTTGGAAATCCTTGTGATATTTCCAGAAATCAGAGCATCACACGCCACATCGACCTTGTTCTCCTCCGCGACTCCTGGCTCACGTCCACCAGTTTGAATATTCTATACTATCTCGCCCAAACGGGTCTGCATCGAGTCGCTTCCAGACGTCTCGACGCTGGTGTCTCGTAGCCAAATTACTACAAACCCGATAGAGCGCACAAGAATTCCGATCGAGGTCGAAAATTTCGTTCTATTTTCGTTGAAATGTGTGTGTACGAGAGAGAGGAAGAGAAGAAAATTAACCTTTATCTTTGTCGGCATTTATGGAGGGAAAAAATTCACGTTTTCCAAATCCTCCAAATGGTATTAGAGTCACAATTTTTTTGACGATTCATATATGCGACCTAAAATCGACAAATTCTCTTGCGAATTCGCAGTAATCTGGAATTCATATAATTGTGAAAATTGCCAGAAAAAATTCAATCGCGGGCAAACTGATTTATTTCATAAATAATAATTGAAATAAACTTAGTTTGTGAAATTATATTTCATTGTAATTTCGATTATCCTAAATTCCTTTTCTTCTCGGTGGATCAAACGTAGTCGGAAATTCAAGGAGATTCATAAAATCATCCCTATTCACGAATATTGATGAATCAGCAATTTTTTTTTTTTGACAAGCAGAAAAGTGTTGGAAAAAATTTATCGTTGAAGCTCCCATTGACTTTCGAATGTCAAGGGATGATTTGAGGTTTCACGTTTTACCCTATGCCGGCGCGTAAACGTCGCTTCCTCTTGTCTCACATTAACATAGTCCTTAGTAAGCTGAAACGCTGCAACGCATCACGCACCAACACCCATTTCTACCCCATCGTCTGTGCGGTAACCACTTGAGAACACTCGCCCGCTATTTCTCGCGGAAATAACATGACGATCCTCGGGAAATGCTGAGGCCTACGACCAAACAAGGGCCAGTCTGACTGTGTATATGCTCTCTGGTCTCTGTCTTTCTCCTATACTCTCGTTGTGTCTCGAGGAACGACGTGATGCGGGAAGGGAGAGATTGTCATGTGAGGGTGATTTTCGAGTGCTCGGATTTCAGAAGCGTTTAAGCGTAGACACGAGTACCCGAATTTTATCGCCATTCTCCGCAGATTCAACGACGTGGCGGAGGGCAGGCTGTTGAATTTTCATCCCGTTTCATCTTTCGCTATAACCAACAAATTTTCTGACATTAGTTAATTATGAAATTTCCGATGTGACATAAGTTTTGATTTTTAACGACGCAATTATGCGTATACTTTTTTATAAGAGAGGGGGCATGGTTACATAATCTTTTTCAACTTGCTGAGAATAAAAAATTGTATCGAAAATCCCAAACGAGCAATTGCTGAAAAACCTTCTACAATCACGTAAACAAATATTCGCAAATCGGGTTTTTAGCCAAGATATAACAAATTAAAAAGAAATGCAATTCCTCTTGAAATTTTTCATATACCGATCTGAATTATTTTTTGCATGATCAGAAAAGCATTTCGAACGATTTCACGTTTTGGATATTTTTTTATTTTTGTTTTTGAATAATTAGAAGAATAAAAAATATTTTACAGATAAAATGAACGACTAAAATAGAAAGAGCTCGTTGACTTTTTAAAAGAGGTTTAAATAAAGTTTATTTCAATGTATTAAATATTTTTTCTTGATGAACTGCTCGAAAGATAGAGTCGCGAAATAAATAAATCCATTTCTTTTTGTAGGGATATCGACAATTTTTTTTATTTCGTAATATAAGAACGAAAAGCATAGTGTGCCGGCCTTTTCTCGTACTAGTGTGCAGTATTTTGCGTGTACAATTGCACATTTTCATGAAGGATATAAGAAAAGCCGCATGTGCACGGTGTGCACCTCATCATCCCCGCCCTTTGGCAACAATTTGCCTGGCCGGGGACGCTTGCCAAAAATTATTTGGCACTGGGATATTTGTAATCGATGCTCTGTCGTACACGAAGCAGATGAGAGGAGCCGTAGCTCCGATTTTAAAACTAAAAGAAAAAGCATCGATATGTCCGGTTTGTCTCCGACCTTGCGAGTATACTAATTTCGCTGTGAATTTCCAATATAAGAATCCTTTGAGTTAATTAAGAAATAAAATAAGCTTGAAATATTATACCATAATCGTAATTGAACATAAAAAAAAGTCACTACACTCTGCATAGAGTTCATGTAAATTTTCGATAACTTCTCCCTCGAGTCTCCGGTTTAACCAAAGTATAAAATTCGAATCTTGATCCATCGATGCCATTAGCGCGATGACAACTATACGAGACTCTCAATATCTGGCCACCTCGTATCGAAAACCCTCTCGATTTTGTATAGTTGTCGTTCGAAACATCTGCGACCACACGAACGCAAGCACGAAGCTCTTCGGAATGATTAACGTACCATCCAACACGCTTCTATTCACTCTGGCTTTCAGTTGCATAATGCACTCCTATAGATACACAGGAACGAAACTGCTGTACATACTCTAGGTACAGCACTCTCAGGTACGAGGGTAAAATAGAAGGGTGAGGAAAAGGGATTATATTGAGAGAGAGAGAGAGAGAGAGAGAGAGAGAGAGAGAGAGAGAGAGAGAGAATATAGTGTGGGAGAATATTTCCAAAGTATATCGAATAAACCTGAAGTAGCCTATAATCTCCGTACAAGCTAGTACATGAAAACATGTCAATAGTTCCTCCTAGAACCAACAAAACCGTTCCTATGAAAACTTTGTGCTCCACTTCATTCTCCGCAACTAAGCAAAGATTGGTGAGTCTGGGGCGATTGGAACGAGAACCCGACGCAAGTGAAAACAAAAGAACAACCATAGCGAAAAGGACGGGGGTTTTGTAGCAGGAAATACTTCGAGTACTCATATTCAAAAGTTGATTGGCCAATTGGTCAATGCGTCTTTCTTGAATTAATTTATCATTGTATCATTTGACGTATCTTATAAAAAAATGTAAAAAGGGGTGCAAAACATGAAACAATTGTGTTGAAATTATATGACAAAATAATGTAAACTTTCAACAAATATAATTAGTTATCGATCGTACAAAAGACCATAATCGCGCATTTTTCAATGAAATGCATTGAAGAAAATTTCACGTCCCGGAAAATTGGAAACGAAAACTGGACGGAACTTTGCATGAATTGCCAGTTATTTATTTTAACGAATCCTAACTAAATCCATTAGAGCGAACGGAGGACAACAACCATAACTATTTACAAAGTCTAGCGCTCACGATATTAAATCGTAAGGTGCAGAATTCCCGTTTTTTCTTAGCCTAAACTCGATGCATATTAAGCAATTGTACAATATAGAGTTTATTATTTCAACGTCACGCACCACTGTGACAGAAGTCAAGTGGTTATATATCCTGTTTTGCAGCAGCAGTAACCTGAGCGGGGGGTAACGCAGAAAAGAGAAATTGTAGTTTCAATTAAAACGTACGTGGTAGACGAACAGTGGTGTCGGCGTCTTTACGGCCTTTCGTGGACGAAGGAAAAGGATCGAGACAGGGTGGCAAAGGAGAGAGAGAGAAAGAGTGGCTCGTGGCAGGGTACCGTGCCGCCTCCAGTGTCTGAAAGTTTAATGGAATTTGCATTTCCTGCGGAATTTAAAGCTCGCCCAAGCAACGTGTTCTCCTCGTCTAGTTCGTCGTCTCTCGATCGTGGATTGCAATCCTCTTGCACTCTTTGCAAATCGCGAAACTCTCTCTCTCTCTCTCTCTCTCTCTCTCTCTCTCTCTCTCTTTCTTTCATTCTCTTACTCTCTAGATGCAAAAGCTTCTCATAGGCCTGCCGCTGTTTTACTCTCTCCTCTACATATATATACGGAAGTAAATCAAGCTTTACTACAACGCTCTGCGAAAGCTCGGCCTCCGGCCCTGAGTCTCAGAGCGAATCATAAAGAAACCAACGTAAACTTTTCTGTCCATCCGTTTTGCCGTATTCTGCGGAGAGAATGCGTCGCCTAGAGGATAATCGCGGTACGTTCGTGGCTTAACGAAACAAATTTTGGCCAAGTAATATATTTCAGAGAGAGGAAATTTTATGACATTATTATTGTTCGCTTATACATATTGTAGGATAATATATACCAGCGAATCAGGAGTACTTTTTTATTGGTTAAGAGTACTTTTTGATACGTGAATTATATTTTCAGACTAGAAAAAAATCCTTGTTCGCAAAAAAAAATCTAGTGACATTGGACTAATCCCTAACGACGACAGTCGTTAATAAACGCCGTATATAACGACAATATAGTTAGAAAAATATTTGGGAGCTGATCCAGCTTTATATTGCCATTGGACAACGCGAAATGTTTAATATGAAAATAAACCCGATGAAATAACTACGTCAGCATCGATGTTATCAGACGATATCCAAAATTCAATTAAGCCTGACTTCTACGTCGTGAAGAAAGATAAATTTTACTTATTATGAATATTTTCCATGTAAATAATTAATCAGTGTGGTTGCCAGACTTTTACTGACAAACCCACCCTTTCGTCTACCCAATTTTTTCATTGGCGATTTTTTTTATCGTTGGATTTTTTTGTTTGTGGACGTGAGACTTGTGGACTGGAAACTGGAACACATTCCGGGGAAACATTATCAACCATAGTCCCGTTGTATCACGTCTTCATTTGTAAATGCATTTTTTCATAGATGCATCTTTGTCGCTCCAGTAGTCGGGGCACGTAATGAACCATTGTGGCCAGATTCTAAAGTTATTAGTACAGAATCCTTGTGTATGCCACTACGAAAGTTTCGTACAAAATTTAGGCCCTCTCGACGTGTAATGATGAAGTACGAAGAACCGGCTGTGCGCCAGAGGATCCGTATGATTTTGGTGTTATGAAAAGGACAACGAGGCTTCGAGGGCTGTATATACGAGGTCTGTTCAAGAAGTATCGCGAATTTTGAATTTCCGCGGGCTACGTATATTCGATTCTCGATTTTTTTTGTGGCGTTAGGTTGGTACTCGTGTCCTTCACTTATGCTGAAAAAATCGGCCATTTTGAATGTTTAGTTAATTGTTGACAGCTGTTTTGGTTAGACGTGTTTTGGCTCGTCCGCGATTTTTGCCTATTCCAAAAAATGGATCAAAGAATCTGTATCAAATTTTGTGTGAAAAACAAAATTAAGTGTGCAGACGCATTCCGAATGTTGACTGTGGCATATGGTGAAGCTACCTTGGACCAAAGCAACGTTTATCGGTGGTACAAAATGTTCTCAGAGGGCCGAGAAGATGCGAACAACGAAATGCGTTCCGGACGCCCGAGCACATCAACAACAGACGAAAACATTGATGAAGTGAATAAAATAATATTGGCCAATCGTCGAATCACCGTTAAAGAAGTTGCTGAGGAACTAAACATATTGATTGGCTCGTGCTATTCGATTTTGACCAATGATTTGGGCATGAGACGGGTCGCCGCGAAATTCGTGCAAAAATTGCTCAATTTCGAACAAAAACAGTGTCGCGTTAACATTGCTAAAGAGCTGTTGGTCTCGGTCCGCGACGACCCAAATTTGCTCCAGTCCAGTTGTCATAACTGGTGACAAATCATGGGTTCATGGTTATGACGTGGAAACCAAAGCTCGATCATCGCAATGTAAGCTGCTTTTTTGGAATAGGCAAAAATCGAAGACAAGCCAAAACAAGACTAACCAAAACAGCTGTCAACAATTAACTAAACATTTAAAGCGGCCGATTTTTTCAGTATAAGTGAGGGACATGAGTACCAACCTAACGCAACAAAAAAATCGAAAATCGAATATACGTAGCCCGCGGAAATTCAAAATTCGCGATACTTTTTGAACAGACCTCGTATATGAGGGAAGGCGAAGAGGAAGAGATCGAAGGGACGGGGGATGAAAAAGTGGTAATCTCGTATGCGAGTCGCGATTACCTCGTTCATATTCACACAGCCGGGCGATGTATAGATGGGTTACGAAAAGGTACGATGCTTCTCCAAATGCGGAGAACTCTGGTGTACACGTTGGGGGGTTTTTTTTTGCGTTCGCAATATGGGACCTCGGTACATACGTGGCTTCATCGTCTTCACGCGCGGAAGAACGTAATAACCCCATTCACGATATCGTCCTCGAAGGTCCCATCGTTCTCCGCTCCTAAAAGCAGTCTTCCTGGACCACTAAATCTTGTAGCCGATAAAACGTACATCTATATGTGAACGGTACGAAAGTTTTCAGTGAAAACATTCGTCCGATGGTTTTGAAAGGAGCCAGCAGGACGCGTACGAAGCTCGGAGTTCCATCCTGCGTTTTCTTTTAGTAGGATACCCTTTGAACCTGTGTTCTTATTACGTTACGAACGTCACAAGTACTTTAGTAATACGACCATCCGATATTCGATCATATCGAGATTTCCAAAAGTTATGTTCCGAACAATCAGATTTGACGGGTACATTCAAACGTACGAAGTTTCCCCGCTGTACGAACTACCAGTCACGAAAGTTCTTACACAATCACTTAATCGTCTCTTTTATCATTGGAAAACGATGATCTGTCTCCGACCCTGAGCCAATCTTTCCGGCGAATCATATTCTGGTGACAAAACTTTTTTTATCGCCACGAACCCTTCGCTATCATCATCAGTCATAAATGGTCGGTTACAACGAGGGCTTAACTCGCGAGAAGGTACCAAAAAAAAAACAAAAAAAACGCTCGTGAGGGTAGAAGGGGAAGATATCAAATAGCGGTATATTCGCCAACCCTTAATTATTAACGCCTCATTAATCCCATTGCCGAATAAAGTTAGGGACTGGTGAGCACGCTCGCTGAAAGTCAAAATAGAATAACTTCCTTTTTGCCTTGAACCCCTCGCGACGAAAAACCGAGGGAGAGAATGAAAAGACGAGAAGAAATGTCGTCGGTCTCGTATAGAGGGTGCAATCGCATAGCTAGAATCTTCACGGACGAACGAGCTAGAGGAAATTTACGCCCCTTGTGCACCGATCGGATCCGGTGGATGATGAGAAACCAGAAATTCAATATGAGAAAAGGAGAATGCCGGGCGTTCGGGAAAGACCACGCGTCGGTGAGCTATTAGCCATTTTTCATTTTAGTTCATATCGCGAAAGAAAATCTTACGAACGATGTCTTAGAGGGGTAAAAACATTACAGTGTGACGTTGATTTTAATGGAAAATCACTCTTTCTCAGGTTTCTCCTTTCTCATTCTTTCATATAATGGATATTGCTTATTTCTTTTAGAATAATGATTTATATAGCTATTTTCATAATAATAAATAATCTTAATTGGTTTTTCATTCGAATGTTTCTCGCATCTTTGCTTTACAGTCACAGCAGTCTCTGCTCAACCCTCAAATACTATCATCACCTCTCTCTCTATCTCGCTCTCTCCCTTACAAAATGAGTCTATTTAGCCTAACGAGTACTTAATCGATGATTTACCGGCTGTACGCTCAATCATGCGAAGAGATACGGTTCCTGACTCTACTTCTCCCCGATTATCCGCGCCACCGTCTTCGGTCTCTTCTTCTTGCTGCATTTCTTTCGATATCCCTTTCTCTCCAGCCTCTATCATCGTTCTCCCTTATTATTACCACCTATATATTACACTAAATGCGTTGGAGCATTGAGAAAATTCGAAAATTTTCCAACATCATCTCCGGCTATTTATCTTTCACTTCTTCTATCTTCCAGCTCGATTGCTCTTCGTCCCTATCACGTCTACGGTTTTCCTCCCTTATTCGCCCGTTAATCCACCTCTCTCCTTAGCTTCGTTCTCTCGATCCCCAGTAGTTCGTTTTTTCTTCTCCCTCTCTCAAGTACCATCTCAAACTAGCGTCACTGTATATACATATATTTGCTTCGTTATAACAGCTGCAGTGTCGCACGAGCGAAATAGTGAGAATGAGGCGAGAGGAAATCTTTGAGACACTAGGATGAGAGATTGAGGAAAAAGAGACGAGATTGGAATTTACAGTTGAAATTATGGAGACGTCGCCGCTGTTCTCATTTCTCTTCAGTCGAACTTTTCCTTTGCCACTCCTCGCTACTCGTTCTTACTTTTTTCGTTTTTTTTTTCTTCTATAAACCTTAACGATCCGCGCGCAGGATATAATCAATCGACCACGAACCTAACGTAGAACGTTTTAACGTTCTACAATTGGTAAAAGAACAAATACGGATTTAAGGGGGGAAATAAGGTTGGGACAGCGTTTTCTCAATGATTTTCATGAATTTGTTTATAGTATAAAAAATGAATATAATTTATTGAAACTTTGAGAATATTTTATACATATATTTAAGTATATACTATAAAATTTTTGAAGAATTTCCTTGAAAAACATCGAAAATATTAGCGACCCCATATTCCAGGTCACAATCAGACTCAGCATTTTGCGTACATTCTGGAAGCCGCAATTTTCATCTGAAATCAAACGAGGTTGGAATTTACTTTTATTATATGTCTCTCTTCTACATGAACCTAAATGCTATCAAAAAAATAGAAAATTGAATTTTTTACAGGGGTCAAAACAAAAAAGCATGATTTTTTGCCATTTTTTACAACTTTATTTGCTAAAAAAAATTTATTTTAAACGATGATAATATTTCGATTTTAGGTTCATATAGAGCGCAATACTATGAAGAAAGTAACTGCCAATTTTCAAAACGATTGGCTGAAAACTTTTCAAACTAGCGTGTACGCAAGTTAAAAAAAAGTCGTTTTCAGAAAAACGCGTTTGAAACACGTGGCGCGCTCGGGGCCTGAAGGAGAGCTACTCACTTCAATGGCTTATAACAATAAAACGAGTCGGAATTTTCATTTAAAATTTTGGGAACATATTTTTCAATAGTTTTAGTAACAATTTATGAAATAAAAAAAAAATCGTTTTTTTGAACCGTCTGACCCTATTTCGCCCCTTAATTTATCATATAAAATTGTCACGAAATGTTAACTATTTTGATGTTTGTTACAAACAATAGACCATTTTTTTTCTTGCACATTCGTAACTTTTGCAACTCTTCGACTTAAAATATATTTATTATCCTGCAATAGAAAAATTACTTTTGACGCATACCAATTTTCCTTTTATGGCGTAACTTCCAGTCTGACGATAGTTCACAGTCGTAAAAAATCTCTGCCTATCCGTCGTAAAATGAATAAAAAAAAGTTTGTCTCGTCTTCGTTCTGCTGTCGTATATATGGGTACGTCAATTTTCCGTGAGGGGGTAAAGCCGGTAAACTACAAAGTTTACCGATGCAATAGGCGATGTGTCGAGAAAGGGGATGACGTCCATGGCGAGGATAACCTTTTATAGTGAGATTTTTACGCAAGCACGCATATCGCTCGTAAGGGACGACGTGTCGCGCACCTTTTACCGTCTGATATATTTATTTATTATATACGTATCTACGATCTTTTCCCTTTAGCCTGCAACTTTCCAATTTCCTTTTTGCGGCCACTATGTTGATTCCCCGAGATGAGAAGTGTGTGGGTGATTTTACCGATCTCTTATAGTCTCTCTCTCTCTCTTTCTCTTGAGATTTCACACAATCCTTAGCAATGGTAACCAGTCTTTATATTGTTTGTAAACGCCCCGGGCTGATTAGGCACGCACAATGAGGGGACAGAATTTTTTATTCCTACGCTTAAGAGTATCGACTATCAAAATATTAACGACACCCTTAACGATTATTGGCGAACGTGTTGTCATTTATGAAACGCAAAATGTTATGATGCTTCTCTCATTATCGCGTTATAGTACAGACGATACGATTCATTGATTTATTTTATATTTTATATTCGAGGACTAATATCGATAAACAAAAATTAATAATTATTAAATTCCATAGCATAAAAAAATCTAATAAGCCTTTTGAAGGTAAGTACATAGACAATAAAAATTAGGGATTTTTAGTGTATATTATTTTATAAAGAATATGGGAATGAAACTTGCATTTTGCATCCTAATAAACTTCCGGAAATCACTATGTCTCCAACCGCAGAGAAAAAGTGCTGTGCCCATTTCATTCCACGAAGACAATGATATTTAAGAGGAATATTCTTTAATTATTCTTTCATAATGAATATAAGTATTCAAAAAAATTAATAATCGTTAAAAATTATTCTGATAATTTTTAACATTCTATATGTATGATATTTTGGTAAATATGGAGCAAAGGGGAACCACGTCCGATGACCTTGTCCTTCATATATAATGTCACGGGGAGCCTTCCTGAACAACTTTTTCCTCTGACAAAATTGGTGGCCGTTATTTATTAAAAAGTTATTAACAAGTAAAGTTGATAATTCATATAGCTATTTTTCTGATATGTCAGTCTCCATCATCTTGTCCTTCACATACGATGTTAAGAATAACCCCCTAAGTTTTATCCGTCGCATACAAAAAGTTTTATCCGTCGCTCATTGTTTGTTAAAAAGTTATTAACAAAGGAAGTTTCATAAATCGAACATGAAATACTTTTACTAGTGTATGGTGAACAGTATACGTATGAGCGGGAGAGCTGTGTCCCCTGTACCCCTCCCACACACTAGCCCAAAAACAATCCAAAAACAACCTAAACAAACAAACCCAACAAACCACCAAACAAACAAACAAATAACCCTCCACCCCACTCACGACGCACTCCTCCCCCCACGCGCCCCCTCACCATCGCACCCCCATTCACTCATGTGTATTTGTGTTAGTATGATGAGTAGCATACGTATCAGCAAGCGGTATATATGTTATTTACTAGATTTACGGGTTGTTTGGGCTGTTTGGATTGTTTTTGGGTTGTTTCTTATTTGTTTTTGGGCTGGTGTGCAGAGGGAGTGCGGGGGGGGGCTGCCCCCCCCCGTTCATATGTGTAATGTTCACCATACACCAGTACAAGTATTTCATGTTCGATTTATGAAAGTTCTTTTCTTAATAACTTTTTAACAAACAATGAGCGACGGATAAAACTTTCTGTATGTTACTCAGGGGGGTATTTTTAAGGCCTTACATACGTCCAGCGGTACCGAAAACGTACCAAAAGAAAAACTGTTTTTAGGAGGGATAGAAATAGAAATTGATAAAAAAATTCTTATACATTGTTTATTACTGTGTTAAGTTTGTAAAAAAATTTAGTTCAATTTTTTTTTTCAAAAATTACAACATGAAAAATCACATTTTTTGAAGCACTGTAAAAAAAAAAGTTGCTCCACGGTCGGCAGTATTTCTTTCTCAAATGTTGACGGATCTGCAAAATGTAAAGAAATTCTTGTAAAATAAGGTAGTAGTTATAGTCTGTCGAGCCGGATTTTTGAAATTCGAAAAATTAAACAATATACGGTAATTTAAAAAAAAATGTTAAGTTTGTGTCAAAAAAGTCACACTTTAATTGTTTTTATACAATTTTCTAATTATAATTTAAAAAATCCGGCTCGACAGACTATAGAAAAAACAATTTCGAATATTTAAAAAAAAAACATCAAAAAATATTAAAAACCGTACGAGTTATCATGTCGACCGTGTCAGAACAAGTAGTTTTGAGAAAAACGCGTTTAAAGTTTCAAGCGCGTTTCGCTCGAAGTCGCGTGCGGCTGGAGCAAGAACTTTATGAATTTTTTAAATTTATTTAGTTAACTTACGTCTAATCTCCCATTCCAGCTTCATATTGTACGCCTTCCTTGTCAGTAAAAAATTGTTGTTGTTTATTTTTTTCTAATCGACGAATTGTCCTGGCCTCTTTTGTTGCTTTGGTAGCGTTGATTCGAGCGTGTTTCACATTATCAGGCAGTCACATTATCTACAATAACTTTTGAATTATGGGGAATTTTTACAATTAGCTTACACAGAAATACGCCTAAGACTATAAGGAATAATAATCTGTAAACAAAAAAAAATCGATTTTTTGAAAATTCTCGATGTATGTAAGGCCTTAACAACACATGTGAAGGACAAAATGATTGGGACTGACTGGTGTAAGGAAAATAGCTATATGAATTATTAACTCTATTTGTTAATAACTTTTTGATAAGTAACGACCCCCAATTTTGTCAGAGGAAAAAGTTGTTTCTCGTGCAAAAACGCGTCGAATGGGCCAATGCCTATTCCAAAAGTTATCAGAAGTGGGTGCCCTTTGCTCCATATTTACCGATATTTTTCAATATTCTCCGTTTGAAAGGCGGATTCTTCAGTGAAATTGAAGGGTAGAAAAATGTTATAAAACGAAAATGTACAAATAGTCCGATAGAAGTTACAAAATGTTATTAAACTGCCTGGAGGAATAATTTTTTACTGTAAATTATCATGAAACTTTTGATTTTTTCTTTCCATTCGTAATCGTGATTATAATGTGTACCGCGATCGGTGTAGAATTTATTTTGAAATTTGTTTTCCCGTCGTTTTTCGTGAGAGTGCAAAGATCACGGAAAGTTATAAGAACTCTAGGCATACGTCACACGAGCTTTCAAGATAGAATGAAGGAAGGTGTCGAGGTCTTCGGTTTTCTTCGTTCCTAGAGTTTCAATATAGTTATAGCAAGAAAATAGATATGTGGGAGTCAGAGAGAGAGAGAGAGAGAGAGAGAGAGAGAAAGTGCTGGTGGGACGTGACGACGAGCATCGTCTTAGCATAGTTTCGAACTTGGAGCTTCCTGTCCTCGATAAGTCCCGGAACGGAACAAAGTTTGTGGCCCACCACTTCGTGATGCTTTTTGTACCTGCCGGAGTCTATGTACGTAATACACCCCTCCGAAACTTCTCAGTTCCCAATGCTGTTGGATGTCGAGTATTCCGAAGACGGAATTTCAAATTTTCGACACAACATTGGCACGTCGTTCTCGCGAAAGATCGATAATAATGTGATTGACGTATCCGAAGTTGTAAGGACTTTGCGCTAACACGATAACCAGGGGATGGGAGACATAGTGACCATATATATATATATATATATATATATACAGGCAACATCCAGTTATACATCTTGCAAACATGCAATCGAACACGAAGGAACGGAACATTAGTTTGAAAAAAGTTAATTCCTCATTGTCAATATTTTAACCTCTATTTCTGACTCATGAGAAATTTTCTTAACACCACATAGACCTTGAAATTTCTGAAATGCCATTTATGGGAATTTAAAAATTTCGGATAATAGCAATTATTTTTTAACGAAATAATTACTGAAACTCAAATTTATTAAAAACAGAGGTATATCGGATGATTGAAAATTCTTTCATGACGGGACTACCTTAACATTCTCGGGTAACGTGCATGGGGGTAAAATAAAAAGCAGGAAAGCTCGAGTGAGAAGCAATAGCAATGTTCGCGCGTACCCATATACCTGTAATCTGACGCTGGGTTCACGTTACAAAGCGGTACGTAGTACTTCGTATATATTTTTATATACATATATTTGACCTCCTCGTCGCCAGAAGCTTCTATTTTTCCCACTGGCAACGTTCCCAGCAGCTCTTCTTGCATCCTGCTATATATATATATATTTTTTCAACCCTTCCTTTTTTTTTCTCGTCGTCTCTTATCTTGTCCCCTTCTGCTTCTGGCTTGTATCTCGATACATCCTCCTCCGGACCACAAGCAGGTTCTTCCGCTTGTGTCCTCACAAGTCTCATGGCCTCCTCTCTCTCTTTCTCTCTCTCTCTCTCTCTCTCTCTCTTTCTCTGCCTCTTTGGAGCCTATCCATTTTTCTTGCCGATTTATAACAACTAGCTCCGGATATATTTATAGCTTTCTCATTTTCAATTATTTTCTTGTACCATATAGATAAATTCGTGCCAATTGCTATCAGGCATTGAATCGCTCTGGCACACATAGTTGAAAAAAAAATGAATTTATGCAATTTAAATAAGTTTTATTTTAATTAAAAAATTGTTCGTTTAATTAAATGAATTTCTTGAATTAAAATACATTTTCTTGTACTTGAATCAAAATGACAACATCGAGTGAATTCATTTGTTTTTTCATAACAATTTTTCCTATTTCAATAATTATTAAGTCACTCGTTGTCGAGACGCGGTATTCTTGAAAATCACTCAAAATGTCAATTACAGTGAAATACTTGAAAATTTTGCCCGAGAACGCGAAGCATAAACCACCCTTCACTTTCGATACAATCTCGTTCTGAGGTATACGTGTATATGATACTCTCAATCAATATCGGTATTAGTGGCGTTAACCCGATTTAACCAACTCCAAACTCCTCGCGGTTTTGCTTCCGGGTTTTCGCGAAGATCGAAACAACGAGAGAGTAAAGAGGATAGAGATTGTCGAGTGGCTTCGAGAGAACGTTATATAGAGTGGGTTCACGCGCTTATATAGATCGATTGCTCGTAAACAAAAGGTCGTAACTGGCATTGATTAACGTTCTAGATTATTTGAGTTAAGCCCCTTTGTTTATCAACAATTGTTCTATATGTATATATTGAAAACACGAGACGAGGCTATGCTCGTACCGGACGTCTATTCTAAGGCTGTTCGGCTAAGCCTATTGCCGCAGTCTGAAACTTGAAGAGCTCTCTAAACTGACGCACACTAACCCGGAACTCCTTTACGCCCACTCGTCTGTGTGCGATGTACGGCACATAGCAATCGTGGAAACGAGCTTCTTCTCTCGTCTTGCCTCTCTCTCTCAAATATCAATTTATCTCTCTCTCTCTCTCTCTTTTACTTCCTCGACAGTTCTCCTTTTACTCTCCATTCCGCCTCTGGTTAACCAGCTAATCGTTGCTGACTGATTAATTGCCACCCTAATTGCGACCAACAAAAATACCTCTTATGTAACTTATATAGAACATAGATATCCGTCAGAACGATGCGGAACTTTTGGTGAAATGAGCAAAATAGTGAGACCGGAAATGGGCTACATTCTATTCGTTTAATTAATAATTCGATAAATAATTTTGTAAAAAACTGGTACGATGACATTTTGTCGTATGAAAATACAACAACGATTCATTACAAATTTTGACGAAACATTGTAACAATACATTAATAATGAAGAATCGTTCTATCGTCGTAAAATCATTTTGAGGAATTTTTTTCGTCTTTTCGTCATTCGATCGATGCTGATCGAATGACGGCTGTTTAACGAATGAATTCCGGTTCATTATTCAATGCTGATTTGTGGTATTTCGGCATTCCGGAATTTCAATACAGCGAACACGAGAGAACGACGTGATATTAATATACGTCATATTAAATTGGTCAAACGGTATTTGTAGCGGTTGAATCAGTTTGGTGACGCTTGGGTATATACTGGCGTCGGCCAATCTGGGGGATATCAATTTCGTGCTGGACATACTCTGGCTGGTCGTCATCTCTCTCTCTCTCTCTCTCTCACACACACAACCCTTGACTGGTCCAGTATACCATATACGGCCTGGTGATTATGGATTAGCTAGGTAGTGAACGGTGCATTCAGAGGCAGAGATATAACTTGGCCCTAGGTGTCCCCAATGTACACATATAGGCATGCGCGCTCCGTATACCTCGGATCTCAAACACACTACATGTGTGTTTGGTCCTGACGGTGGTGAATAGCCACTCCGTTTGGTAGCTTCCACAACGTACAGTGGGTCAAAAAAGTATTCATACACCTTGTTTTCTTGCGATAACTTTATAGACATAAGCGATACGCAAAGAAAGCCAATTTTATTTAATAGTACATCGGGTGCAGAGATAAACTGCAAATAGAGAAATTTTTCCCAGGAATAATAGAAGAATTATGCCAAAAAAACGAAAATTTTCGGGCCAAAAAAGTATTCATATACTTACGATTATAGTGAAAACCTACATCATCATAGTTGTTAATTATAACTAATATTTGGTGCGTATCCCTTTTGCTTCAATTATCGCCTCGAGTCTTTTAGGCATGGATTCTACTAGCTTTTGCGTTGTTTCTTTTGCTATTTTCGTCCATTCTTCTAAAAGCACTCTTTGGAGATCGGATTTGTTTGTTATTTTTCTTTATCTAATTACTACACCCACCAAGTGCCATGAATTTTCAATAGGATTGATGTACGGAGATTGTAGTGGTGTAATCAATTGTTTGTGGACATTATAGAGTAACCATTCCCTCGTTTTCATGGCAGTATGTTTCGGGTCGTTATCTTGTTGGAAGTAGAAATTTCCATCCAGGCCCATTTTATCTACACTTGCTTTCAAATTGCTGCGCAACACGTCGATTCATTGTACCATCTATAAAAGCTAGATTACCAACGCCATAATATCCCATACAGCACCAAACCATGACGCTTCCTCCGCCGTGTTCCGCAGTCGGTATTAAATTTTTTTGCTGGAGCTCGGTATTTGATTTCCGCCAGACAAATTTTTTTCCATCAGACCTGAAGATGTTAAACTCCGATTCATCCGAGAATACGACACGTTTCCAAAATTCTATAGATTTTTTTACGTAGGTTTTTGCGAAACCTAAACGTTTTTCTCGATTTATATTATTAATTAATGGTTTTTTGCGGGCAGTTCTGCCGTATATTTTGGCAGAATGCAAAACGTTTCGAATAGTCTGGGGACACACGCTCTTCCCCGATATTGACGCGACATTATTCGCTAAATTGCGAGCACTTGTGAACGGTTTTTTTGTAGCCTCTGTAACAATACTCCGACGCTCTCGTACCGTTAGTATTCTCGGTCGACCGGTTCGTGGCTTATTTTCTGTGCTGTTTGTTCTTTCGTATTTTTTTTATTATATATTGCACTGTTGCGAAACTTAGATTGAGTTCTTTACTGATTTTTCGATAACTTTTACCGCGTTTCCGAAGAAAAATCACTCTATCTCGCATGGATATTGATATTTCGCTTTTCTTTGCCATCATGTCTGTTCAGAACTTGAAGATCTACTACCGCATGGAATAGGTCAAAACCATTGTGTAAACGAAGACTTGTTTACATTGGACACAGAGGTCAGACCGTCCGTGAGTGAATACCGAGGATTAGCAGCTCAATCGTAAGTGTACGAATACTTTTTTGGCCCGAAAATTTTCGTTTTTTTTGCATAATTCTTCTATTATTCTTGGGAAAAAATTCTCCATTTGCAGTTTATCTCTGTACCTGATGTACTATTAAATAAAATTGGCTTTCTTTGCGTATCGCTTATGTCTATAAAGTTATCGCAAAAGACCAAGGTGTATGAATACTTTTTTGACCCACTGTATGTTGAAATTTGTAGTAAACATTACGAACCAGTCGACAATACCATGCAAGAAAATTCGGATAGACGCTCAGAAATTAATTCACTCTGTAGTTACATATATTGGATTAGTTATGGCCCAAAAAAATTATGCAGTTATTACCAAATTTTAGTTGAATTAAATAATAAAGGTGCACGTATTGCGGCAGAGAAAAATGTAACGTTTCCGCAACTATTTTATTCACCTGGACAGCGAAACGTTGAGTCTTGTCTCTTCGATTATTAATCGAATTCGTATATTCATTGAAACGTAAAAAAAAAATACTTCAGAACAAATGAATAATTGATATTCCATATAATTGATGCTTTCCCAATGAATAAACTTTCAAACGTCGATTGTTGTTCTGAAACTATACGAGTTCCTACCGTTCGTGATAGATCATTTGTCTTCCCATATTTTAACGTAATATTTTTTCTTTTTTTTTTTCTTTCAGATCCAGTCGCAAGATATTTTTGTTCGGGGCATTTTTACGATAGATATTTATCCGCGAATATTTTAACGTATGGATCTGGATGATGTATGAAATATAACGGGCTCGCAAGGTTTTTGTACAACGAGTCTTTAGATATAGATATACATATATTTTTTTAACCAATAATCGACACGCTCGGACGATCTTTTATTTATTTTTCATTGGACGCTGAACTTTTTATACTAAAACTATCGATCGCACTTTATTCCGTTACTGCGAAATATATACCGAACAATTTTGTACTTTCCGACTAGACTCTGTAGCAATGTGAAACGTGATATTGCACACAGAGTAGCGTTATAACTGAAGTACAAAGTTTCGTTGAATTTTTTTTGTTTGTTATTTCTCTATTTTTCAATGCCACACGTTTTTGCCTGTTGGACCGTTGCAACCATCGAACGAGAAAATAATTGGTTCTATCAATTTCTAATTCAATTACATAGCTCGTGGACGTTAACGAGCTGTGTGTTGAGAGCATTTTGAGCCGCTGAATAATTCAATAAAAGCGACGATGAGAGTTGAGCCACGAAGGCTGGAGCTTGCGATAGTGTGTTCATAGTCACGAGCTTGCGGTTGCAAGCACACATAAGCGAGGCAACTGTCGCCGCACGGTTTTTTTTTCACAGAGACAATGAGAACGAGGGACTTTCTTTAATTTTCAAGCCATCCGACAGGGCCAAGAGACTTTGCGAGTTTTTTGACACTTCGTTTCTCGAAGATGAGTTATCGAAGTACGAATGAACTTTTGACAAAGGACGCAAAATATTATTATCGAAGGGCTCCTGATACACTTTTCTTGCCCGATATCCCGCGAGCTTATGAGTATTTCAGTAAATTCCAAACTCGTACTCGTCGTTCCAAACATAGGAAATTTAACCACCTATATTTCAGGGCATAAAGAACTTTCGAGCGCATTCCGGCTGGCAGGAGGGTACAAATTTGTTTTTATTTTAAACAGTATCGGCATGTCGCGGTTTTATCCGGCCTAACATTTTTTAATCGCCATCCGACCGTATAATATTGATAAGAAATTTAATGAATTCTTATTACACTCTAAATGACACGCAGATTTATCAACTCTAATTACATTTTCTTCACGTCAATTCACAATTGTATAAATAAATTAAAAACCACTGTGACAGTCATTCTCCGAATTTGAAACATGAAAAAATAAATCTAATATCAATCAATATATTCTCAATTGCAATGAACTTTTATTGAAATTCTCGTGGTATAACTTCGGAATGTAATGTTTGTTGTACGTTAAAAAAATGTCAAATGAAAAAAAATCAATTATATATCTGTGCTTTTATCGAGATTATTACCGCCCTGTAGCAAACAGAAACGCAAGGGTTTGGATCGCAAACTTTTCTTTCTCCAACGAATCGTATTTCCGAGCGACATATTTTATACTCCTTTTTCGGTCTCATTCCCTACCCCCCCTTCCGATATTTCTCATTTTTTTCTCGGTCATTGTTCTTAGCTTTTCTTTCCTCTCACCGGACGATTACGTCCTCTCGGGCGACTATCGAATTAATCGAGCATGCGCGAGACGTCAGAAACAGAAAACGAGTGTCACCGACGTGAACTTTGCGTTGACCTTTTTTTTGTCAATTGACAAAAGTGCCGAGAGAAGGCAATGGCGGTTGGTGGACAGGATATATGTGTATATATATATATATATATATATATATATATATATATATATATATTGGTATAAGAAATGTATGGTGTACAAACGTATCGCTTATATATATATACGCAGTCTCGAAAGGAGGCAGAGAAAAATGGTAGAGAGATCGAGAGAAGAAAAACGTGCCGTTGGTTACCAGAGTGGAATAAGGAGTAACAACAAGTTTCGCGGTTCAATGTATATACGTGCAAGATCGACGAGCTTCGAGATCTTGCTCTATCTACAGTATAGCTACAGTTGAAGCCCTCGGAACTAAACTTCATATTTTTTTCGTCAAATATATGAATATCCTAAACTGATACTGTCAGCGGTCAATAATTCGATCGTTGGAACGAACTATGGAATGACCATTCGACTAAAAGACCTACGAAAATTATTTTCTGACTTATCCCGTAATGAAATATCATGAATAGTGAATAATTATTGTGACAATAGAAAATTTATAGCATTCCTCAAGTAATTAGGAACAAACTGAAATATTGACATTATTTACAGTAGCTATTCAAAGGTTTATTTTCCTGAAATACTATTTTTCATGGTTTTTCATCCTACGATTGGTCCATGCATTTCCGATTACGACGAGAAAATTTACGATAGCTCGTACTGTAGTTCTTTATTCGTATTCCCTTGAAATCGTGATAGAGTCATATAGTACGTGCTATAGTTCAAATTGACACTGTTTCCATGTATATTTTGTTTTATTCTTAGCGTTCCTTCGCATGACAATACTCTACTAAGAAATAATGCCCCCAGAAAAATCGTTGCTTACGACACTTTTTCGGCGAAGTAAAAAATACAAAAGATCGAAAACATAAAAACAAAATAACTTAAAACGAATATGCATAAATGAAAAATTACACATAAAATACGTGGAAGAGAAAACTCATTTTTGATTTTCATTTTTAATAAAATAACTTAAAACGAATATGCATAAATGAAAAATTACACATAAAATACGTGGAAGAGAAAACTCATTTTTGATTTTCATTTTTAAACGCGATTTTCATTGTTTAACATCGGCGCCACAAGTTTTGTGCTATCAGTTCTTAAATTCATGCACGCCGATGCGGAAAAGAACATGACGAAATCTCGATCGATTTGTTCTTCATTGAAATGAACATTTCGCGAGTTATGGAATAAATTCACACAGCGTCAACGAGCAATTAATCACTGTCAGTGAAGATTCGAGGATCCGTGTGATATCCAAGATTAAGGGGGGAAGTGGGGTTAGGACAGCGTTTTCTCAATTATTTTCATGAATTTTTTTATAGTATAAATAATGAATATAATTTATTGAAACTTTGAGAATGTTTTCTACATATATTTAAGTACATACTATAAAATTTTTGAAGAATTTTCTTGAAAAACACCGGGGATATTAGCGACCCCATATTGCAGGTCACAATCAGACTCAGCATTTTGCGTACATTCTGGAAGCCGCAATTTTCATCTGAAATCAAACGAGGTTGGAATTTACTTTTATTATATGTCTCTCTTCTATATGAACCTAAATGCTATCAAAAAAATAGGAAATTGAATTTTTTACAGGGGTCGAAACAAAAAACCATGATTTTTTGCCATTTTTTACAACTTTATTTGCAAAAAATAAATTATTTTAAATAATGATAATATTCCGATTTTAGGTTCATATAGAGCGCAATACTATGAAAAAAGTAACTGTCAATTTTCAAAACGATTTGTTGAAAACTTTTCAAACTAGCGTGTACGCAAGTTAAAAAAAAAGTCGTTTTCAAAAAAACGCGTTTGAAAAAATAGTACCAAGAAAAACAAGCAATATGGGGTCGCTAATATTTTATAGTATATACTTAAATATATGTATGAAAATTTTATAGTATGTACTTAAATATATGTATAAAATATTCTCAAAGTTTCAATAAATTATATTCATTTTTTATACTATAAAAAAATTCATGAAAATCATTGAGAAAACGGTGTCCTAACCCTATTTCCCCCCTTAAATAAGTCGAGGTCTGTTTTTGGATCCCTTGCACCTGACTCTGTGTATAACTGGAAGCGTTTCAATGCCGAGAGAGTACGCACACAAACGCACACCCACTCAATCACTCTCGTGAAAAATACTATCGTGCAAGCTCGTGCAGAGGAACGTTTGCTCATGAGCTTTTCCTCGGTTCCGCGTGTAAATTTTTTGGTACCGCGACCGAATTCACCGCTCCATCACCGGGTGTATGCAGCGAGCGTGTGACTTGCAACATCTTGAGGTTGCAGCAAAATTTCCGCAACTTATTAATACGGTAGGTCGGTATATATACAATTTCTCGTACTCTCTCTCTCTCTCTCTCTCTCTTGCTCTTTCGCTCAATGAGAAAATCACGAAAAAACTTGAAATATTCGGTGGAAATGCAACAGCAGGTGCGACTCTCTTTCTCCCTTGCTCACTCTCTTTGCAGTGGGTGTTACCGCACGCTGGATTATCCCAGTCTCGATTTTGGTGCACACGTTGGAGTTCTTAATTGCCCGTACCGCGCGACACGTTCCGACATCTTCAAATTGATGCGCTACAACTTACACGAATTTATACTCGGGACTGGTGGTAATCCGTTGTGAAATCGCAAACATTGGAACATTGCAACATTGTACGTTAGAAAATTCTGGAATTTTAAATTGTAAGAAAAACAAAATTGAGATATACATTTTATTTCATCGCATCAGTAATTTTCTCATCAACGTAATATCTGTATATATTAGGGCGATTTTTTTTTCGCCTATTTTTTTTTTTCAGTTCCGACCCGAAATTTTGTTAGATATGTCGAAGAAGAAATTCCCTGAAAGTTACAGCCCTTAATATTAATTCTAAGTACTTTCCCAAAGTGTAAGAAGATTTTCCATCTAAAATACACGTAAATCGAATTTTTTTTTTTTCATATTTCTATAACTCAGCCGCATTTTATGCTACCATATTGTTCTTTGTTTCGATTTACTCAGAATAAAACAATCTAAAAAAGTGCCTTTTGTGGCGAAAGTGTAAATTTTACTGATGAGTTAGTACGGGTCACTGAAGTTAATTTTTACCCAAAATTCTCGTTTTTTTTCTGTTATCTCCGAAACAATTAACTTTACGAAAAAAAAGTGAACGAAAAATTTGTTGAATATTTAATTTCCTATAAAAAAAGTCCTATTGACCCAATTGCTTAGATTAAAATTTCTTGAGATATTGAACTTTTTTTATTTTTTATTTTTTTTATTATTTAATATTTCATATTTTATAAATTTTATACTACTCATAAATTAAAGTTCAATATCTCAAGAAATATTAATCTAACCAATTGGGTCGATAGGACCTTTTTTATGGGAAATTAAATTTGCAACAAATTTATCGTCAACATTTTTTTCGTAAAGTTAATTGTTTCGGAGATAACAGCAAAAAAACGAGAATTTTGGGTAAAAATCAACTTTAGTGACCCGTACCAACTCACCAGTACAATTTACACTTTCACCGCAAAAGGCACGTTTTTAGATTGTTTTATTCTGAGTAAATCAAAACCAAGAACAATATGATAGCATAAAATGCGGCTGAGTTATAGAAATTTGAAAAAAAAATTCGATTTACGTGTATTTTAGATGGAAAATCGTCTCACGCTTTAGAAAAGTACTTAGAATTAATATTAAGGGCTGTAACTTTCAGGGAATTTCTTTTTCGACATATCCAACAAAATTTCGGGTGGGGACTGAAAAAAAAAAATAGTCGAAAAAAAAAATCGCCCTAGTATATATAGGTTATTCGGCTCCAAATATTACGAATTTCGTTTGTCGTAATTAAACGTAAATTATTTAAATATGAGATAAATAGCGATTTACAAAAAAAATTATAACTTTATAACAAATGTTCGATAAGACGAAAAACTTTGGTAATATTCGTTGGCGAGCTGCCGCCACTTTCTATCCTCGAGAACGTAAAAAAAAAAAAACGAAAAAGCGAAGAAAATGGAATTCAATGCAATGTGGAATCGTGTGGTAGCAGGTGCCCCGTGTTTCCGGCCAATGTGGCCTTTTGCCCCGTCGCAGAGTCCGAGAAGACGGAGAAACGTGGAAAACTACCCTTTCGTGTACCAGAAAGCGAATGAGAACGCGCGTAGATACGCCGGTAGTACACTATTATTATACACAGACATCTCGCCACGATCCCAACTCTCGTTCGCGGCTTAGCTTTTCGCTAGATTAATTTTACTGCCTCGTATTTCGCTACCAGACCCTCGACTACCGGCCTCTGACCCCTTTACCCAACCCCGTACCATTTCCGTTGCTCGAATGGAAGAGAAAAAGAAAACACCGAACACAAACATACGAAGGCGTCGTGGGGGGTAATCGTCGGACTCTGGTCAACCGACAAATTCCTCGCTATCGAACGTGGAATTGAATGTACCCGGAATTAAGTAGAAAAATAACCTCTATGTTATTTTCTCTTCCATTTACTTGAACGCGAACGATCGTTCGATTTCTATGCTATCGTTAAATATATAAGCTTGTTTCAAGTTTAAACGAACAACTATAGTAATTCGAGAGACCAAGAGAATTTCTTTTTTTTTCGAGACCAAATTCGAAACAGTAGTCCAGCTCAGTGTTGAATGGAGGTTGAATTTTTTTTTACATATTAATCTCTGGATTTTTCAGACATTATTCTCAAATTCTTTGTTTCAAATTGAACATAAATTCTCAACAATAGGGAGAATAAATAAGACGGAAGATTGAAAAACAAAGGGCGAGAGAATGTTATGTGATTCGAAAGAAAATCTGGGTACAAAAAATCTAGAAAATATTAATGAAAAAAAATGTAAAAAAGAGCTTTGAAAACTCGAAAGTATAATAATTTTCTCTGGAAAGAGCCTCGCGTAGAGGAGCATATGCTAAACAACTCGAGGGAATTTCCATGGACCGTAGCGGTCGCGTTTCACCGCACCCCAATGAAAGCAAGAGAGAAAAGTGAACAAAAGTGTACAAGAAAAACCTAGGAAACTTGAAAAATTTTTCATTCGCGAAATTTGTTGTGGTATGCGCATTGAATAAACGAAGAGAGAGAGAGAGAGAGAGAGCGAGAGAGAGCTCTCTTTCTCTCTTGTATAAAAATGGCCACGGGACGAGAATAGAAAAGGAAGAACAACCGAGAGCCTTCCGTCACGTCGGAAAGCCTCTCGTGAAACGCGATGTTCTTCCGCGGGTACGAGCTCCCGAGGAACGCGAATTACACGCTTGTCGGATGCAGCTAAAGCGCCCTCGTAGGCAGCGATGCAGCTACGAGGAGTCGAGCGTGGGTTGAGGCAAAATGAAGTAGAGGATGTAATGTCAAGTCGTTGGAAAAATCGGGCTACGTGCATCCCCTATTTTTTTTTTAGTCAAGCAGTGAAAGGACACAGGCAGTGAAGTCTGGATGATGAACCAAAAGTTCCGTTGCTCGAGCTGAATTTTGTGTGTATTCCTGTGTCTATCGTGCAGTTAGAGATGTTGGTTGATACAACAGTTACATTTTCACATCGACATTAAGGGGGGAAATAGGGTTAGACGGTTCAAAAAATCGATTTTTTTTTATTTCATAAATTGTTAGTAAAACTATTGAAAAATATGTTCCAAAAATTTTAAATGAAAATTCCGACTCGTTCTATTGTTATAAGCCATTAAGGGGGGAAATAGGGTTAGGACAGCGTTTTCTCAATGATTTTCATGAATTTTTTCATAGTATAAAAAATGAATATAATTTATTGAAACTTTGAGAATATTTTATACATATATTTAAGTATATACTATAAAATTTGTATACATGTATTTAAGTATATACTATAAAATATTGGCGACCCCATATTGCTTGTTTTTCTTGGGACTATTTTTTCAAACACGTTTTTCTGAAAACAATTTTTTTTGAACTTGCGTACACTCTAGTTTGAAAAGTTTCCAACTAATCGTTTTGAAAATTGGCAGTCACTTTCTTCATAGTATCGCGCTCTATATGAACCTAAAATCGGAATATTATCATTATTTAAAATAATTTTTTTTTTGCAAATAAAGTTGTAAAAAATGGCAAAAAATCATGCTTTTTTGTTTTGACCCCTGTAAAAAATTCAGTTTTCTATTTTTTTGATAGCATCTAGGTTGCATATAGAAGAGAGACATATAATAAAAGTAAATTCCAACCTCGTTTGATTTCAGATGAAAATTGCGGCTTCCAGAATGTACGCAAAATGCTGAGTCTGATTGTCACGTGCAATATGGGGTCGCTAATATTTTATAGTATATACTTAAATATATATACAAAATATTCTCAAAGTTTCAATAAATTATATTTATTTCATATACTATAAAAAAATTCATGAAAATCATTGAGAAAACGCTGTCCTAATCCTATTTCCCCCCTTGAGACATTTAGATGTCCGTAAAGTCGAAAAAACAAAATGAACGTTTATATTGTTGCCAAATTTTTGTCTTTTGATTATTTTAACTGATGATTTTGGAATCTCCCTTGAGATCCTTGAAAATCGTTAAGAGTTAATCGAACTACCTCATCGTTCTTTAATGTTTGTTTTTATTTTATTTTCTCTCAATTTCCTCTTTTCATCTTCGGCAATTACGTCCGCCAACCACTCTTTCTCGCGTCTGTTTCCCCTTTGGTGGGTCGTGAAAATCCAACCGCTCTCGTATTTCCGACGTCACGTCGTCGTCAACGTTGCTTTCGGCCACGAACCACCGTCAGTGAAATCACGATTGAATTCCGACTAGGTGAGAGTAATTGCCATAGCAACACAACATCACCCCCCCCCCCCCCCCACTGTTTGATTTTATTACTTTCCTTCTCTGTGCTTTCATGGCGGCCAGGGGATTTACGTGGGTTTTATTATTTTTGCACTGCGCAACAGGCAGTTAGGAAAGTAGAGGGCTTGAATTGAATAGATCCGTTTAGTATGATGGCGATAGTAATCAAGATGGCCGGCCAAAAGTAGATTTTTGCACGGCAAGCATAGGCAATAACATCGAAAGCTGCGATACAATTGTTCATGATTTTTTACAGATAAACTTACTAAAAAATGTATTTCAATCTTAAAGTATTAAATATTTAATTCAACGCATATTATGTATATGATATTTTGTATATTTTTGCCTATCCTTCTCGTATAAAATATTATCTTCGAGCAGTTATGAGATTTTGCGACGCCACCACCGTAATAAATAATTTTTATTCGCAATATCGAAGTTTCGACGTTCCGTCGAAACACATTTTCTGAAAAACAAATCATTATTAAAAGTTAAAAGACAGTCGAATCTGTTGAAAAAGCATGAGATGCTGATAGAGTCTGTGAGAACAGTAGAAGATTGGACGGTTACGAAACATCGTCGTAACAGATGCAAATCTCTTGTGCAACGTTGAGATTATACACTGATGATATTCTTGTCTTTTTATCTTGTCGTTTTGTTCGTACCCTCATGATAAAAACCCCTATCTTGTCTTCATTCTCACGTGTCCTCTTATGTACACAGCTCGTATAGATCGATGTATAAAAGCTACCTCGTATGAGCTGGCTCAGTCGCTTTATACCACCAGAATGCGCCAGCGTCGCTAGTTTCACGTAGATGCATGTTTATTGCTGCATTAGTCGAGAGAGAGAGAAGGAGCGCAGGAACAGCAGGGCTAAGCCATACGACAGGATTTTCTTGGTTTACAGGAGGATTTCAGACCACCCGGGTGAAATATCCTGTTCCCAGTGCTATCCTGTTCCTTTCCGTTGCTACATAGACGCCCGTACTACTCGTGCTCTATCGTTAAAAACTAGCCCTGTCTCCTATCTCCCTCGAGATTCTCGTTACAGAAAGTATATAGTACACACAGAGGAAACTCCATCATGATATTAACTCTCGTTTCCCATTTTCCGATTCCTGACTCCTCTCCGTATACCAGCTCGTAAATCTTCTGACGACCTGAGAATACATTCCTATCGTTATTATCCTCGCTATTTTATATTTGAATATTAACAATAAGTAAAAGAACATTATCGTTGTTGCATCAAAAAATAGTGTTCGTGGTCTATCATCCTATTGACAATTTTCGTGATTAGGATCGAAAGAACGTTACTTTCGTGATCAAGCAAAAATTAATTCATCAATGCCTGATGAAGAACGAAAATGGAGAAAACCAACATAGTGAATCTCAACGAATCAATTGAGTAGAAAAGTGATTTGTGGGGGAACAATAGACTGAAAATTTCATGAAAGACCAGAGCCGAATCTACACTTGATTCTTTTCCTTCTTTATCTCATCCACTCTCTCTATCTATAGCTCCGTTCTGCATCAATGTTATCCTCTGCGAGTGTGCGTGTGTCAAACTACCTCCACTAAACCCACCACCATCACGGCATCGCGAGAGACTGGGTATATTAATCCGTAATGGCAAAACGATTAGTCAGGGTTGGCCTGGTCCTCTCCCTCGCTCCCACCCACCCTCTGCGCTTACCATCGTGCTGACAGTCGCACGCGCGACCTGCCCGTGATTAATAATCATCGCCGTATAGCGAGAGAGAGAGAGAGAGAGAGAGACCTCTGTACGCTCACCCCTCAGCCTATACCCTTCAGTTATCCTCGTGCCGTGTTTCACGCCACCTCTCGTTTGCCCGTCCTGACCATCGTGACCATCACCATCAACCCCACCATCCACCGATACCGGTATCAGTACTCAACCCGGTCTCGTCTTCCGCTTCCGTTTGCCATGCGGACGTCCGTAATTTCTACGCTTCCAACCTCTTTCGATCGGTTTCATCGGCTATATACGCTGTCCGTCTGCTCCTCCATACGTGAGCATCATCGACCAATGTGAATTTCTCCAAAATATTCAATATATACAGTCGCGCTTTTTCGATCATTTTTTTGGAGCAGGCTTAGCCTCTGTCTATTCATCCTTTTCATCAAATTTCTCTCAATGAGTAACTGACCTACGCTGCGTGTCGTCATATATGTTTCAACTATCGAGTACAGGAACTCAAGGTAGTAGTCTGGTAACTTAAGCCGATATTCATGTCTTTTTTGGAGGGCGTTTTTTTGTAGGAAAATAAAAACGAATCGTTTCGAACATTTAGGATGTTTTTATTTACATATTAAAGATACAAAAAAAAAATTTTTGAAAAAATTTAATAGTTTATTATTATTATTATTATTATTATTAATCGAAGTTGGCACCTCGAAGTTGGCAGCCCGGGTCCTAACTTTTTTTCTACCGAACCGATTGCTTTCAAATTTTAACAGGCTACTCTACACACTTATAGTTCTCGTCGGAACTACCGAGAAATTTTTTCACCCCTAACTTTTCATTTTACAACCCCTTCTTTGCTAAAATAAAAAGGACTTTTTTTTCCAAAGTCCGCCATTTTGTCATTTATCCATGAAATTTAACTTCAGTAGTTCCGACTCCAGAATGACATGTCTATAGATTAAGAATTATCAAGAATTTTTGATTTCGGATAACATCAAGAGCCAAAATCACCAGGGCCACCCGCGCGCTTTTTTTTCGAGGTGCCAACTTCGATCAATAATAACAATAATAATAAACTATTGAATTTTTTCAAAAAAATTTTTTTTTGTATCTTTAATATGTAAATAAAAACATCCTAAATATCCAAAACGATTCATTTTCATTTTCCTACAAAAAAACGCCCGCCAAAAAAGACATGAAAATCGGCTTAAGTTACACGACTACTACCTTAAAAAAAAGTGTAATTTGAAACTTGCATATTGATATCATGTAATTTTTCTCAAATAACAAAGTCCCCCGACTGTGAGAAAGTGGAAAACATTTCATATAACCGGTGAAATCAGGCGGCGGAATGTACGGAAACTTTCCACCATACACGGACAAAAGCTCTTGGGAATACGTGGCTAAAAGGGACGAAATATATAGCGATAGTGGGTCTCTGGTTAAAAGCGGTAGATTATAATTTCCACTACCGGCATGAAAATCGTTGGATGTCGCTGGATGAACGGGGAGAAGGCGTGTGTTGGTTCGTTCGTGGCTGTTACGGTCGACCGAGTCGACGCCGCGGCGCATAACCCGCTACGGTTTGGGAAACTGAACAAGGATATGGTAAAAGCCCGAAATACCGCATAGATCAAACACGCTTATTCTTACGTTGCGGATAGCTTGGTACTAGAGGGGTATGCCGCGGGTTTTCCATATTGTTCCCCGTACAGAAGCGCGCACGCGCCCGATTCTACACTATGCGAGAGAATCTCCGGTCCAGGACCCCATTGTGGTCAGATCCCGACCTAGCTAATTTACGAGCCAATTAATTGCGCACCCGCGAGTTCCGACTAGCATTCCGGAGGCGTCGCGACTAGTCTACGCCACTATGTAGATCTCATGGTATAAGGCTCGGGGTATATTGGCATATACTTGGCATAAATACCCGATGGCGCTGTATCAATGGTGATTCAATGAGGAGTCATTAATTGGCAATCGTTTGCCATTCCTCGAATGATTATTGATTAATGAAGAGACCTTTATTGTGCCGCGACGATTGGGTATTCACGGATATCCACCATGATGTGAGTGAACCAATCAATGAAGAGTTTGGACAAGAACCGCACCACTTGTACCGTAGTTGAGGGCGCGCGAACGTACACTCCGACTCTTGAGAATTCGAGGATACCTGGTTCTGAGGGTTTTGGGTAATGTGACAAGACGGAAAGGGTCGAGAGAATGAGAGAGCGTATAAATGTGTGAGAGCAATGGGTCGATCCTCGCAGAGAGATCAGAAGCCTCAACGATAATCCACCCAACCCCATTGAATCAGCGCACCATTTGGAATTATCTTCAAATCACGAGTAATCATATTAAATTATTTTGAATTTATATTAACAAGAGGTACAATTTTTATTCCTTGTATTATATGTACTTATCTGAACAATTTGGAATGGTTCTTTCTTCAAACGGTATCCATTACTGCCACTAAAAAACGTACAATTCAATCAATATAGTAATTTAATAATGAAATTATGTCAAACGATTATAAATGTTAACCTCTCACAATTTCATTTACCCGAATGATTTTCCGTCGTAGAATTTTGTTGGCGTGAAAAAAAGAACACGAAAGTTCCACGTACGCGGTATAAATATGAAACGCATGTGGGCCGCTGCTGTGACTCGACGCTGGGGCATAAAAGCCAGTGTGGGGTTGCTACGTATGTTACGTTACACCGATGTCGTCCACCTCGAAATTCCGTGTGACGGGACACAGCCGAGCCCGAGCCGGACGAACATTATGGATGACATTGTCAACGGCAGAGGGTAAAGAGAGAAGTAGAGAGAGAAAGAGAGTGAGAGACAAAGATAGAGTTAGAGGGGCGGCAGATAGAGGTGAAACTGCTACGAGCTATGGCAGACAACACGAGAGGGAGGGAGTGTTGCTCGCGCGGTCACGTTGGTGTCAGTGTTTGGCGTCAGTGTACCAGAGGACGCAGAGTGCACGAGACACCGAATAATTCATCCCTCGTTGCGAGGAGCCCAAGTTGGTCTGCGCTCCGTGCGTTGACGCGCCGTTCTCGCACACATTCTGGCTCGTTCTGGCTGCTACTGCTGTCCGCGTTGGTGTTCCTGCTGATTGTACTCTGGCAGCAGTCGCGGTCCAAGCAACGGTATCCAGGAGCCCAACGGTAACATCGGTGGCAATGAGAGAGAGGATTTAGATACAATTCCGGGGACCACAAGAGAGGAAGACCCATACACCATCACTTTCTCTCCCTTCGTTCTCCTCCCTCTTGCATTTGCGATTCCGTGCCTTTTCGCATGTATTCTCTAGATACGTACTCGTACGTAGATAGGAACGAGCATCCAACTACTTTCGCTTACCTGCGCTGATTGTGTGAGTATGAGCGATGCTGAGTTTTCACTCACTCTTTGTGGCAGCACTCGACAAATTATTTAGTAGCATTAGAGACAGGATAGTCGATAATGGAGAGAATGTGCAGGGATAATGGATATGAGGATAAGGGTTCTTTCAGTGGGCCTAAAAATATATAGGTTACAATTGAAAATTAATGGACCGTGAAAAAGAAATCGACTTTTTTACAGTCATCGATAGTAAATAGAGTGAAGTTCGATCACAAATATTTATTGAACTTGGAGTAAGTAGAAACGTTACCTATTGAGGTCGTGTTCTAATAATTGCGGATGGACGCCAAAAGAAGAAGTATTGCATGCTTGAAATGGACGTAAATCGTCCGCAAGGTCTTTGTAGACAAAACTTTGTGATAAAAGTTTCAAATGGACATATGTAATGTAGGAAATAATTTATAACGATCAAACTTTACGATACTTCTTATTTCCATACTAATTGATAACAATTATATCATTATGACACTGTCAATAGGTTTTTTATTCGAATTATCCCTGCGGCCAGTAATTACTGCAGTAGCGACAAGAGAGGCTCTCAGGTCTACTCAATTTTCTAAATCTCACCGATCCTCTAATATCTTTCTTATATCATTAATTGATTATTGGTCGACATTACTATAGTGTGGTTTTTGTTAAGGGTTGCCTTAACCCCCGTTCCCTCGCACTTTCAGTCCACCGAGTGCGAGAGTCTATGATATTCAATCAAGTTTTCCTCGAAACGGATTTTATAAAATCAAAACCGAATAGTGCGTCTATCAATCACTCGGTCGGTCCCAATATTATTTTTCCACTCTATCATTCATCGAAAACAACTCGATGGTATTTTTTCTAATGTTAGGTAGGCCTCGTACCTCACCTTAAGGTCGCTTTACCTCTTGGTGAATTGCCTAAACGTGACGAGACTAGTGGCAAAATAGAGAAGCCTTGACGCTGCACCTGTTGCCACACAGAGCTCTGTCGCCATGGAATTGAAGTACCTATGTACCCACTCTCGAGGCCTTCGTTTGTCGTCACGTTCGTCGGGGGATGCTTCGTCATCCCCAGGGACCCTAGACGGCAATGAGTTCTTCATTCAAGTTGCAGTCACGTAACGATGTAAAAAACACCGAAGCTATGCAATATAGATATATGAGTGTAACATATTTAACATCATATACAGGGGGAAAAAAAAGTATGTTGTAATTTCTTGGTGTGTGTTCATAAAATTAAAGCTCGATACACATACGAGGTTTGTTAAGGGGGGAAATAGGGTTAGGACAGCGTTTTCTCAATGATTTTCATGAATTCTTTTATAGTATAAAAAATGAATATAATTTATTGAAACTTTGAGAATATTTTATACATATATTTAAGTATATACTATATACTATATACTATAAAATTTAAGTATAATTTCAGCATTTTGCGTACATTCTGGAAGCCGCAATTTTCATCTGAAATCAAACGAGATTGGAGTTTACTTTTATTATATGTCTCTCTTCTATATGAACCTAAATGCTATCAAAAAAATAGAATATTGAATTTTTTACAGGGGTCAAAAAAAAAAAGCATGATTTTTTGCCATTTTTCACAACTTTATTTGTAAAAAAAAAATTATTTTAAATAATGATAATATCCCGATTTTAGGTTCATATAGAGCGCAATACTATGAAGAAAGTAACTGCCAACTTTCAAAACGATTGGTTGAAAACTTTTCAAACTAGCGTGTACGCAAGTTCAAAAAAGTCGTTTTCAGAAAAACGCGTTTGAAAAAATAGTGACCGCTCGGTTATACACCTGGCGCGCTCAGGGCCTGAAGGAGAGCTACTCACTCTAATGGCTTATAACAATAGAACGAGTCGGAATTTTCATTTAAAATTTTGGGAAAATGTTTTTGAATAGTTTTACTAACAATTTATGAAATAAAAAAAAATCGATTTTTTGAACCGTCTAACCCTATTTCACCTCTTAAAAAAAAATGATTTTTCAAATTTTGCGGACTAAGTACGTTCGATTTTCGATTTTTTTTTTGTTATGTTGGTACACATGTCCCCAACATATGTTAACATTATCAGCCATTTTGCATTTTTAGTTTGTTTTTGACAGATATAAAAGTTAGACGTGTTTTGCAGTGCTTGGCGATTTTTTGCTATCGAAAAAAAAGTATCAAAGAATCTGCACTAAATTTTGTCTGAAAAATAAAAATAAGTGCTCAAACACCCTTAAAATGTTGACTGTGGTACAAACTCTTCACAGAAGGCCAGGTAGATGTTAATGATGATGCCCGCCCTGGACGCCGCACCTCGTTAACAACCGATGAAAACGTTGAAGCAGTGAAGAAAATTGTTATGGAGAATCGTCGAATGACTATTAGAGAAGTTGCTGCGAATGTCAGGATATCGGTTGGCTCATGCCATGCAATTTTTTCGGATGTTTTGGGCATGAAACGTGTGGCAGCGAAGTTTGTTCCGAAATTGTTAAATTTTGACCGAAAGAACAGTCGCATGAGCATCGCTTAGGAGCTGTTGAATGAACCGTAACTGGTGACGAAACATGGGTATATGGTTATGACGTCGAAACAAAAGCCCAATCATCCCAATGGAAGCGGCCAGAAGAGCCACGACCGAAAAAAGTACGCCAAGTTCGGTCCATTGTGAAGGTTTTGCTCACTGCTTTCTTCGATTACAGTGACGTGCTACATCGTGAGTTCTTGCCAGAAGGTCGTACGGTTAATAAGAAATATTAACTTCAAGTTATGCGTCGTTTGCGTGAAGGAATACGAAAAAAACGCCCGGAATTGTGGAACAACCAGTCATGGATATTGCACCACGATAATGCGCCAGCTCACATGTCATTGCTTTTTCGTGATTTTTTGGCCAAAAACAACACCGTAATCATGTCTCAGCCACCGTATTCACCGGACTTGGCGCCCTGTGACATTTTCCTGTTCCCAAAACTGAAAAGACGCATATGAGAAGTGCTTCGAGGATTGAAAAAATCGCTGGCATAAGTGTATCGTCTGAGGGGGATTACTTTGAAGGGGATAAAATAGATATTGTTGTATAAATCAATATTTTTTGAAAAAAATAAGTCACCTTTTTTCAAACAAACCTCGTATATCGAAAAAGTGGTGATATAAGGAACGAATGAGATGGTCGCTTTGAAGTCAGGTGTTCACGCGAAGACTTATTCAATACTCTTTCTCACAATCACGAAACAAAAACGGTTCATTTGCTCTACTTTTTATTTTCTTAGTTTCTATTGGCGAATACTTCTTTTGTTTGTTCTATTTATATAAAACTCTCGCGCAAGCACGAAGAAAGAGATCCCAAGAAGGATCCTTCTCGCTTAGCTCCGGGCGAATGAGTTTCCAACGAGTGACGAGAAGGAACGGAAGAAAACGGCGAAGTGCATAGTATCGAACGGTCTTGGTGGTACGATGACGCCACAGCGAGAGGGCGCGCTCTCTCTCTCTCCCTCTCTGTCTCTCTGTGTACTGACGGATAACCCGAGTGTCTCTCTCTCTCTCAGTCCCATTCGTTCCTCGCTCTCGTGATAGGATGTATATAAGAAAGAAAAAAAGAAGAGAGAATATTTAAAACGAAGAGAAATTCTCCGCGGCACCGTCCTTTCTTCGCGTAACTCCGCTCTCACCGCACTTCACTCTCGTATAACCGAGATATATATTTATATATATGACTGGAGGTAGATGGGCGGAAGTAGATCTTCCTTCGACTAAATCTTCTATCTCTCTTTGCCTTTTTTTGTTTCTCTTCCACCACAACTATATACTTTAGTTCACAGAACGAGGAAGGGAAAACTACGTTGCGACGAGGTTCCCTGGAATTTTGTCGTATAATCGCGGCAAAATCCTTATACCCGCCGTGCACTCGAGACCAAAACCACCAGGCCGCAGAAACGGCAGTGTAATCCTCATTCCCTATCTCTACCACTTCCTAAATTCTTGTATTGTGAAAATCTCCGCGAAACGCGTTATTTATCTCCACTCTCTCTCTCTCTCTATATATATATATATATATATATATATATTGCATATTTTTAAATCTTTTATCTATGATATAGTCTCCATATATACGCTATCCCATCATCTCGGCATTTCTCTTTTTTCTTCTCGCGTAACAACGATTTACCTTTTTATATTATGATTCAACGCAGACTACGTTTTTTGCCATTGTGGATTTAGATAACACTTAAAAATGTCCATAAAATTCTGGTTATAAAATTGCGTGAAAAATGAAGAAAAATATGTCCGAAATTGATATCGGTGTAAATATATTTTACTCATCGTAATGTTTCAGTGTTCTAGAAATGTTATTGATGATAGAAAGAGTTTCCTAGTACCAACGAAAAATCAACGAAATTATAATTATGGATCAATGACCGAAATATTTGGCTCTTTGAACGAATAATTGGTCAAATTAATTAAATAATTACTATTTCAACGAAAAAAAACGTTTAATGCAGCGATTAGTACATTTGATCAACTAAATGTAACTTGAAAAAAAAAATTAATGTTAGCTCAGCCAATTAGATCAACATAAAATTTGACAATAATTAACAAATCTTGGTTGTCTCAGTAAAAAAAATTGGACATAAAATAATAACAAAATTTATTCCATTATATCGAACACACGATTTGTTAAGAGGAAATAAATTCCTTTCTCGGTGTAGACATATTTTACCAAATGCAACCGTGTATATAATAATTTGTTGAGTAACGTTTGGCAGTTGATTTCATTTAAAAAAAAAATTGACAAATCCGATAACTTCTGGATCGCTGAATCAATTCTCCTTTCGAAAATGTACCACTGGCGAGTGAGCGTTAATGTTGACTATCCATCTGCAAAACAGCGGATAGCTCGCTGCCATTGTTGCAGCATAGGTAGCAGTAAAACGAGATGACAAAGGGAAAAGGATTGGCGCTTGCATGGATATATACGTATATGGATGTCTATATATTGAGCGTACATGCAGACGATGAAGCATTTTGCGTACACGTTGGTTAATGCCCTCGCGCGAGTGAACGAACGAGCGTGCAGAGTCATCGTCGGCGCGGAGATAAGCCGTTGAACGCATCGTCGAACGACGAGAGACCTATCCCGGCTTTTCCTCTCTCGCCCTCTCGCAACCACGGGAATACGCAAGCGGGTGACGGTCGATCCTATACGCAAGAGCGAATCTCCCTTCGAATTCACCCCGCCTGAGTTTCACTGTGCGAGCGTTATTGCGCGGAAGTTCGATAACGTTTACTTCTCTGTCTATACGATTCTCACGAAATGATGAAAAGCACAAAACACGCTCGGTCCCGTGGTCGAACGAATGATACATTAAACGTGACGCAATATATCACGCTCGAGACGAATTTTACCGCTGAAAACATATAAAGAAAGAACAAACATCAATATTTCTGTGTATGTGTGTATAATAGATATAGAAGAGAACGTGTGTAGAGAAATAACGATAAAAAATGCTTTGAAAATAAGATTTACGCGAAGTTCAACGCAAAGATGAAAAGAAATAGCTCCTCCGACACTGATAGAAACGAGAGCTTGACTAATTGACAAACTTCCATCCTATGGATCTTCATTGCCACGAAAGAACTTAATATGCATCGGTATAAGGGGAGTTTCAGAGAGGAATAAAAGAAGGAACATGGATGAAGAAGGTGAATGCGGATCGTTAACGTTAGCCGGCGAACATTTATCGCCAGCGGAAAAGCTCGCAACAGTGAAGTTTAGCAAAGTGAGGGGAAGAAAGAAAAAGAGCGTGGCGCGGTCATTGTCTGGCTATTAGCGGACGTACCTACTGGTTATCCGGCTCTCGATTTTACGAGAAACTGGCACGGCAGCTCGGCTACACAGCCCTTTCCCGTTCTCTCGCATTTGTCTCGCTACCATAACTATTTCTCCATCCTCGTTGGTGAACGGCAAACTTTTTTTTGTCCATTTCGCCTGGCTCGTCGAGCCTACCGTTCGCGATGCGGAAATCGAGAAAGAACTATACAGACAAAAATAGAAGCTCTAACGAAAAGCCAGAGAGATTGACGGCGGGGGTCGGGAGGAAGAGGAAAACTAAGCCCGAACGATAACGATTCTTCGCGAATATCCATGAAGTATCTCCTATTCTTTCTTTTGAATCTTGTCAAAGGTAAATCCGGCGTCGTCGATTTTCCAATCGTTACAATGAACAGCACTTTGTTTCTACGATCCATCATTACAGCTGATTTTTTACTTTTAAGTATCCGGACTATGATAGAAAAGTCGTCAGCGATTCTTACAGTTTAATTTTGTGCGATAAGCGATGATCATTCACAAAGTTCTGGAATTCAAATTCCGAAGAATATCGCGAAAGCAATTATATTAGATTTTTCGAATTCGATATATACGATGACCGATGTTCGAGTGGATACTTATGTCCGACGGTATATGTACACATATAAGGGCTACATAGACGAAAGAGTGTTTACCAGCGGAGTACATAGAAGAGTTCTATGTGAAGCTCGAGGGTTGATGAAGTCTTGAGTAAATATTCGAGTGGAGTGAAAAAAAGTGCTGAGTAAAGGGCGTTATATATAGGAGGGTTGAATCGAGTCCTTTTGCTTACACCGTCAGTACTACGCAAGAGACAGAGTGAAATAGTGAGGGCTGCGGATAATGAGAAAGGATAAAAGGAGAAAGGTACAGGGGAGCAGAGGGTATTTATACTTTTATTTGACACATGTCGATTGTACGTATTCTCGTTATTGGATAGGTGAACCAAAATATTGGAGTATGAGCAACATCAATTGGACCGTATCAAAGGAATTCGTCCCTAGCTAAGAGCCACAATGAAAATTGTCCGATGTATCGACTATTAAAATTTTCAATAATGAGCAGCTTAACGAAGTGCCAAATTCCTCTCAATTATGGCCTATCTCCTAAAATGGATTTAAACTCCATGCTCAAAAAGCGAGTGATCGGAAGTGATAACTGGAAGCGACGATATTTGTACATCAATCATGCCACTTCCCGGTGTCCGGCGTATGAAGCTTGGAAAATATGAGAACCAAGAAAACTGGGGGATGAAAAAGAGGAAGAGGAGTGATGGGTAAAGTGACGGGTTGAAGAGACTGAACAAAAAAAAAACTCCCGAGAGTTGGATAGAAAAAAGAGCATCGGAATGATCTCGACTCTCCTATTGCCCGTCGAAGCGGTCGGCGTAGAGCCAGAGAGCTGATGCAGTAGAACGAAGGAGGGTTTCGGGAGGGAAAAGAGGATTGCGGATAACGCTCTGACGTTATGTGCGCGCACTCGCGGTCGTTTCGTTCGGTGGTCGAGAGGGGGGGGGGGGACGGGTGAGGGCAAGGGAGTCGGCCGGCGTACGATTAATAAGTTGTCCCGCGCGTCTCTATATAAATACCGGTGGTGCCACCGGTTGCCGCCGTTGCCATCGCTGGGACGATGCTCACGCAAACGGGCGCCGCATCGCGACGCCAGCAACGTCGAGGCGCCCGGGCATGCGCGCATTGACGTCATATTATACCCGCATACTATCGAAAGATCGGCGCGACTAGAAAAAGACCCGTTTCCCGTTAGTTCCCTATATACACACACAAACCCGTTACATACACTTCTGTTTTCCTAGAACTCCTCTATCGCTTTTCATCCCTCTTTATCCGCCTTTTTTCCATATTCCTTCTTTATCCTTCCCTTCTCTCGTTCCTCTTTCGTCCCGCTGGCTTTTTCATACTTTTCATCGTTCTTTGGTTATACTCCCATGGTACATGGTACATAGCTTCGGTGTGCTTGTTTTTCTCTCTTGATACGTTATTTTTTCTTCTTCATTCTTCCTTTCATTCCTTCCTATAAATTCCTTCCACGCTCATTCCCATTTATCCTTGCATTTTTCACCGATATATCCCGCACGTATACATCCCTATAAGTTGCAGCAAAATCGGCAATCTGTAGCTTTAGTCATTAACTCGTTGTTATTAGTAATCAGAGGAAAATCCGTCCCGATAGAAACTTGAAACGTGGTAAAAGATGGATAACATTTGTTTCGTCACGTTTTTTCTCAATATTGTTGAAACCTACAAAATACCATTGCACTAGAATTTACGAGTAAAAAATTAATACCAACAAATTCATAATTTTCTGGCGATGGAGGCCTTGTACAAACAAAACTGTTTACCACGACACACTATTTGACTATATAGCGATTTTTCCAATAAAACTGACAAGCAGTTTATTCAAATAATTGGGAAAAAATGTTATAAACTGAATTCTACTAATGCGAATTTGTTAAATATAAAATCTCACTTTCTACCCCTTTGCCAGGCATGACTCTGTACGAATTTTGCGCTGCATTTTTATTTCGTAAAAGTGGACCAGACGTTTAATTAGTGTCAGGAGTTTAAAAAATGGTATATATAATTAAATTTTGGTACATCCCGTATATCTAATTTATCCTCTCTCTTTTTTTTTTTTTTCTCTTCACCGTTCATCTATCGTGTGAATATGGGAAATCCCGCGGCGAGCTTCGCGTCTCGGATTGTGGCGCCGGGAGCGCGGTAACGTCGGTATGAACGTCACCGCGGGTGTGTTGGACGGCAAAAGTGGGTGGTCGGGAAGGGAGATGTGGTAGCAGCAGCAGCAGCGGCAGAGGGCGCGCGGGGGTGCAGAAATACGAACAGCGAGGAGCCACACAAACTGGCGAACGGGGGCTTCCCCGCGAGAAAGCCGCGCGCGTCTCGCTCAGTTACAGACCGAACGCCGCACGACACGGGCGAATCGAATCAGCCCACCCCCGCCCGATCGTTCTTTGCTCTCGCTCGCTTGTATCATCCCCCTAAAAAATAAACCCCACCTCCCCCCCACACCCCTTTCACCAGTCGATAACGCGGGACGCGCGACTTCGAGTCCGCGATCGTCGAGCGACATACAAAAGTACATACGCACCCCCCTCCCTCCCCCCCACCCCGCCGTATCCCTTTATAATCGTACATATACATATTTACACTATATGTATGCATGGACACGTATTGGTAACAGATACATTGTGTTCATATGACGGGTAAACTACAATAAAACGTGTGTGTGCGTAACACAATTTGATTGTTACCGCGACGTATTGTATAACGGTGGCGAGTAAAATCCAGTTTGTGTAGAGTATCGATATCGATTCGATTTATGTCGGATCGGTGATCCGTTATCGTGAATATCGACTCGGGCAATCTTACAACTCTCTCATTCCTAACTGTGAATTTTTTACTCTCTGTCATGTAGAAAAAAAAATCCCAAAGGTTTCGTGTTATTGAGCAATTAAAATAAATAGGTAACGACGATAGATCGGATAATTTTTTAATGTAAATTTTTTTTTCTTAATTTGACTCTTCTGGATATACAGATTTCCCACAAGATTATATCGAATTAAATGCAAAAGTGTGTTTTATCGCGTCCTCAAATAACGATAATTCGTATATTGTCACGTGTGGAGACGAAAAAAATAGCGAACGTTTTCTTTTGCAATGCACCGGGACTCAAAGTTCGGTATTCAAGTGTAATACATAAATAACGATCTCGAGCGATATAGCGATAGAGTAAAAGTTGAGTTTGTGGATGAAGAAAGAGAGAGAGAGAGATAAAAAGGGACAAAAAAAATTGCGGTTTTTGTCGGAGATTTTTCGCTTCCTGTATACTTACACCTGCCTTTTTCGCTTCCTGTACTTGTTTACACCGCGCGAATTAATCGAGTTGAATACTCCTCGGCGTATCGGAATTTTGTTCTTTTTCGTGGATTATTATTTTTCTTATCGCGCGATTCTCCAGCGTTAAAACTTTTATTTTTGATCTCTTTACGAATTCTCGTGAGAGAGGCACGAGTTTAATAGCTAAACGCGATAAAGTTAGATTTTTTGTGCGAACAACAGAGGATTTCAGCGAGAAAAATATTTGTCATTGAAAGTGCATTTTTCCATTGCTTTAACATTTCTTGCTTTTTTGTTGTTGTTTAGCGTTGGCGATTAAAAAAAATCAACGTAAACTACACGGACAATTGAATCAATTAATCGATTTTGAAAAACGTCTTATCAGTGTTAATTTGTTTTTCTACAGAGCAAATTGAATTGTATGAAGTGCATTGATGTACCACCTGTGAACTCTTCGGACTCTTATATATTATATATATATATGTTTTATGAAGGTATAAACTTTATTGGGAATTTTTCTCTCTCTAGTATCGCCCGATCCTCCGCGAGACTAAAGTGTGGCAATACGAGAATGTAACGCAAAGAAACGAACGACGTATCGACGATAAAACGTCACATCGTGTTCGTGCGCGCGCTCTCGCCTCGTGCTTTGTGAGAAAATACGACGGAATTATCAACGAGGATAATAAGTTTTGTGTACGAAAACTGTCTTGCGAAATAAAGAAACGGAGATTTTCAATTGTGAGACCGCATCGGCAAACAGGAATAGAGATCGTATCCCAGAATCACTCGGATCGTAATTGAGGTATGTTGTAATTAATCTCGAAAGAGAGATTCTTTTATTTTCGAATCTTTAATCTTTTTTTTTTGTCGTCGTTCTCTCGTGGAAAAAGAATCACAAAACTTCGGTGTTAGAAATTCTGCAATTACTACAAATTAAAATGAATATCCAGTTTAAGGTAGTAGTCTGGTAACTTAAGCCGATTTTCATGTCTTTTTTGGAGGGCGTTTTTTTGTAGGAAAATAAAAATAAATCGTTTTAGATATTTAGGATGTTTTTATTTACATATTAAAGATACAAACAATAATTTTTTTGAAAAAATTTAATAGTTTATTATTATTATTGATCGAAGTTGGCATCTCGAAAAAAAAAGCGCGTGGGTGGCCCCGGTGATTTTGGCTCTTGATGTTATCTGAAATAAAAAATTCTTGATAATTCTTAATCTGTAGACGTGTCATTCTGGTCGGAACTACTGAAGTTAAATTTCACGGATAAATAACAAAATGGCGGACTTTGGAAAAAAGTTTTTTGTTCCAAAGTCCTCCAGTAGTTCCGACCAGAATGACATGTCTATACATTAAGAATTATCAAGAATTTTTGATTTCAGATAACATCAAGAGCCAAAATCACCGGGGCCACCCACGCGCTTTTTTTTCGAGGTGCCAACTTCGATCAATAATAATAATAATAATAAATTATTAAATATTTAAAAAAAATTTTTTTTTGTATCTTTAATATGTAAATAAAAACATCCTAAATATCCAAAACGATTCGTTTTATTTTCCTACAAAAAACGCCCTCCAAAAAAGATATGAAAATCGGCTTAAGTTACCAGACTACTACCTTAAAGCAATCGTTGAATTGAAAATGAGCCCGAAAGTAAATGCTTGAATGTATTTGCATTGTCGTTGTTGATACAAAATGTCGGTTATTACGTTCAACCATTAAAATGTTCAATTAATATGAAATTACACGATAATTATATACAATTGTCTCGTATTCTTGAATGCATGGAATATCAGTCTATATCTGTGTGTATGTGTGTGTGTATGTTTAATACGTTCCGCCAACGTCATGCGTTTAGCAAAATATCTGCCATAATTGTAAGTATATCACAATGAGTATGCGTGGGAACGTGATATATTAACGTTCTAACCCCGACGGGTAAGCATCTCGCAACGACAACGATTTATAACAGGGACGCACGCGTGCGACGTTCACCGCTCGCGCGGCCTCAATGTATTTAATCCTATAGATCACGAGGGCGTCGTCGTTGAATCGAATAAGATTTTTTTCTTATAGCGATTCAATGAAAATCCTCCTACCCTAACTTTAGATTTTTTTCGAATAACTATTGATACTTTTATCTTGCCCCATTAAAAATGTCGACGTTTGTTTTTTTATAAATTTCGATTTTTCCTTTCGTAACCAATCCGCGAGGCTTCAAATATACTTTCAAAGTTTCTTACGGAATTTTTGAATAACACTCCAAAAAAACCGTATCAGCAATTCTGTCATAATTACAAATAGTGAGAGTTCCAAAGGTGGTCGAAATTGGCTGAATCGTTTCAATTGAGGGTGAGAAGAAATTTATCAATTTAAATTTCATTCTGAATTGAGAGTAATGAGAAAATCAAACTACCCTCTTCGTTAATTAGACAGGAAACGAATGAGTTGAATTTTATATGAAGAAATTACGATCATCGTGGAAAGTGGAACAGGAACGATTTCGATAATTTAATCAGAGCGGAGCGTAATTATTATAATCGACGAAAGCTTGGCATTATAAGCTTTCCGTGGAACGACAGAAAAGTGTCCGCGGTAGACGAAAATTTTCGCTATACGAACAAAATTTATCCCGCTATAAATTTTATCTCGCTATACGAATAAAATTTATTAACAATTTCTCCAATTATATTGTTACATCACACTGCAGTTATACCTCGTGTGCGTTGAAGCGTTAGTCACGAGCCAATATGCGCTGAAACTGAATAAACATCGATCGAACGATAAAAATCACGAACACGCGACGTTATAAAAAAAATTGCCGCTTCAACAATGTACATTGATTAAGAAAACAGCCCTTGACATTACCGTATAAAACGCGTCAACAGTCAATGATGTATAATTACGAGAAAAGGCGTTCAGGTCACACGCGGTCATCCAATCGCGTTAAGTGGAAATGGCTGAGCAATGAACGGGCTACATGTGGGATGCTGAAACTCTCCGTTACCGTAGACGCATTAGAAAGTTGACTCCAAGTGAGATAGAGATAAAGCGAATGAGTGAGATGAAGCGAATGAAAGACCGATGGACTCGGCATGTGAGTGGATTCGTTGTACCATGAAAGCTGCAGTGAATGCTTGTGTATAGTCAGAAGGCGACCAATATACATTATCACAGGAGAAAGGAAGTTCGAGAACGCAATAGCGAAATAGTATAGGTGTGCGGCCGAACTAGCAACTAACGCATCGAAGTACAACGCGCAGAGGCATGTAATTTATCAAGAGCGCGTCGAGGCGAATGCGCGTTTCCGGCAAACGAGAGGAGTAAGAGAGAGAGAGAGAGAGCGAGAGAGAGGGGACTGCCGGGACTACTGCGTGCGAGTAAAGGATCGAGAACTAATAAATAGACAGCACCTACGAGGGAGTAATGGTGTGCCGCGACTCCGCGGGAGAGCAATCATCTTCGGAAAGTTTGGTATTACAAGCGGATGCTTCAACGCCGAAGGAAAAGCGATTCGGGAACCTAGACGCACCAGATAGTGATTATTGTATTTTCGATGCTCGGATAGAAAAGAGATCCGTGATTGAACATCTGCAGATTAGAAATTGAACGTACTTTCCGAAAGTTGGAATTCCTAAATGGATCGTTGAAATGATTTGTGGTATGGTTGATTGAGGATTCAACAACTGATAAAGTCACGGTCGATGACTGATATACCGTAGATGATGATAGACGAGTTTGGTGAGGTTGAGACAAGACATTAATCATTACGGGGCCTTAGTTTTTTTCTTTTTTAATTGAATCGGAATGTAATCAACAATAGGTCGATTGATGTACCGTTTGGGTAGTTCTCGGACTGTTCGCATGATTTCTTTCTCGATTCTCAACAGAATAAGCTCAAGGAAGGTATTTCTCATTGTTTTTGTTTCTGTTTCTATCGTACGACGTCTTTCGCCTTTTACGCACCGTCACCTTGAACCTTTTAGTTTGTGTTGTCCGTAGCCACTTTTGCCTAATGGTCTACTGTATCGTACGGGGGCAAAGGGAAACTGCGGAAAACCTAGCCGATACAGTGTTAGCTATTTTTATTGATCATACTTATTGTATAGACAATTCGGTATGAAAATGGCTCGTGCATACTCAACTAATCCACCAAATTCGATGAAGTCAAGTGTCCGAGAAGTGTCTCATCGGGAATCGAAAGTTGGCTCATTCTTATACAGGGCTTTTTGGCAAAGTGAGAGCGGAGAGAGTGCGCGATTGCGAATGCGATGAGAGGATTAATTAAAAGTGTGAGAATTCATCTGGTACGCTCGGCTGGTGTTACTGAGATTTGGCTTTACGGTGGAATTCTCAACAACGAACGACGCTCGTGTCGATGTTACGGGGACAGAGACCGATTGGTCCGAGTCTCGTGAACGTCGACGGCTCTATATACGAATTTCTCGTGGCCATTAATGCGCGTATGTGCCAGTCGAGAGACGAATCGACGAAACCAAGATGCAATGTTACACAGTCACCGGCGCGACACCAAAACGAAAATCATGCGAAACGACAGCATTAGATCCAGTATATCTCGGGTCGGTGGTGTACGGTCGAGATTATACAGAAACACACGACATTGACAGTCGCCATGCGGAGAGAGAAAGAGAGAGAGAGAGTCAAGAATGAGCCAAACCCAGAATCATCGTCGTTCTTCATCCATATATATATATGGCTTTTGATGCTCATAGCCCTAGCTTCGCGCACGACACTACGACGGATTTAGACGACATCTGGTCCAGTTCATTCCCACCGCGAACGATGCACCGATCGCATGTATATACTCGCCACTTTCCGAGATTCGAAATATCCGTCTTTTTCCATTTTCCCTCGTGCCTCACGGATTTCCATGTCTTTGCCTCTACCCTCCTGCAATAACTGTTATCCAGTTGGGTCATGTTGATGCTAGGCTTTTAGAAACTTAATTAATTTACAATGATAAGCGGTTAATGATACTGGCATATGTGACAGTGACATACAGTGGGTCAAAAAAGTATTCATACACCTTGTTTTTTTGCGATAACTTTATAGACATAAGCGATACGCAAAGAAAGCCAATTTTATTTAATAGTACATCAGGTGCAGAGATAAACTGCAAATGGAGAATTTTTTCCCAGGAATAATAGAAGAATTATGCCCAAAAAACGAAAATTTTCGGGCAACAAAAGTATTCATACACTTACGATTATAGTGAAAACCTACATCATCATTGTTGTTAATTATAACTAATATTTGGCGTGCATCCCTTTTGCTTCAATTATCGCCTCGAGTCTCTTCGGCATGGATTCTACTAGCTTTTGCGTTGTTTCTTTTGCTATTTTCGTCCATTCTTCTAAAAGCACTCTTTGAAGATCGGATTTGTTTGTTATTTTTCTTTTTGTAATTTCTACATCCACCAAGTGCCATAAATTTTCAATAGGATCGATGTCCGGAGATTGTGGTAGTGTAATCAATTGTTTGCGGACATTATAGAGTGACCGTTCCCTCGTTTTCATGGCAGTATGTTTCGGGTCGTTATCTTGTTGGAAGTAGAAATTTCCATCCAGGCCCATTTTATCTACACTTGCTTTCAAATTGCTGCGCAACACGTCGATATACTTCTGGGCATTCATTGTACCATCTATAAAAGCCAGATTACCAACGCCATAATATCCCATACAGCCCCAAACCATGACGCTTCCTCCGCCGTGCTTTACAGTCGGTTTTAAATTTTTCTGCTGGAGCTCGGTATTTAGTTTCCGCCAGACAAATTTTTTTCCATCGGACCCGAAGATGTTAAACTTCGATTCATCCGAGAATACGACACGTTTCCAAAATTCTATAGATTTTTTTACGTAGGTTTTTGCGAAAACTAAACGGTTTTCTCGATTTATATTATTAATTAATGCTTTTTTGCGGGCAGTTCTGCCGTATATTTGGGCAGAATGCAAAACGTTCCGAATAGTCTGGGGACACACGCTCTTTCCCGATGTTGACGCGACATCATTCGCTAAACTGCGAGCACTTGTGAACGGTTTTTTTGTAGCCTGTGTAACAATACTCCGACGCTCTCGTACCGTTAGTATTCTCGGTCGACCGGTTCGTGGCTTATTTTCTGTGCTGTTTGTTATTTCGTATTTTTTTATTATATATTTCACTGTTGCGAAACTTAGATTTAGTTCTTTAGGGCGGGGTAAGGGTTTTCACTTTCGAAAAATCGATTTTTTTTTGTCTTATCTTATTGTTTAACATTTCAAGAATATGTCCTTAAAATTTGAAACCGATCTAAGCAATATTCTTGAAGTTATTGTCTTATTAATCTCCTGGCTTTTAACGCTATACCTCTAACAGCTGCGGGCGGTCGGGCTAGCAGTGCAGCTGTCGAACAGGTATACAGTTTATTCATTGCTATTGTGTATATAGTATATAGTGTATACTATACACTACAATATTTTAAAAGAAGAAACGAGCTTCAGGAGCTGTAATCGATGATTCTGTATAAGTTGGAAAAAAAAAAATTTTCGTCACTTTTTTACTTCATAAACTTTGGACGCGTTTTTCTCAAAACTACTTTTTCGAAGTCCGTGTTCACTGCCATTTAAAAACTACTTGACCGATTCATTTCAAACTTTGTACACATTTTCTACATATAAAATACCTCCCCACAACGTTTAGTTAAATTTTTTTTTTTACATTAAGGGTGTTTTCCACCTACAAAATGGCGGAATTTTTCGTGGAAAATAACAGTTCACATTTTAGATGGCCGCCAAAAATTTTTAAATGAAAAAAAAATTTATCAGAAAACGTTGGGGGGAAGATTTGATTTCAATTTGACTAAATTTCCATGGTTTTTCATTTTCAGATAATGTCCGGCCGAGTTATAGTGAACACCGCAAATTGTTTTTTTTCCAAGACGTTCTGGGGGAAGCTCTGTTACGGGCTTATGCTTCAATATTTCTGCATGAAAAAATTACACAACATTGTCAAAAGTATGCTCAATAATGTACAAAAGGTTCAAATAAAATTGCTCAATCCATATTTGAGAAAAAAAATCGCAAAAAAAGTGTTTTTTTTTACGCTGAAACCCTTACCCCTCCCTTTACTAATTTTTCGATAACTTTCATCGCGTTTCCGAAGAAAAATCACTCTATCTCGCATGGATATTGATATTTCGCTTTTCTTTGCCATCATGTCTGTTCAGAGCTTGAAGATCTACTACCGCATGGAATAGATCAAAACCATTGTGTAAACGAAGACTTGTTTACATTGTACGCAGAGGTCAGACCGTCCGTGAGTGAATATCGAGGTTTAGCAGCTCAATCGTAAGTGTACGAATACTTTTTTGGCCCGAAAATTTTTGTTTTTTTTGCATAATTCTTCTATTATTCCTGGGAAAAAATTCTCCATTAGCAGTTTATCTCTGTACCTGATGTACTATTAAATAAAATTGACTTTCTTTGCGTATCGCTTATGTCTATAAAGTTATCGCAAAAAACAAGGTGTATGAATACTTTTCTGACCCACTGTATAAATACATTTGTAGCGATGAGTTCCTAAAAAAATAAAACAATCGAGTAGTTTATGTCAATTTTCGGTAAGGTGTATTTGTATTCAGTTTTCTTCAAAAAATAATCCGTAATATTGATGAGGAGATGAGTGTCAGATCATTTTGTTCATTGATAAAGTCAATTAAAAGCAAATTACTGCCATTGGTTGACTTTGGTGTGATTATTATTATAGTTCATTCGATGCGGTTCTTCTTCTTCATATTCTTAAATTAATTGCCTATGCTGTCTTTTCCCCTCTGTCTCTCTCTCTCCCGTTTTCTCAATTGTTTCTCGTACCCGCTGAATCGTATTCATCTCGCACCTTTCCAGGCAAACCTCTGTGTTCTTTCATTTACCATCTCGTTCTTTTGTTCGTTAACTTCACAACCCGACGCGCTTCGAATAAACTGCTCTTCTCTCGCTCGACCTATACCTTTTGCCAACATTTTGATCCACTTTTCCGATTCCACACGCCAGATCTCTGGTATAGGAGTTGGTGCTTCTCCGGTGCTTCGTCGCCGCTTGGCTCATCTCTTCGATGTTTCACGTCGACGATTTTAATTTAAATTCTTTCCGCAAACGAGTGCTCTCTTTGTATACGTTTCGGTTGCAAAAAAAAAAAAAAAATTCCAGCACCAAGTCCTTTGCATCGTTTGGCCGCCTGACGCCAATACGGAAATATCTATCGGGCGGTGATTCTGGCAGCGATGCACCTTTCGGCAATGCCTCTCTCGTTCAGGGGTTGAAAAATTTATCGGACATTTTTTACCTCTCCAGGACCCCCCCCCCCCCCCCCCCCCGCCGGCCTGGCCATCGCTCTTTCGCTCTCTGTTCAATCTCTATCTCTCTCTGACTCACTATCAATCCATGTGTGCACGTGAGGTTCTCGCGACTATCGAGCGGGAAGATGAAAATAAAAAATTCAAAGCTGCCCGAGAGTTATCGGGGCTGGTTATTATTATTTAAAAATATGTTCGAGTATAACCAATTTCTCGTCGTACTGGCGAAAATGAATTACAATTCGTACGCGCACGTACGGACATTAAAAGCTTTGAATATTTCACTCACAAAAATTCTTTTTACTGTTTTATTGATACATTTTTGACATTATTATTGTTGATACATGGAATTCCATGTAATGAGCAATTGTAATTATACAATTTCGTAATACCGGTATAAAAGAAAAGCAGCAAAAGAAATTCGAATATCTGGAGTATTGAGAAAGAACCGTATACGAATGTCGTAGACTCGTGGAGTATCAAGGATATCCCCGAGGATTGTGAAAGGGACACGAACGAAGAAAGAAACACACACATACCGTGACTCGGAAACGCGCGTACTCGTTTTCCATGATTTTACGCCCGCGTCGCGGAAAACCGAACGAGCAAGAAAGAGGAAACGAGGAAAAGTCCTCGAGAGTGTGAGAGAGATCTTCGAGACTGTATCTTTAAGATCCGGTGTCGCGACGAGATCTGCCCATTCCCGAAGATCGTGAAAAACGGCTAGAACGAATTCGCACTCGGCGACACTAGCTTGCCCATAGAGCCGAGGCTTTCACGCTGTAAATGGAAGCGCAAAAGCCCGTAAACATCGAAACCAAGATCCCTCGCACAACATATTGGATATACACATCCGGTATCTCGATATACTCGAAGCAGGATTCTCGGAAGAGAAAACGAAACGAAAAGAAGAACGAGAGATAGAGAAAAATCATTTTTTCTCGCGGATTTGAAGAAAAAAAAACGAGACTGACAGACCGGGAAGCTAATATGTAGATCAATTCGTCTCCAGCACCAAGTTTCTCCTAAATCTCTATAATTTTTTTTCTTTCTGATCGACTGATGTTGCACCCAAAAATTCCATCGATAGGAACAATACCTCTTTTCTTTCCATCGCTTGACTTTCGAACGAAGAAAATCGGAAAGGAAATCTGTCGATCACGATACTCAATTTTTGTTGATGAAAGCTTCGATATTGTTTGTACGCAAATAATTGAGTGAGGGGAAAAAATTACTATAAATTCAACAGGAAATTCTTATTATCGTTATCGATGCTCAGGCTCGATGTCTCCATTCATCATAGTACCCACAGGTATAACCATTTAATGGTTTAATCCTGACACGTTTTACAGTAATGTCCAGCGTGGCACGTTCTTTCTACCCTTAGTTTCGTTTGATCGTGAGCGTTTTATCTATAGTTCTGGGGGGGGGGGGGGGGGGAGCTCGGGGTATACACCGACGTTTGTACCTTGCCACGGACCCAACCCTCTGTACCTTTCTTATACACACCACGTTCTTTTCTCATCCTCGTTTTTTTTTATTTCTTTCTTTTATCCGCCTCTCCAGTCTCAATTTTCTCGCGGGAACGTGTCGAAGAATTTAAACGCTTTGCTATCGTGGTGTCCGAGCAGAATTGAGCGTAAAACTCGCGAGAAATCGATTTTTCTTCGTCGATTCACGTTCTCCGCTTCGTAGCTATCCTGAAAATAAAACAGAGACAAAAAAGAACTGGAAGTATATAGACATTGAAATTCTGTACTCGAACGTTTCTCTTCCTCGCGGGTTAGTTGCCGACATTATTTGTACGACCGGGTCTTTCGCGAACGAGAAAAACGCGACAAGTTCGAAAATTAATCATCATTATGTCATAAATGAGATAAATGAATAAAAAACAAGTTTAAAAATAATTCCAAATGGTCTTTCATTCAAAATCTATGCACTTCTGTGTACGATCGTTCTAATACTCCTTTTGTACTATGATTGTTCAATAATTTTTATTACCTTAACGAAATTAATGAAATACGACCGCCTGTTAATTACCGGCAGAGAGGCGTGCGGGTGGTGGTTCTCAAGAATTTGATGAGAGGGCAGTTCAATCAGAGTTTTCCCGATAACTGAATGATTCGCTACTTTGGCACACAACGTGTACAGCGTCCCGGTATAACTGTCGATGTTTAATCATGCTAATGTACTTGTAAATATAGATAGAAGCAGATCCATAGAGCGCTTCTATATGTTTATATAATGTATATAATGATACGATCGTTGAAACTCATAATGTATCCGTGAATTATAAACGATGCGTGAGCTTCCGCTCCGCTATCTACTTCGTGTATTGCTGTCACATATACTCAAGGATGAATACACGTAGAAATTTGCAAATGTATATATATATATATTATATAAATATATCGCCGCGCAGGGGGGCAGAGCTCCCCTAGTATATATATATATATATATATATATATATATATATATATATATAATATATATAATATATATACGAGGTCTGTTCAAAAAGTATCGCGAATTTTGAATTTCCGCGGGCTACGTATATTCGATTTTCGATTTTTTTGTGGCGTTAGGTTGGTACTCATGTCCCTCACTTATACTGAAAAAATCGGCCATTTTGAATGTTTAGTTAATTGTTGACAGCTGTTTTGGTTAGACATATTTTGGCTTGTCTTCGATTTTTGCCTATTCCAAAAAAGCAGCTTCCATTGCGATGATTGAGCTTTGGTTTCCACGTCATAACCATAAACCCATGATTCCTCACCAGTTATAACCCTCTGGAGCAAATTTGGGTCGTCGCGGACCGAGTCCCACAGCTCCTTAGCAATGTTAACGCGACACTGTTTTTGTTCGAAATTGAGCAATTTTTGCACGAATTTCGCGGCGACCCGTCTCATGCCCAAATCATTGGTAAAAATCGAATAGCACGAGCCAATCGATATGTTTAGTTCCTCAGCAACTTCTCTAACGGTGATTCGACGATTGGCCAATATTATTTTCTTCACTTCATCAATGTTTTCGTCTGTTGTTGATGTGCTCGGGCGTCCGGAACGCATTTCGTTGTTCGCATCTTCTGGGCCCTCTGAGAACATTTTGAACGATCGATAAACGTTGCTTTGGTCCAAGGTAGCTTCACCGTATGCCACAGTCAACATTCGGAATGCGTCCGCGCACTTAATTTTGTTTTTCACACAAAATTTGATACAGATTCTTTGATCCATTTGTTGGAATAGGCAAAAATCGAAGACAAACCAAAACACGTCTAACCAAAACAGCCGTCAACAATTACCTAAACATTCAAAATGGCCGATTTTTTCAGCATAAGTGAGGGACATGAGTACCAACCTAACGCCACAAAAAAATCGAAAATCGAATATACGTAGCCCGCGGAAATCCAAAATTCGCGATACTCTTTGAACAGACCTCGTATATATATCAATGTGTTAGTTTGATAGAGCACACCCGTTATCGGTATCTCCCACAGGCAGGTATACTCAATATAGCGTTGCGTCGCGGATAAACAACCCTTGTTCTCTCTGCCGGTATAGTGACTTTGATGCTTTGATATGTGCATCGACACAATATACATATACTTTGTTTACATATCCATTTTTTATTTTTATTTTGTTCGTTCAACCAAAATTAATCATTGGTTTACAGCATATTCATAAATACGTATGTGAATTCGTATTGATTTGTGAATAATCATAAATTTCGCACGAATAATCGTTTAATGTTTAAGCTTTCGGAAAATGTAAGAAAGAAGATTTAACATTATTTAAATTTGTACAAATCAAATTTGAAATTGTAAATCGGCGATTATTCCAACTTTCCAAGAAGTTGGTTGTTAGGTTTTTTCCAACCAAAACTTCTGACGTACAATTTATCCCAATTAAAAAAAAAATATACATATATATGTATGTAACATACTACAAGACCAATTTGGGATGTTTGATAATACGACAAAGTACTCTTGGGCAAACATTTCCTCTTTGACTTCAAAGTTCCGCTATAGAATCATTTCCCAACGGTGTCTATATATATAGAAAGAGACAGAAATACCAAAGTTACCCCAAAGTCTCGTGATTAGTCGGCTTTTCGCGACTTGGCCTCGGCGTACTTCGCAGCAACCCTCAAGAGATTACTCGTCTCCGTTAACTCCTCGTATACCCTCTTCCCAGAGAGGCACTCGTTGATATTTTCTAAATTATATATCGCGTATACTTCAACTAATATTGCCAATAACTTTAGCGAACAGCTTTTGAGCGACAGCAGCAAAAATTGAAAAAAATAAAATAACACCATAATGTATCCGTAAACATTTCAAAACCTTCTTGCGCGAGATAATAATGTATTAATGAGAATGAAATTGTCACCAAGACTTTTCGTACGTAGATTTGACTATATTTGCAGAAGAGATAGAGTTTTTCTTCGGCTAATACTATTACGTACGAAAAATGTTCTTACTGTCTTGTTTTTCCACATGTTCCGCAAAGTCGAAATTATTTGTTTCTCCAATCTGCCAATACTTCAATATAGTCCCCCTCCCCCCTCCTCGATCTTTTTCATGTCACAGAGTCAACATGATTGGGGACAAAAGGTTTTGAGAGGAAACTCAGGAAACACCACATACAAAATTGATGTGCGGTGTAGCTCATGTATTTCTCATCACCCATTGCGAAGGGTAAACGCGCGAGTATCGGATAACCGAGAAACGTTGTACATCTCTTCGTCAATATACCGACTCCATTTCTCGCTCTCGTATATTTCGACGTTCGGGTTTATGAGAGCTTTTTGCGATTTTTCCCGTCGCTCTCGCCGGTGGAAAACGATTTGTGAAGAATGGCCGGGAATAGATGTGTGTCCGTGTGTGTTTGCGTGTGTACGGGTGCGTTTCAGAGAAAAATGGGACTTAGTATATATGTGCGAGGGGAATGGGGGAATGTGCGATTGTATATATCGACAATGCAGTAACTTCCGGCACGTTTTCTCCTCGAAATTTCGTATTACGTGTGTACGGTACGATATGGTATTAGTCGAAACAAAATGCATATATGGGGTACTCCGTGCATTTAGTATCTATGAGGCATGCCATGTCTAATTGAACGTCCCTTTTTTTTTAAATGATGACTAAACGTTTGCATAATTTTTTTCGGTCACACGTCTGCCTGTAAAGGATATACACAAATTGTTTCAAATTTTTGAATCTCATGTCTTAGCCGGAATTAAATAAACAAGTTTACCATCAATCATTCTATTAATCCGGAAAATTTTATTTGAAACCAAGTCACATCTCTCGTGGGTCTTAAAAATGTTTTTATACAAGATTTTGTTGTCATCAACGTGGACTAATAATTTAAAAATCAATAAAACTGTTTAATATAACGGACCTTTGGATTTTATGTGGAATGCCTCATACATAGTACATTCTCCGTACAATGGTGTAACAAGAGATGCGACATCGAAAAGTGAAAATAAAGAGTCAAAGAAATACCGAGAGAGGAAAAGACAGAAAGAGAGAGAGACCGAGAGTTGTAATGAGGAAGAAAAATAGGTGGGCGGAACTCTCTTCGACTGCGTAGCTTTCTCATTATCACGATTGTTTCGCGGTGTGTACAACGGCCCACAATGGGTGACACACTTTTCGTTCGCTTTTATCATACACACAGATATACAGTCATTATAGAATACACGTTACGAACGAGCTTTTTTTCCAAACTCGCCCTTTTCCGATCTTACATCCCTCCCCGTCCCATTTTCTATAGTACATTGTGAGTGATACGCGCGTTTCTCGTGAAAAAGCGATACCTACCCCTATACAAATTGAAAAAAAAAAAACTCGGAAAGTTTTGTCATTTCGTGTGGACCTCGGTCATACCCTCTACCCAGCACGCATCTGTATATGCTACGAATTTGCCCCGAATATTTTAATTGCATAGCGCAATGAAAATATACGGCCGCGATGTTTGAATAAGAGAAAATATAACGTTCCGAGGAATCGTAAATTTATCGTCGCGTATTTCATTCGTTGAATCATCCCTTTCGGAGGATAAAACGAATTTTCACGAAACTGCGCACGTTTAATGGTTATTTAATCTCGCGAGTATTTCAATCAATTACGATTACCGCGCTGGTATTGTCAAATGAAACGTTTGGAATTTTATATTACCTCGCTTATCGACATTGTAATTTCTCATATCACGACAAAATATGGTAAATATGGCGCAAAAGGGACCCACTTCCGATGACCTTGTTCTTCATATATGATGTCAAGGGAGCCTTCCTAAACAACTTTTTCCTGTGGCAAAATTGGGGGCCGTTATCTATTAAAAAGTTATTAACAAATAACGTTGATAATTCATATAGCTATTTTCCTTATATGTCAGTCCCAATCATCTTGTCCTTCACATACGTTGCCAAGAATAACCCCCTGAGTAACATAAAAAGTTCAATCCATCGCTCATTGTTTGTTAAAAAGTTATTAACAAAAGAAGTTTCATAAATCGAACATGAAGTACTTTTGCTAGTGTATGGCGAACGGTACACGTATGAGCAGGGGAGCTGCAGCCCCTGCATCCCTCCCACACACCAGCCCAAAAACAAACCAAAAACAACTCAAACAAACGAACCCAAACAAACAAACCCAAACAACCCAAACAAACAAACCCAATCAACCCAAACAACATAAACAAACAAAAAACCCTCCACCCCCACACACGACCCACCCCGCACGCCACACGCCCCCTCACCTTCGCACCCCCATTCGCTCATATGTATTTGTGTTAGTATGATGAGTAGCATACGTATCAGCAATGGGTATATGTGTTATTTACTATATTTACGGGTTGTTTGGGTTGTTTTTGGGCTAGTGTGTGTGGCGGGGTACAGGCGGGGCGCGGCCTCCCACGCTGATACGTGTACTGTTTGCCATACACCAGTAAAAGTATTTCATGTTCGATTTATGAAACTTCTTTTGTTAATAACTTGTTAACAAACAATGATCGACGGATACAACTTTTTGTAAGTTACTCAGGGGCGGTATTCTTAACAAGCATGTGAAGGACAAGATGATTCGGACTGACTGGTATAAGAAAAATAACTATACGAATTATTAACTTTATTTGTTAATAACTTTTTAATAAATAACGACCCCCAATTTTGTCAGAGAGAAAAGTTGTTTCTCGTGCAAAAACGCGTCGAATGGGCATACTCCAAAGGTCATGGGAAGTGGGTCCCCTTTGCTCCATATTTACCCAAAATATGGATCACGCGTGGCCGGGGGTTGTGAAAGAAATATCTACTGATTTGTTAATGTCGGACAGTCATCATTTTTTCCGAACTATTGTGAACTCTATTGTCAAAAAATCGTGTACCGCTCATTAACCTCCATATTTTTTTCTAGGAAATATAAAATTTCTATACAATCGCAAATCCGTTGCGATTGTACATTCCTATTACACCGATGTTGGCAAATTTTATACAATACAAAATTATGTGAATTTCTACAGAAATGTACGTTGAGTTGTTAGCAGAAAGTTAAAAAAAAAAAGATCGAGCGAACTCCAGTGACAAAAAAGTTAAGAGAGATGAGAGAGAGAGAGAGAGAGAGAGAGAGAGGGAAAAAGAGAGACAGATGAAGAATGAAGCGTGTGAGAGAAATAGGTAGGATGAGTGGAGATACGAAATTGCACCGAAAAAAGATCGAAAACGAAAGGAATGAAGAGAGAGGAGAAGGTGAATCCGTAGAATGGAGAATGGAGGGAAACCTCGAGGATATAAGGGATGAGGTCTCTTCGCTCTTGCGGTCTCAAGAACGTTTCACGACACAATGGGGTCGGTTTACCGCATTTACCTCGCCTTTTTTATTTTCTCGCCTCTACCATATACGCCACGTGTCCCTCTTCCACACTCGTCCCGCTCGTTGTCTCTTATTTTTCCTCGCACTCTTCTTCAGTCGTTGCTCAACCTATATATGCTTCCTCCTTATCGCTCGAATCCTCCTTCGGTTCCTCTTAAACGTTCACCGCGCAACAGCGAGAGTGAGAAAGAGCGGAGGAACCCCGACCAACAGCTTGGAGCATTCTTCCTTGAGCTACAGGAGTAGGGCTTATACTGTTTGTCTCGGTATCTGCCATATTTATGAGGCCCCTATGCCCACGCACACAATGTCGCATGGACCGAGAAGAGATTGACCATACTCTCTCGTGCATTATATCGTCATTCGCGTTGTCTTCGTCGTCTGTGAATGGATGTTTGACGGATACTACGAAATTCACGATTTTTATTCAAAATATATTTAATTGTTTCAAAGCATATTTGAAAGCTTCTATAAATAAGATGAGAATTGAAGTAGTCCGTGAATGATGAATTTGGTCTTGAAAATTCGACCTGAATATTATTTTTAATATTCAGGTCGGTGAACGGTAGAGTCGGTGATTTTTTTTCCAAAAATACATTTTAGTCTCCAATTCATTATTTTATCTACAGCTTCGTTTTAACTATTCGTAGCTAATTAAAAACGAAATGACCCGTATATTTAGTTGCATATGGTGCAGAAGTAAGAGAGCAATATAAGTACGATAGAGTTTCTATTTCTGACGTCGATCCGTTAACACCATCGTTCACCGTGCAAGCTGTCCGCGGTCTCTGTGCGCCTCGTCGTAAACGAGAAGTCGACACTTTCCCCCCGGGAGATATTCCACTTGGCTCACGAGCTCGTTTCCGTTGATCGGGCGAATCTAATTGGACGGTCAGCCGGTAAAAAATGCCGTTGAAAACATTTTGTACGCCGGATACTTCTCGTAATTTTCGGCATTGCCAAATGCTATACATTTAGATATATACTTTTATAAGAACAGTGTCAAGCCTCGGCGATAAAATATATTTTACGTTGTTGCATCTTTTGCAAATTAATTTATTTAGCTGGAGTGTTAACGTTCATATTAAGGGGGGAAATAGGGTTAGGACAGCGTTTTCTCAATGATTTTCATGCATTTTTTTATAGTATAAAAAATGAATATAATTTATTGAAACTTTGAGAATATTTTATACATATATTCAAGTATATACTATAAAATTTTTGAAGAATATCCTCGAAAAACACCGAAGATATTAGCGACCCCATATTGCAGGTCACAATCAGACTCAGCATTTTGTGCACATTCTGGAAGCCGCAATTTTCTTCTGAAATCAAACGAGGTAGGGATTTACTTTTATTATATGTCTCTCTTCTATATGAACCTAAATGCTTTCAAAAAAATAGAAAATTGTATTTTTTACAGGGGCCAAAACAAAAAAGCATGATTTTTTGCCATTTTTTACAACTTTATTTGCAAAAAAAAAATTATTTTAAATAATGATAATATTCCGATTTTAGGATCATATACAGCGCAATACTATGAAGAAAGTAGCTGCCAATTTTCAAAACGATTGGTTGAAAACTTTTCAAACCAGCGTGTACGCAAGTTCAAAAAAAGTCATTTTCAGAAAAACGCGTTTGAAAAAATAGTACCAAGAAAAAAAAGCAATATGGGGTCGCTAATATTTTATAGTATATACTTAAATATATGTATAAAAATTTTATATTATATACTTAAATATATGTATAAAATATTCTCAAAGTTTCAATAAATTATATTCATTTTTTATACTATAAAAAAATTCATGAAAATTATTGAGAAAACGCTGTCCTAATACTATTTCCCCCCTTAATGGCTTATAACAATAGAACGAGTCGGAATTTTCATTTAAAATTTTGGGAACATATTTTTCAATAGTTTTACTAACAGTTTATGAAATAATAAAAAAATCGATTTTTTGAACCATCTAACCCTATTCCCCCTCTTCATGAAACAAATTTCAGATTTTTAAGTGAAATTGTATGCTGGAGAGTGGAGAACATCCAATGAAAAGTAAACTTACCTTCACTGTACAAAGTCAGAATACCGTATTTTGCAATATTTTTCATGTGGGAATTAATCACTTACCAAATGTATATATATACTCGTACTTCGCTCGATATAAATGTATTGCAAGTGGTTGTTGTGACTGGATACCGGTCGTTGCTGCTATTACCACGCCTCTCACTCTCAACATCGAGGATAGGGAAAAGGAATTCCTTTCCCACGCGATATAAAATTTTTTTTTCGTCCTTCTCCGCTGCATTTACATCGTTTCGAGATCTCCCATGAACTCGGGCGTGGCAACTTCTCTACCGCGTCTATCTGTAACAGTAACGAACGAAATTATCTGATGGCGTCGCACAGGAGTTTGACAAAATACTGCAGGCAAATAAATAGAATATTATTTTCATACTTATACGAATCGAAAAATTATTTAGTTGCTATTAAATCTTATTCGTTAATGACTATTGAACAATGAATTTTTCAAACATATTTTAAATGCATTTTTGGGCATTTATTGAGAATTCTCTTTCGGATTTATAATTTTTCCTAATTTTGTGTTTCATCTGCAATGGACGTTAAGTTTTTTTTTTTTTTTAAACTACCGTTCATGTGAAAATTAAAAAGAAAATTGAACGTACATTACAGATGAAACACTAATATTAAAAAAAAATCATCGAGAGTCGACGCAGGTCGTATCGGCGTGGAATCGCTCGTATATGTAATAATACAGGTCATTTAAATGCAGTTAAATGCGCATATAAACGACCGGTACGTGCCTGGCTTATTACTATAAAATAAACTACATGTGGGCGGGCTTGCAGCGTCTTATTTATATCTTTACGAAAAGTTCGGAGCGTAAATATTTAGGACTTGGCGTTGAGGCGCTGCCACGATTTTTATACTCTTTTTCTTTCATTGATCGGTAACATAATGAAATAATGATTTAAAAAAATGTCGAACGCATATATTTTCGGGTGCATGAAAAAAAAATGAATTAACTTTACTTCACATAATTTTATTTGTCCCGAATAAAAATCTATTTGGATGAATTTGCACGTTTCCTTTGCGAACCAGATTTTTCCCAAATGATATCTGTTCAAGTCAAACAAAAATATCTTCCGAAATGTAATGTCTTTAAAGTATTTGCGAATTTTCTTCAAATTACCCACGTGACTTCTACACTCGCTTCCACTAACTCGTTTCATCCTATCTCAGATGAAAGTTGGGAGAAGGGTTAAAAAAGTCCATAAATCGTTTACTTCTCGCGGAGTTTTCATCTTTTTGTCGAACAACTGGCACACGAAGGGAATATATACGGTGTGGATATGAGCAGCCGAATTTTCTGACCCGAGAATAAATTTTCCGCAAGCTTATTCGACGTAAAAAGCTCTTGGACTTTTTTTTCACATTTTCGCAAGTACTGTATCGCTGGTATATAAGGAAAGTGGAGTTTGAAGGATTTCGACGCTTTATCTCATCATATATACGGGACATTAATGGCGGAGCTCCGGGCTACAAAGTATCTATAGCAATGTTGGGAGGAGGATGCCATTTTATTTAATTTCCGCATCGATATCCTAAGCAAAATATCATCACGTACTTATAATTGCACGCAAAATCTTTTTTTTTTCGATTATCTTTTAGTTGGGATACGATATTTTCAATTGTGTAATATTAAAAATTCGAAACAAAAAATTTTTCAAAAAATTTGTGACAGCAAGCACAATTTCGAATTCGGAATCTTAACATTTACGCGAGAAGTTTCATTTTCCAAATAGACAATATCAAGAATAATTAGATTTTTTTTTTCTGCGAGGATTCGTCCTCACGAGATGTTTTTTAAACGATGAATGGGCAATAAGAAAACAATAATTGAGCACTCTTTTCAGTTAGTTGCTGCGATGCCTTAATGAGTATGACTATACACATTTTTTATCACTTCTTACCTTATTCATCCTCTCAGAGAATCGATATCCTCCGGTAATCCAACCTATATAGTTCGATTGGCCTTTTAAGCACTCTACCTCGATCTTCTTCATCCCTTTCGTTAGAAAAAAAAGACAAGCATATTTTTTTGTTCGTACCGTCCTTCTAAAATACACGTACAGTCATGAACCTGTGTGAGCGTATCGTTTATTTTTCAACGTGATTCTCACTTTCGTCCTCTCCTCGTCATTATCCCCTTTTCGTGTACTCCCGCTATCTTCTTCATTTTTCATCAGCCCTGAAGTCTTGTCGCGTTCAATTTTCATTGACTCGCTCTCTAGTGGACAAAAAAAAAGAAGAAGAGAACCGTTTTTATACGCCAAGAAAAACGAGCTTCGCAAGAGTGTCTTTGAGTGCCTTGGAATATTGACTTGCGGAAAATAAATTATTGTATTCCTTGAAGAAAATATACATATAAAAAGGAGAAAAATTGTCCGATCATAATGCGATTCCTTTCAACTCACCGACGGAAAATCGTATCGAAAATACCAGACGAAAGTTGCAATTTTTTCGACTATCACGTAAACAAATATTCAGATCCGAATCTAAAAAAGTAGTAGGAGAAAATGTATTTTGAAAAAAATAACACTGACATTAAAAAAATAGCAATTCCATCGGAATTTTCAAATTTACACGATCTGATTTTTTTTGTTTACATGACCATACTTATAAAAGTGATTGATCTATCGAAATAAATTTACGGTTGTGGATGACGAATAAAATATTTAGTTTATTCAACTAAGAAATTATGAAACTGACCAAACAGACAGGACGAAGGAGAGAAGATATAAAAAAGTACGAGGAGCCATGTAATATCGTCGTAGTCCTTTTTTAAAAAAATTACCGAAGAGAGCGAAACCTGGGCACTGACGTTAAACTCAATTTGCAATCGACAACGAGGGAGAGAGAGAGAGAGAGAGAGAGAGAGAGAGAGAGAGAGAGAGAGATAGTAACGAGTAGAAGAGTTAGTGTTAGAGAAGCCTCGAAGGAAAAATCCATTAAGCCTTCCGGTTTAATCGCTCTCAGGAACGTCGAGCGAACTGCTCGCACACCCGCACGCACACACACACACACACACACCGGACAAAAACTCTTATCGGCGCATGGATCGTCTATATATATCATATTATCGGGCTGAGAGACGAGGAGGACGGTTAACCCGTTGGCCGAAGGCAGGCAGCCGTGACCGAACGTGAGCTCGATCCAGTTCGCCCACCAGCATCAGAGCACGGGTCCGGTCAGCCGAGCTCGACGGGGCGTCGATCATGTTTAGCCTACATTCGTGCGAGATAGAAACGTCTATAACGTTGTCGGTAAAGATTAAGATAACAGGGATATACGTATAGATATTAGGAATCGGTTCGTCGAAAATGTTGTCGTTAATAAGAATTTTTCGACCACATACCCCAGAAACCCGATTTAATCATAATCATTAATTTACAAAGATCAACCTGAGAAGGATCAAGAACGTCTTGACGGTAAGGAAAAAAACTACGTTCAAGAAATCTCGTTTTTTTTTTTAATAAATCGATTTCGTAGTTGTGTCGTTTGATCAGTTTCCTCAATTATTTTCTTTTATATTCGAACTTCCTCGAATAGCCTTTCGCGAAATGTTAAGGAATTTTGAACGGACGGATAAAAAGAAATAAAATTAAATAATCATTGAATTTAATTGATGCTGAGTTGAGTCACTAGATTTTATTTCCTCTCGTGATTTTATACAAGACAGATATACTGTGGCGAAGAAGAGTCGAAAAGAACTGGAAAGGAATAATTATAGGGGTTATAAATCGTGAAAAAAACGACGAGAAATTCATCCTTTTCTACTGATAATCTTTTCACGCTCTCTTTAACTCAAACAAAAAAGAAAAAGGAAAATTATCGAAGAATCAAATAAAAAATGTTCCGAATATTCCGTAAATTCAGCACAAGCTGAAAATCACAATTTCATTAAAAACCCTCATCACGCACGATTTTCTTAAAATTACCATTCACTTCAGTTCACTCTCGCATTTCTCTGTTGACCCGAAGAATTTTCCAAGCTCTGCCCTCAAAAGGAAAAGAAAAAGAAGCTTCCTTATGTTTAATACCGCGAATGCTCATGGACTCTCAGCTCTCCCGTCTGACCTATTATAGACGTGTCTACTTTCTCTATATCTCGTAGTGGTACGTAACACGCGTATGCATGAGAGTAAGGAAGTCGAATAAATTGTCTCAACGATATGAGCAATCGAAAAGAGTTTTTTCTTCCTCAAAGCAACAGACGGTATAAAGTTTATATCGACATTAAAACAAATATTATTATTTTGTTCGAATTTATTCAAATTTTTAGCATTAAATTGGTATGTTCTTTAATCTCATACTTTAACAAAAATAAAACATAAAATAAATAAAATAAACATTTCTATTTATTCTCATATTTTTATACAAATAGAAATAAAATTTTGATTGTAAGTACACATTTGATCTCAATAAGTTTGATTTATTCAATTCATTCGCTCGATTCTAGTCTCCATAAAAGTGTATTTGAATGGAAGTGTGTATGTTCGATTTTCATTGATTCTTCGAAGGGGATGAGATATAAATATTGTCATTAAGAAAATAAAAAGTCGATAAGAAAAATGATTGATCATTGCCAAACGTGACAAGTGCACAAATAGTGCGAGTGTAACCTACATTTCAAGGGGCGAGGCGATGGGGGGAAATGTGCCACTCTATTCGCGAAGAGAGTCAAGCACTCGCAAAATTCGCTTCCCTGAATTTACTACGAGATCTTAAGAGTCAACGTGAGAGAGAGAGAGCGAGAGAGAGAGAGAGAGAGAGAGAGAGAGAGAGAGAGAGAGAGAGAGAGAGAGAGAGAGAGAGAGAGTGAAAGAGAGGGAGGGAGAATTACGTGACGCAAGCTCCGAGACCCTGAATCCTTTCCCTGTGCTTTTCCTTAGCCTGCCACATCATCACTGAGTTTTTAATTTTTTTCTCTTCTCATTCCCAAGCACTACCACCCTGTGGCCTTCTTCATTCCAACATTTTCTCATTCTCCCACGGCTTTCCCACCCACCCTCTAATTTACCGAGTTATGCTTCAATTTCGACGAGACGCACGTAGCGAAGGTTCACATCCCTCCGCGGTCCACTCCTGCAAGCTCTTCTGACTTTGAGATTTGAATATCACCAGTTTGTCACGATTTTAAATCCGTTTTTTTCGGGGTCATCGTAGTTTTGCGTAATTCTCTAATATTCTGTCGAATATTCTCTATGAGTCGTCGTAATCTAATTGTTTTTATTGTCCGTAAATTTTTGCCAAATTTCGATAATTTGAACGTTCGCAATTATCATCATGCGGTTGAATTGGATTTAAAAAATTATCTACCATTGCACCTTTTTATTCGTACGTTTTTTGTTCCTAAGGTAGATTGGCACTTTTCTGTTGAATTTTCCGTGAAAAAGTCACGACGTTCAATTAGAAATTCTAGAGGAAAATTGACACTGTTAAGTTCTGATTGTCGTTAAAAAAAATTGACCTGAATTCATTTTTCATCAATATTCATATTGCCTATATAACAATTCAATACTTTCATTTCATTCGTCACTTATTCGTCCATTACGTGGAGAACAAAAAATGGTATTGCATATTGATTTCTCTGTAAGACCCTAGATATTGAATTCACCGTTAAAAACACCGCTGCGACGGGTCCTTTCAACCACCGCAACAATATTTTGAGGTCACGAAGGCCTGGTTCCCGAAAATACACAAACATACATGTACTCATATACATATGCATATTCATGAAATATTCAACCTAATGAATCGTCGAGGGATCGATATTCGATATCGTTAACGTTCGAGCTATATTGGCCATCATACCCATGCTCCCAGTTATTATTCCCTTGTTACTGGCCACGTTTCGTGCATGAACGTTTTTTTTTCTCTCCCCTAAAAACAACAAACCTTCTACCTCACCGCCGTTTCCCGCCGTATTCGAAAATAACCGCGCTGACGATTATAATGCCACGGTGTGCTTTATCAATGCGATTTGAACCAGCGACCTCTGCGAATGCATTTGATCGAAAGAGAAAGAGAGAGAGAGCGAGAGAGAAAACACCGGATCAAGGCGTCGCGATGTAAAAAAAAGGTTTTTTTTTTAAATGAAAAACCATTTGGTCGAGGACTAATAAAACAATCCGACGAGTTTTATCCGTAAAACTATAATTGAAAAACCCAATAAATAGAACTAGATTGATCGAAGTACAAAAAGAGGAAAAACCAGAAAGAAATAACGAAAAAAGTGTTTGGAGCGACACGAGGAAATGTAATAAATGAGGTTGAAAAAAAAAAAAATTAACCAATAAAAGTGAAAGCGAATGAAACGATATGCAGATAAAAATAATTTTGAAAAAGGCAGAGGGAGAGAGTGAGAGCGTGAGAGCACAAACGAGACGAGTAATAATATAATAACAGAATTGAAATAAATAAATAAAACGCATGAATTATATAGAAAAAAAAAAGAAAAAGATCGAGAGCGAGAGGAGGAATGGTAACAAACAAAATTGATAAAATAAACGACGAGGTTGCGGAAAAAAATTCCTTTAACAAGACTACAGAAGGGAGAGGCAGACTGAAACGAAAAAAAAGACCATGCGCGGGTGGCAACTTCAATACTTTATTAATTCTTACGGTTTCCTAATTGGATTACACTTGAATTAATTGGCTCAATTAAAGAGTCAAATCCGGGCGTTGAGCCGATGGCTTTGGGGCGCCGGTTTGTGTGAGTCGGTCGGGCAATATATGCGTGTTGGAATAACGGCAGTACACTAGCTTCCCGGTGCTTTTAAAACGCTCTTTGCCCATATCAGAGAGTTCGAGAGAGAGAAACGAAAAAGGAGAAGGGAAAAAGAACTTTTTCCATTGCACACACAGACACACACACACACAGTCCGGGTAACCTTTTTTTTACGAGATCGATGCTCTGCGGTTCGAGAAGAGGTCGAAAGGCGTGAGAAAGGGAAAAGAGGATAAGAGAATAGAGATGAATTGACTAGGAAGTAAGAGAAGGAGGTAGGGAAAAAAAGGGAAATAGGAGCTTGCACGTTCTCGCGGATTAAAGAACGAGCCCGAAAGCTTTCCCTCGATCGAGGGCGAGCGAGAGAAGCTGAAATTCACGAGGCTTACGTACTACCTTTCTACTATCTACGCTGTTCTATACTTTATACATTCGCACGAACCTACACTCGTCAGTTTTAAATCCTCCTATACGACTTTACAATATCTTCGTGGCAATCCCACCGTCTCTATATTTTATCGGTACAGCACCATGTAATATATATGTATTATTGGACATTCAAAGCGAAACCAACAGCGAAATATACCCTTATCATTTTTATTTCCCCCCGCACTTCCCAGACTGTTATAGAGGTTTTGAAAAACTATTTTACACGAATTTTTCGACTTTTTAACAAAGTTCATAAGATTGTTGTCATTGAAAGGGTTAAATCAACGATTTTTTCCAATCAATAATATTTTTGAGATTCCTCCGAAGACGACGCGACATCTGATCTATAGATACTGGATAAAAATATGTTGAGATATATCATATGCCGAAAAAAATATATAAATTAGTAATAACAATTAAACATTTTACTTGCCATATGCATACAAACAGAAACAAAACAAAAAATAAAGGTTGTTCGATGTTACAACAGAAAATAACTCGTGAATGCGATACCAAAGGAGAGATTTTCAAATAACGTTAGAGAATTTGAGTGAAAGGAATGGAAACTAATTTTGTTGTTGCACATTCGATGTATCCAGTTACTCTATAACTGGCCTACATAGCATATGCCCATCGTTTGTTTTGTATGCTTGTTTGTTTGTACGCTTGCTGCAAGGGATGAAATCGAGCTTTAGGCTTGTGTGTTTGAACTCGCATGCGGTCTGGGCGCTAAATAGTTTCGAGAGTCCGTTTTCCATAAACCTCATTCCCATTCGTCTTTCATTCGCTCTCTCTCTCTCTCTCTCTCTCTCTCCCTCGTCTCTTTACTCGCTGCGATCTATCCTCGAACTTTGCCGGTAGCTTTCTCGCTTTATATACACTATGTTTCATCCTCTCTTTCCTCCGAATCGTTCTGCTCATGATTTCGTAGCCAGAGATATGCATCTCTCGTTATTTTCGAGAAAACCACTCTTCATTTATTCAACTTATAATTTATTTCATATCAGTCGTCTTACTAAATGAACCTACATTTGAGTTTTTTATTATGATAAAAAAGATTATTTTTCTACAATCTTTCCGGAAAAAGAAACAAATTCTACCCACAGAAGTAACGCATCATGTGTTTTAAAAAACTAACGAGTGTGATCTTACATTATATTTTTGGTAAATATGGAGCAAAGAGGACCCACTTCCGATGACCTTGTCCTTCATATATGATGTCAAGGGAACCTTCCTGAACAACTTTTTCCTCTGACAAAATTGGGGGCCGGTTTTTTAAAAGTTATTAACAAATAAAATTGATAATTCATATAGCTATTTTCCTTATATATCAGTTCCAATCATCTTGTCCTTCACATACGTTGTTAAAAATAACCCCCTAAATAACATACAAAAAGCTTCATCCGTCGCTCATTGTTTGTTAAAAAGTTATTAACAAAATAAGTTTCATAAATCGAGCATGAAATACTTTTACTAGTGTATGGCGAACAGTACAAGTATGAGCGGGGGAGCTGCGGCCCCTGCATCCCCCCACACACCAACCCAAAAACAATCGAAACAAACATACCCAAACAACCTAAACAAACAAACAAACCCAACAAACAAACAAATAACCCCCCACCCGCACACACGCCCCACCCCTCCCCCCACACGCCCCCACACCTTCGCACCGCCATTCTCTCATGTGCATTTGTGTTAGTGTTATATGATGAGTACAATACAAATCAGCAAGGTGTATATGCGTTATTTACTATATTTACGGGGGGTTTAGGTTTTTTTTGGTTTTTTTTTGGACTGGTGTGGGGGGGCAGCCCCCCGCTGATACGTGTACTGTTCACCACACACCAGTACAAGTATTTCATGTTCAATTTATGAAACTTCTTTTGTTAATAACTTTTAACAAACAATGAGCGACGGATAAAACTTTTTGTATGTACTCAGGGGGGTATTCTTAACAACACATGTGAAGGACAAGATAATTGGGACTGCCTGGTATAAGGAAAATAGCTATATGAATTATTAACTTTTTTTGTTAATAACTTTTTAATAAATAACGACCCCCAATTTTGTCAGAGGAAAAAGTTGTTTCTCGAGTAAAAACGCGTCGAATGGGCCTGTTCCAAAGGGCATCGGAAGTGGGTCCCCTTTGCTCCATAATTACCATATTTTTTTGCTGAAAAACAGAAATTTTAATTTTACCATCGGATTACTATTTTTTCATTGCCATTTGAGAGAATGCTGCGTTGCTACTGAAAGATTTAATTATCATTCGATTTATTTCACAAGTTTGATAATCAATTCGCGGCAAATTTGAAATTGTAATTTTCAAACGTAATTGAAAATTTCAATTTTGCCGATGTCTCGTGTACAAATCTTCCCGAGACAGACAAAAATGTTAATTTAAACATTTTTTTATTTCCCACGCTTCGCGGTTTTAGATCAGGGACGAAATACCATATTCAGTGGCGGTGCATTATTATTTTCTTTTCTTTTTTTTCTTTATGTTGCTTGACTATTATTTCGGTTTCAATTTTACTGAGATAGATAGATGTATAAAAAAAAAGCCCGGTCTTGCGAGATTTCTCGTATCGTAACGGGGCGGTATATAGTGTATTTTGCCACGCTGCTGGAAGCTTTGAACCATTTCCAAGGAAGCGGCAGTAAGAATCAACCAAAGTATGAGCTTTGGAAGGTTACCAAGAGGTCGAGAAGACGACGAAGAGCGAAAAAGGTGGTCCCTATATTATTTGAGCGAGCTTGACGACGTTGAGAACGAAACGACCGGCATTGCCGCCCGGAGCCTCCGCGGCAACCCCATTTAATAATGACTGCGAAGCACACTTTGCGAAGAAATAAGAAAAGAGAGATGGTTGAAGAGAAAGAAAAAACTACGAGAGAGATATGCATTAAGGAGTTCTCGTAGTCTCCTTGAACGCAAAAGTAATGTCTAGCACTGGTATAAGTGCACTACTAGTCGAGTTTATATAGAGCCATCATTGAAATATCGCGAAATAAGACAACGAAAACAACATCGGAAAAACCTCTGGCAATCATAAATGTTTATCTTTGAAATATTGAAAATAAATACGTTGACAAATGGAGATCGAATAAAAAATCATTAACTATTATATTGTGAAATAATTATGAAGTATTTTCGTCGTGAAGATGAAAATTGCCCGTTGAACAATCAAGAATAATTTGGGTCAATTGCGCTTTGTAATAAATATTTATATTTTTTAAAGACATTCATAAATATTTCGTTGAAAAAATATATAATTTGTCATTTATGTTAAATGTAAAAAAAAATCCTGTTACCCCGGAAAATGTTTTTCATCTTTGCGACGAGGTCCAAAAAGTGTCATCGATGAGTACGGTCTATTTAAAAAAAAGAACCAGAGCGAACTTTGCAAACTCTGGGGAACAATCACTTTCGCGGGTAACGATTAATGTCCCTAGAGAGCGATCCATTTCTCTCACGCGACTTCTACACCCTCGGCGCCTCTCCACTCGTCACTCGTAACTCTGCGTAGATATTCAACAGCAACACGCTGAAAGGAAAAAAAAAATTACCACACGTTATTTTATCCCTGCATTTAATTTAATCCCACCAGTACGTAAGGTAAGATTTATCGTTTTTTGTAGTCGCTTCATTTGATCCCCTTCATTCTCATCCCCGTGTCTGAGAATTCGGGTTTTAAGAGGGTTAATAGGGTTAGGACAGCGTTTTCTCAATGATTTTCATGAATTTTTTTATAGTATAAAAAATGAATATAATTTATTGAAACTTTGAGAATATTTTATACATATATTTAAGTATATACTATAAATTTTTTATACATATATTTAAGTGTATACTATAAAATATTAGCGACCCCATATTGCAGGTCACAATCAGACTCAGCATTTTGCGTACATTCTTGAAGCCGCAATTTTCATCTGAAATCAAACGAGGTTGGAATTTACATTTATTATATGTCTCTCATCTATATGAACCTAAATGCTATCAAAAAAATAGAAAGTTGAATTTTTTACAGGGCTCAAAACAAAAATGCATGATTTTTTGCCATTTTTACAACTTTATTTGCAAAAAATTTTTAAATAATGATAATATTCCGATTTTAGGTTCATATAGAGCGCAATACTATAAAGAAAGTAACTGCCAATTTTCAAAACGATTGGTTGAAAACTTTTCAAACTAGCGTGTACGCAAGTTCAAAAAAAGTCGTTTTCAGAAAAACGCGTTTGAAAAAATAGTACCAAAAAAAACAAGCAATATGGGGTCGCTAATATTTTATAGTATATACTTCAATATATGTATAAAAATTTTATATTATATACTTAAATATATGTATAAAGTATTCTCAAAGTTTCAATAAATTTTATTCATTTTTTTATACTATAAAAAAATTCATGAAAACCATTGAGAGGACGCTGTCCTAACCCTATTTCCCCCCTTAATGGCTTATAACAATAGAACGAGTCGGAATTTTCATTTAAAATTTTGGGAACATATTTTTCAATAGTTTTACCAACAATTTATGAAATAAAAAAAAATCGATTTTTTGAACCGTCTAACCCTATTTCCCCCCTTAAAGACAAGTATGTGTCTTTGTAATTTGTAAATGAATAACCGGGAAGCAATGTTGACAAAATAATTTGAGTGAATGAAATTTTAGTTTTTCCTCAAAACTATAATAATTTTATATAAACTAAATAAATTCGTTTCTCTCGCTGTATCCGTTGTGAAAATGATTCGACCGCGAATAGCAATACGTGGAGGAATATCGCAATATATGTTTCGTCCTAATTTATAGTATTTTTTTATGCCGCGCCATCTACAATCGCGTCATATATACATCGATCATCTGCGAGTCTCGTAACTTCGTTATCGTCTCGAGATATCGGCCATTTCGCGAGGTTCTTGGGTGAGAAAGAATAAAAATCGAATGCATCGCTAAACTTCGGAGTGTATCGGTATGATGGAGTTTGCAAAAAAGTTTGTAGACATCGTAAGGGGCTCGAGCGAGTTTACGAGTGCCGGCTGGTCGTTATGCCACGGGGCTTGCGCGTACATCCTCTTCGCGAATTGTCAAGCTCGTTCTATTTTTTTCACAGAACACACAATACATTTAAACATTTTGCCTGCATACCATGTTTCGGTATGGAAATTTGAATGAATGAAGCAAGCAGAAGTGTGAAATCTTTAAATGACACGTCGAGGTATCCACGAAGTATGGAAAAATGTTAAAAGCTCCCGAACATATTCCGGTCGCGCGTTTCGCGCGCATAGTTTATGCATTTTCAATTGACGTGAGCTTTTTTTTAAACGCGTTCGCACTATACATCCGTTCAACGATATTTCCAAGCTACGTGCATTTACAGTGATGTATCCGTTTTCTGTGAAATGCGAAAAAAAAAGTCTGCAGGTGTTTATTTTCTTTTAAAACATACTCGAAAAGATTACTTCGTCATTGAATGTAGGAAATGGGTCAGTAATATTGTTCACTTTAAAAGTGTTCATTGTAATATGTGACGATCGATGAATTTTCGTCTTAGAGTTATTAGACAATTGAAATTTGATTTTACGAGTTTGTGCTAAAATCCTTTTATCTCTACTAAACGAATGATAAAACGTGCACGCAATTCCTCAGTCCGATCTCAGTTCACTATCCATATACGCACCGACCGCACTTGAAATGAGAAACTCCTCCACATTGGATCAAGACTCGAGATTGCTTGGAGGACCATAGCCCGAGTAAGCGAGATGGCGAATTTGCACAGGCTACAGTAGTACGACGACAGGATAGAGGAAGGACGAAACTCCGTGCTGTTGCAATGGCGAGACTAATACGCCACTACGGGACCATTAGGAGTGGTAGAAGCAGCGGGTCTAGGATGCGCAAGTGTATTTGGGCACTTTGTGTTAGTTTCCACCGTAATTCCGTAGACCGGCCAATGACGTGCCGAGAGACCACCCGTCATGTCGTCGCACGTTATGTTATATACGCTTTACCACCAGGAAATTTCACGTATATACACAAATGATTATATAACATGGGGTATTCCGCATGAGGACTATCTGAGGCAAAGAAATTTTCTGGAAATTGAAGCTCGCAAATGGTCACTTAAATAAATAATGGCAGCCTCGAGAACGAGATTTAGGAAGCTTTTTTTTTAATCTGCATTTCGTTTCGCCAACCATTCTGCACTAATTACGTAGTTCCTAACATTAGCTGGGCCAAAAACGTTGTAATTTACGTCGATTACCCCGTATACGAGGGGGGATTAAAAAAAAACGGGAATTGCGCTGCGGCGGGGAGGGAGAGTGGGGGAACCCATTGCTCGACCAGGTGTCCGTTGGGGACACGTCTTCTGAGTTAGTGTGGGAAGTTCTGTCGCCGTGAGTGCATTGGTTCGCCCGTGAGAATTTTCGTAGTGAAACAACTTTTTCCATTTCGGCGAAAACGTGATGGCCGATTGTCGAGAGCAACGCGTGGCTGTGAAATTTTGTTTCCTGTTGGGGAAATCGGCCGCGGAAACTACTGTATATGGAGATGTTGCCCTAAGTAAAACCAGAATCTACGAGTGGTTTTCACGTTTTAAAAATGAAGAAATGTCAATTGAAGACCAACCCCGTTCAGGACGCCTATCAACGTCAAGAAGTGGCGAAAACGTCGACAAAATCAATGCTCTCATTCGTGTAGACCGTCACCGAACCATTGATCAACTCTGTGAGATGTCTGGAATATCATGGAGTTCAATTCAGAGGATTTTATCCAAAGATTTGCACATGAGCAGAGTTGCAGCCAAATTTGTCCCTCGCCTTCTCACAGACGAGCAAAGGGAGCGTCGACTTCAGACATGTTTTGAACTTCAAAATCAGCTCGAAGAGGACCCTGAACTTTTTTCCAAGGTGATTACTGGTGATGAATCGTGGTGATATTGATACGACCCCGAAACAAAGTAGGAATCAAGCGTTTTGCCACTGTGAAGGAGGTAAAACAAAAATCGCTGGAAGGCCTAAAGAACAGCCCGATAAGTGAATTAAAAAAATGTTTTGAACATTGGAAGGATCGTTTGCAGAGGTGCGTTGTGGTCAAAGAAGAATACTTTAAAGGTGATCAAAATTTGGTGTAAAAATATCAAAAAATAAAGATATTATGAAGAAATTCCCGTTTTTTTTGGATCCCCCCTCGTACATAGAAGGAGACACCTAAATGTACGATAAATATTTAGTATACGGTGTTTAATATACTAAATGGTGGGAACAGGGTCATGTGCATGTACGAAACGCGCTAGTCCATTAGCACGAACAACTTAGCGAGAAATCTCCGTTGGTAGTAATTGCGGAAATGGGAGATACCGCATCATGGAGCATTTTAAAGGTGAAGTCGAATTAATCGTCCTGCGTCACGTTGTTCAAACGTTTAAATATATAGTTAGCATAACGAACAGACAGCAGTGGACGCGTAGCGAGCCCTCAACTCGACAACTGAAGCTGAGTAAAAAATTAAAAGCCGTCTATATCGGTACGGGTTTTCCTTACTTTCTCCGTACCCACGGCGAATACGATACAAATTTTCGATCGGATTGAGACTTAAAAAATGATAAAAGACGGTAATTTTTAATTTTTTTAATTTTTTGTCCAGTTTTGTACAAATCTTAAACTATCGTAATTGCATATGTCCATAACTCGTCGATTGCTTGGACGATTTAATTTTATAGGATGTGTGTTTGAAAACTTTGCGAGTAGACTTAGGGAATGTCGTGTGAGTCATCTCGATGACCCAATTATTGTGGCCGTAAGGGTACTTTGAAATTCGGCGAAAAAAATGAGAAATAGCATGTATGGGAAAGTTGGCGAGAATCGCTGGTCCATCTTTGAAAATCTGTGACAAATAAAAAAAAAAAGTTGCTGAATGAATGAGGCGACATTTTAAAGACGCGAAACGTTACAAAACGAATGAGCACAAAGTGGGATTCTAACGCCATCGGAAAGCAACGTTACAGCGATTTTAGCCCAGCCACTTCTTCTCGGCTAAAATAGAAGAACATTTTGAATTTTTTAATTTTCATTTTAGCACGCTATATCGATGTATTTTGACCCGCTGATGATTAATTCTCTAGACATTTCCTTGAAAAACTGAAGATTCACTTTTAAAAAATATCAGCGACATGATTTTTTTAATTAAAAAAAAACAATTAATTCAATATCAATAAGCCTGTAATCTAATAAACTTAATTATTTGAACAAAAAAATAACTTCGTGTAAATAAAACCCATTCAAATACACTGTATTCAAATAGATCAATATTTCTCGATGTCACTGATAAATACGGAAATAATAAAGAATAATTTTCTATTATTTCACGAATTCAAAAGTTATGTTTCCAACTTTTGCACAGCCCCCCCCCCCCCCCCCCCCGGCTCAAGGACAGACGAACATCGCAAAAATTTCACGACTTTAATTTACATTTATAGATTTATATACGTTTAGTTCAGAAAATCGATTCTCGGGAACTCGGGCATACGCATCAACGAATAATACGGACCAACTCGATTTATCCAATGATCGAATGCTATAGGCGCATTGACGTATAGATTATAACCGTTGAAATTGTATAGCAGCGGTTGCAAAGCGCTTTGGCAACATAGAAACAGCGAAGGTCTCGATGTTGAACGCGTTCTTCGAAAGTTTCTCGCTCTTTCTGCCTACTGCCTTCGCTGCCGTGTGTGCTCACGCTAGATCGATGAAATGTTTGGCCGCAAAACTTGCAGGCATATAGTAGCGAACCCGTTGATTATATAGTTCGTAAATTTTGACGAAAGCTTATTCGTACAATCTCGATTTGTCCATGAGACCAGTTTACGCAGAGACGAAATTACAAAAGTGACCTAAATCATTGTTTTTTTCGTTTTTTTTTTATGTGACATATCAAAAAATCCAAAAAACCTTTAGGTTTACAACTTTGCTTCCGCCGTTTTCCTATAGATGGCTTTAGCGGCAAGTACTGGTCGAAATAAATTGATTATAGACGTCATGCAATAAACTTGGGCATCTGTCAACATAATCCCATAAAAACATTAATCGATTCGTATCCGCATTATAAAGTTATGCTCGATTGAAACTGTCAGTTTACGAGCCAAATTCTCGTCATTTGCTGGAGGTTTTAATTTTTTGCTTCAATATGAAGAAATCTGCGGCTGAAGTTCATCGAATGCTTTCAAATGCTTGTGGTGAGGCCGCTATTAGTGAAAGAACGTATCGTGAGTGGTTTGAACGCTTCAAGAACGGTGATTTTCACGTCGAACACCGGCATAGCAGTGGAAGAGTGAAGGTATTCGATGATGCAGGATTGGAGGCATTACTTGATGAAGACTCGTGTTAAAGTGAAGAAGAATTGGCACAATTATTGGGAGTAACTCAACAAGCAATTTCAAAACACCTAAAAAACATGGGAATGATTCAGATGAAAAGAAATTGGGTGCCGTACGAGTTGAAACCAAGAGATGTTGAACGGCGTTTGTTGGCTTGTGAACAGTTGATTCAAAGGCAAAAACGGAAAGGATTTCTGCATCACATTGTGACTGGGGATGAAAAATGGGTTCATTACGATAACCCTAAGCGCAGAAAGTCATGGGAATATCTCGGCGATGCTTCCACGTCGACGGCCAAACCGATTATTCATGGCTCCAAGGCCATGCTTTGTACGAGGTCTGTTCAAAAAGTATCGCGAATTTTGAATTTCCGCGGGCTACGTATATTCGATTTTCGATTTTTTCGTGACGTTAGGTTGGTACTCATGTCCCTCACTTATGCTGAAAAAATCGGCCATTTTGAATGTTTAGTTAATTGTTGACAGGTGTTTTGGTTAGACGTGTTTTGGCTTGTCTTCGATTTTTGCCTATTCCAAAAAATGGATCAAAGAATCTGTATCAAATTTTGTGTGAAAAACAAAATTAAGTGCGCGGACGCATTTCGAATGTTGACTGTGGCATATGGTGAAGCTACCTTGGACCAAAGCAACGTTTATCGCTGGTACAAAATGTTCTCAGAGGGCCGAGAAGATGCGAACAACGAAATGCGTTCCGGACGCCCGAGTACATCAACAACAGACGAAAACATGGATGAAGTGAAGAAAATAATATTGGCCAATCGTCGAATCACCAGTTAAAGAAGTTGCTGAGGAACTGAACATATCGATTGGCTCGTGCTATTCGATTTTTACCAATGATTTGGGCATGAGACCGGTCGCCGCGAAATTCGTGTCAAAATTGCTCAATTTCGAACAAAAACAGTGTCGCGTTAACATTGCTAAGGAGCTGTTGGACTCGGTCCGCGACGAGCCAAATTTGCTCCAGAGGGTCATAACTGGTGACGAATCATGGGTTTATGGTTATGACGTGGAAACCAAAGCTCAATAATCGCAATGGAAGCTGCTTTTTTGGAATAGGCAAAAATCGAAGACGAGCCAAAACACATCTAACCAAAACAGCTGTCAACAATTAACTAAACATTCAAAATGGACGATTTTTTCAGCATAAGTGAGGCACATGAGTACCAACCTAACGCCACAAAAAAAAATCGAAAATCGAATATACGTAGCCTGCGGAAATTCAAAATTCGCGATACTTTTTGAACAGATCTCGTATTTGGTGGGACCAGCTCGGTGTAGTATATTATGAGCTGTTAAAACCAACTGAAACAATCACAGGCGATCGTTATCGAACGCAATTAATGTGTTTGAGCCGAGCATTGAAAAACAAACGGCCGCAATAAACAACGAGAGGCACGATAAAGTGATTTTGCAGCATGACAATGCTCGACCCCATGTTGCGACAGTGGTCAAGACATACCTGGAAACGTTGAAATAAGAAGTCCTACCCCACTCGCTGTATTCTCCAGACGTTGCTCCCTCTGACTATCACTTGTTTCGATCAATGGCACGCGGCCTGGTTGACCAGCACTTCCGGTCTTATGAAGAAGTAAAAAATTGGTTCGATTCGTGGATCGCTTCAAAAGATAACCAGTTTTTTCAATGCGAGATTCGTATGCTGCCCAAAATATGGGAGAAAGTAGTGACCGGTGATGGACAATACTTTGAATCATATATGGGTAACCAGTTGTTTACAATAAAGCCTCGAATTTTGAAAAAAAAAAAACGGCGGAAGCAAAGTTGTACAACTAATATTACACTCATTAACATGATTAAAAATAAATAAATATCGTACAGCGATGATGAAACTTATGCTGGAAAGTTCTGTAATCTTTTTCTTCTTTAACAACAACCAGGAACAACAAGGAACTCGATCAATAGAATATAATTAGCAAGTTCGATTAATAACTAAGAAATTTCCAGACTTTCGGTCCTTTTATCGAAAAAACGATCGATCGATCTTCTTCTTGAAATGTTCTTCCTGCTCCCCAGACAGCTCGAGCTTAACGAACGCTTCCCTCCATTCTGTCGTAATAATTCTCGAGACTTCGTTATTACGTTTCATCGTGAAATAAACGAGCCCCGTCTGGAGTTCTGGTACTTTCACAGGCGAAAAAAAGAGACGAAATAAAAATATGGAGATAGAGAGAGAGAGAGAAAGAGCTACAGGATAGATTGAGAGGCAAACAGTTGAGAGGTAGGTAAAGACAAGATTTGACTACGCAAACTATGTACAGGAAGTGCGAGGGAGAATTTCCGTTGAAAAAAAAAACGTCGATGACACTTGAACGAGGGAGAGCTCGACAATTCGGAAGCATTTGAAAGCCTTCAACGAACGTTGCCAGGCACGAATCACGTTTGTTTTTATCAGTGTGCGTATCGAAAATTCCGGTGAATCGTGTCCGGAATCGAATCTCCTCTCGATCACTCCCTCTCTCTCTTTCTGGCTCTCATCCACCATCGTCCCTTCACGAAGTCGTTAACAATGGACCTAGCTGACAATGCATTTTGCATTCGTTTTTTATTCTCTTTCCGTTACGTTTTTTTCTTTCTTTTTGTTCTCCATCCAGAGTTTCTATCTGCCGTTTCATTTTTTTTTCGCACTGCTCTTCGCGCCGTTGGCTCCGACCAACGATTATCATTCCGGATTTTATTGAACACATGAAAGGAAAAATGAGACAGACGAGGTGGGCCGAAAGACAAACAATAAATCATCGACAGGATCGTATGAGGTAACGAATTCTCTTGAGGCATCTAATTACAACGAGAATGAGAGAGGCAGAGGGCCCAATTAACGGGACGTTCTATGTCAGCGTGCAAATTATGTGTATACCGTTATCGAGTTATAGTTTTATCGGATCTCTCTCGTAATATCGCACAAGGGTATACGAATAAGAAAGAAAAAAAAGTAGATGGAGTGAGCAAAACTTGGCACAATGGCGACGCAACAATGGATTCTCGTTGAACGAAGAGATGAAAATGTCGTTGGAGCTTTTTTTTTTAATGCATTCTTTCCGTTCTTCTATCTCGTTGTTTCGATTATTCGATTTTTCCACGTCTATTCTCCCTCTCTTCCTCTTCTGCTATAGGAAGATATGCGCGGGCTATGAATTCCGAGTGTCATCAACGACGGCATTAATGGGAAGACCTAGATATTTGTCATTACGCAACACAACACACAAACAACGAGTCAATGAGTGCTCGTCCACTTTGAGCGTTCTCTGCCATTCGCGAATGAACGAAAAAATGCATCGAAGTGTACAGATAAAAATATTGCAGTCATACCGATAATTTCAGTGAAATTACTTTTTTTTTAATGCTGGTTTTACAAACCGGTAACATATCGTTTTTCCTTCCAAATGATTATCATCCTTTAGTTCTATAATAATTATCGTTGGTACTAAAACGGCAATGAATTAAGTTTACGAAGTATAAATGTGATAATATTTATTACACAATCTTAATCTCACGAAGGGAATTCTGCGACGAACCGCACAACATTTGCCGTGTAAGTGTAAGAGAGAGATAACTGAATATCTATTTTCTCCAATTCTCCGTAATGACATTTCGAGGGAAAAAAGTGTCTTTTTCTGCTCTATCAAAAGACGAAGAGAATGATGCTTGCCTTTTTTCTTAAGGGGAGAAATACATGTAAAATTTTCAAAAAAATCTTTTTTTTTTCATAAAATGTTAGTATGACATCTTAAGAATATGTCACCAATCTTTTAAAACTTAATTCGAAGTATTTCTCATGTTATAACTTGTAAAAGTGTCCCTTCTATACTTTGCTTTCGAGTGCCGTCAGAATTGTAGTTGAGTGGTCTTGGCTACCTGTTCTTTGAATTCGCTTGCCTTGAAACCTTTCTAATGTTTAAAATTCGGGCGAGCAGATGTTTTGAAATTTTCCTGTATGATTCTAAGAAAAGGACAGTTTTATAGTTATTACAAAGTAGATTCGACAGGGCGTCCGTTTGGCGTCTCGCTCCAAAGCCCTTACACTAAGGGTAAAAAATCATTTAAATTGTCGCGTATATAGCAGCTGAATTGTTCAATGAAAGGTGTACATCTCGTTTACAAGTGTTCAACAAATTAGTCATAATAATTGGCAGACAGTGTAAATAATACGCAGACAAAGTAGATGAACAGAGAGTGACTCGATAAAATCGGCGCAGCTCGTTAGCGATTAAAGAAGCTCGTCAAGCACGTCAAGAGGAACTCTTAAGAAAAATGAGTTCTGCGAGGATACCGAAGGACTATCATACGGCACGGGAATTACTGACTAATCGGTATATCACTACAATCATTGAATTTTTATGCGCCCAAACTGTAAACGCATTTTTCTCAAATCTATATTTTTCAAATCGGCCTGAGCGCTAACTCAAAAGGTTTTTTATCAATCTGGCTGAACTTTTGCACACATCTTTTCAATGATATTACTTTCTATATGAACCTACTTACTTTGGAAAATTTGTGGAAAAAATTATTTTTTCGAAGCAAAAACAATTGAAAAATTTGGTTTGAAATTTTTATAATTTTTGTAAAGTGTTTCAATCCGCAAATTTTTTTTTCATTTTTTTTTAAGATTCATCCATAAAATATAACATTAATAAACACTCAGAATTTTTTTATTTTTTATTTCAGATCAATACAACAGAGGCTAGAAGTTACGCCAATCAATAACTCTCGCTGCGACCTTCCCGGAAGACTGGACTGTAAATCGGTCATTTTGAATTGTTAAAAAAATAATAGTAATTTGTAATAGTTTAAAATATAAATAAACTATACGTTAATTTTCAAAAACATCCAATGAATTGTTTGAAAAAAAAAATTATTCAAAATCGACTAAAATTTACGAGTCTATATGTATCTCCTTCTTTAAGGGGGAAATAGGGTTAGGACAGCGTTTTCTCAATGATTTTCATGAATTTTTTTATAGTATAAAAAATGAATATAATTTATTGAAACTTTGAGAATATTTTATACATATATTTAAGTATATACTATAAAATTTTTATACATATATTTAAGTATATACTATAAAATATTAGCGACCTCATATTGCAGGTCACAATCAGACTCAGCATTTTGCGTACATTCTGGAAGCCGCAATTTTCATCTGAAATCAAACGAGGTTGGAATTTACGTTTATTATATGTCTCTCTTCTATATGAACCTAAATACTATCAAAAAAATAGAAAATTGAATTTTTTACAGGGGTCAAAACAAAAAAGCATGATTTTTTGCCATTTTTTACAACTTTATTTGCAAAAAAAAATTATTTTAAATAATGATAATATTCCGATTTTAGGTTCATATAGAGCGCAATACTATGAAGAAAGTAATTGCCAATTTTCAAAACGATTGGTTGAGAACTTTTCAAACTAGCGTGTACGCAAGTTAAAAAAAAATCGTTTTCAGAAAAACGCGTTTGAAAAAATAGCACCAAGAAAAACAAGCAATATAGGGTCGCTACTATTTTATAGTATATACTTAAATATATGTATGAAAATTTTATAGTATATACTGAAATATATGTAATAAAATATTCTCAAAGTTTCAATAAACTATATTCATCTTTTATACTATAAAAAAATTCATGAAAATCATTGAGAAAACGCTGTCCTAACCCTATTTCCCCCCTTAATGGCTTATAACAATAGAACGGGTCGGAATTTTCATTTAAAATTTTGGGAACATATTTTTCAATAGTTTTACTAACAATTTATGAAATTAAAAAAAAATCGATTTTTTGAACCGTCTAACCCTATTTCCCCCCTTAAATGTCAACGATCTGGTGCAAAATACAGAAGCGAAATTTTCATCGAACAACCGGTGTATGATCGCACCTTCAAGTATAATTTAGTTACAGTGTAATATGTGCTCACTACAGACAATAGAATTTCATTCAACCAAAGATAATAACACACAAAATGGTGAACCAAATCTTTCCTTTAGCGTCGACGCAAAACTTCCGAGGAGTAAAACGATGTTTATTCCAGAGAACTGCTGATACACAGCGATATAAAAAGGCGAATGACGGGGGAGAGGTTTTTGTTTCGTTTTTTTTTTCCACTCTCTGTTTGCAACCTCCGCTGATATTGCAGCCTCGTTGTTGCAATTGCGGATTATCTCGTTCGCCGGGAGGTTTTAGTAGCCGGAGCGGGTTAACCGGATTCAACAGTCGGTATATGTATATGTATATATAGATAGATAGAGCTTAGACAGGAAGAGTAAGCGCGATTTCGCGTGTATGCTGGATGGTAACGTTCAAGCCGGATATGAATATACCGGCTCGTGTGTGTAGCAAAGGTACTTTCGGTACCCTAAACTGTACATACGAAAATACATATACAAGTTGATATGTACTGCGAGCGTAAATATACTAAACATATATGTATACCGCGTGTATATATGCTATTAGGTATTCGCATTGAGAGACACAGTCGTTGAGAGATTATCCAACAGCGCAGAGAAATGTACGGAGAGTCGGGAACGATTCTCACTCGCGTAAAGCGTAATGGCCCGACGCGTTAAGCCTCTCATTAACGAAGTTTCGCTGGTATTATTAAAATGGTATCTTCCATTTTGACGAAAGTACGGCCCTAAACCTTTATCAAAGAGAAATGAGAATTTTTGTTAAAAATAAATTGCAATTCTTGTCTATTGTATAATGATCATTATGGACAAATGATCTTTGAAAATCTTCTTTACTCACAAAACGTACATAAATCGAAGGATTTCGCGATATTTGCATTATCGAATTCCCGTAGTAAAGTATTCTTTCCTCTCATCCTCTCAACCCCCTTTACTGCGCTCCCTCTCGCAAACTTTTCTTCCAGTCGAGAGCAAGGGTGTTAGGTGCTTTTCGTGTCAAACTCTCTCTCTCTCTCTCTCTCTTTCTCTATCTCTCTCTGGCCTGAAATATGTATGTGAGAGCGTGTGCTTGTGCTTGATAACGCCGCACAATGGAATAACCGCAAATATATATAATATATGATATATTATATACGAGTGAATATAGCCGGCAAGCAAACTTGAACGATTGGCAGGAACTTCCATGCTCTCGGGGTACAGTACTTTCTACTCCATATATTCTCGTCCGTGTACCATCCACCAATGCACAGTGCTATCGTAAAATGTTTGAGTTAACTCGCACAGTTATTGGACGACTTCCAGAGATCGGCGTGTCTATGATGAATTTACATTGAACAATGGAAGAAAAAAAATGATGTGCGAATAACTGTATTGCTATCGTGCATGTAGATGTCCAATGACTAGATTTTTTTGAACGATCACTGCACTTTCTTGTTTATTCAGATAGCGGCCGATCACTGTATCGTTTAGCCTACTGTTATTCACAATTGAAGCTGCTGACGTGCGTGGGCTCGTTGAAAATGAGGGAGCGAGAAGGAGAGCGAATGGAACGAGAAGGCTGCAGAGAAAAATGAGCAGAAAAGAGCGAGCGCGAAAGGAGGACAGAGTTGCAGTCCATTAACGAGTGCCGTTTTCATACCACCTCCATTTTTTTTTCGTTACCATCCCTCTCTCATACCTTATGCATTTATTTTTTATTTTTTATTTTTCACTTTTTCCATCGTTTTTTCTTTTCTCCATTGCTTTCTCTTCCTTTTACAATTTTTTCTCTCCTTTCCATCGCCTTTCTTTCTCTCTCACTCTTTCTCTATCTATCCAGTTCGTTCGCAAACAGGAATGCACGGGAGTTGTGCAGCAGGTGCATCCACACCACAATAGATCGTTCATTACCGATACCGAGAGAGCGTTGCCTGACGGGAGATACGCCGGAGCTCTCGTCAGTTTTACGCCCGAGGCGGTTTATTCGTGTATATACTATCGTGGCGGTACTCGCAAAAGTTGAAGACGATAAATGAGAAAGAGGCAAGGATTCGTTGGAAAAATATTCTATCCCAAGAGACGATAAGAGTGTAAGAGAGAGAGAGAGAAAGAGAGCAGAAGCTATTATACATTGATAAAATTCTAGGGACGGAGATGAAATGTATTTCTATGTATTATTATAAATTATTAATTACTGGCGGGCTTATCATTCAATATTTACAAACTCTACCTTTTAGTCGGAAGGTGGCGAAGAGCTGGTGTTGGATAAAAAAACTCAGGGAATATTATTAAATGAGAAAATGAATACCACGAATACTTATCGTGATGAAATAAAATATAATCTTTTCCCAGATAATTGGAAGTACCTAATTAGAAGGGCTATGTTTATTCGAAAAAAGTTCAAATTTATATTTCTTTCAGAATTACTATTCATAGGAATAATCAACATATAAAAAGTTATAAGAGGATGTGCATTTTTCAAAAATAATATATATATCGAACAAATCGAACTTGTCTTACGATTTTTTTTTACCTTTCGATCTTACTATTGCAATTTCATGAACTGGGTAGCATATTGACCGATGTTTTATTTCAGACTTTCAAAATGTTTTTTTATAACAATTAAAAAATATATACATTATTTTGTTTCTCCATCAACGTTATTACGCTCGAAGCGTCTCTTAACATTTTTATAGAATAATAATTGACAATTATTTTGATAGAAGATTTTTTGACCAGTTTTTTATTCGAATAGTTAGAATTCGTGGTGAACGAAGACGCGGCAAAATAATACATATTCATGGCTTCGTTCTATTGCAGTGCCGTCAGCCCTGGCGAAGATCGGAATTGACAATACAAGCAGGTATACGCCGCGACCACCACCGCCAATGGCGGCCGCGAGCTTTCCGCCAAACTTCTCCAACGTCGGCGTCATCGAGAACTGGTGAGTTGACACTGAATTTCAAAAGCTCACTGCTAAATTCTAATTTTACGATATATCTATTTACACTCGTGTATACGAGGTCTGTTAAAAAAAGTATCACGAATTTTGAATTTCCGCGGGCTACGTATATTCGATTTTCGATTTTTTCGTGGCGTTAGCTTGGTACTCATGCCCCTTACTTATGCTGAAAAAATCAGCCATTTTGAATGTTTAGTTAATTGTTGAAAGCAGTTTTGGTTAGACGTGTTTTCGCTTGTCTTCGATTTTTGCCTATTCCAAAAGAGCAGCTTCCATTGCGATGATTGAGCTTTGGTATTCACGTCATAACCATAAACCCATGATTCATCACCAGTTATGACCCACTGGAGCAAATTTGGGTCGTCGCGGACCGAGTCCAACAGCTCCTTAGCAATGTTAACGCGACACTGTTATTGTTCGAAATTGAACGCAATTTTGGCACGGATTTCGCGGCGCATCTCATGTCCAAATCATTGGTAAAAATCGAATAGCACGAGCCAATCGATATGTTTAGTTCCTCAGCAACTTCTCTAACAGTGATTCGACGATTAGCCAATATTATTTTTCTCACTTCATCAATGTTTTCGTCTGTTGTTGATGTGCTCGGGCGTCCGGAACGCATTTCGTTGTTCGCATTTTCTCGGCCCTCTGAGAACATTTTGTACGACCGATAAACGTTGCTTTGGTCCAAGGTAGCTTCACCATATGCCACAGTCAACATTCGAAATGCGTCCGCGCACTTAATTTTGTTTTTCACACAAAATTTCATACAGATTCTTAGATCCATTTTTTGGAACAGGCAAAAAATCGAAGACAAGCCAAAACACGTCTAACCAAAACAGCTGTCAACAATTAACTAAACATTCAAAATGGCCGATTTTTTCAGCATAAGTGAGGGACACGAGTATCAACTTAACGCCACAAAAAAATCGAAAATCGAATATACGTAGCCCACGGAAATTCAAAATTCGCGATACTTTATGAACAGACCTCGTATTATACATAAAAATATAGGTACTATCAAGAAAATTTTATATAATTATACGTAGTACATTGATTATACGTATTGATATTTTATATCTAAACATACAGACTGCTGAGAAACAAAACGACGTAACCTACATCGAAATTTAACAACCCTTCAATTTTTTCACACAAATTTCACACAGTATTCGCATGAGAAAAGCGGAAATTTTCGTACCAATCAGTTCAGGATATGATTTACGTATATTTTTATATGAAATACAGATTTTTTTACGAGGTGGCTAACATTGTGAGAAACATTCATTTTAGTGCGATCTATATAAAATTCTGCCATTATTAAGGTAGTAGTCTGGTAACTTAAGCCGATTTTCATGTCTTTTTTGGAGGGCGTTTTTTTGTAGGAAAACAAAAATGAATCGTTTTGGATATTTAGGATGTTTTTATTTACATATTAAAGATACAAACAAAAATTTGTTTGAAAAAAATTTAATAGTTTATTAGTATTATTATTGATCGAAGTTGGCACCACGAAAAAAAAGCGCGTGGGTGGCCCCGGTGATGTTGGCTCTTGATGTTATCTAAAATCAAACATTCTTGATAATTCTTAATCTATAGACATGTCATTCTGGTCGGAACTACTGAAGTTAAATTTCATGGATAAATAACAAAATTGCGGACTTTGGAAAAAAAAACTTTTTTTCCAAAGACCGCTTTTTTCTCGAGGTGCCAACTTTGATCAATAATAATAATAATAAACTATTAAATTTTGTCAAGAACATTTTTGTACCTTTAATATGTAAATAAAAACATCCTAAATATCCAAAACGATTCATTTTTATTTTCCTACAAAAAAACGCCCTCCAAACAAGACATGAAAATCGGCTTAAGTTACCAGACGACTACCTTAATGCTTTTATTTTCACTCCGCGTATTATATTTTATATTACATTCAAGAATATAACATAAAATAATGTATGTAGAAAAAAGTAAATCGGAACTTTGCCATTTAATTACTGAAAATAATAAATTTAACGACCCCTAATACCGTCCCCGCGTTTCCCCATATCTGCGCAAATTTAAGGTAATAAATTGTAAATTCGATCATAATACCGCCAAAATAATTTAGCATATACAAAAAAAATAGATTACGCCCTTTTGCATCTAATAGCTATGTCGATATAGCGTATTTTGCAATATTAGCCCCATTCCCCGAACGATCAAATTCATCTTCGTCGATTACCGGGATGCTTCTTTCACGTTTAATGGTTTTCCGTGGTCTTTAATTTTTTTCACGCGGTTTCCTGTTTTCACCATTTTTTTTTATTGCACACCTTTGTTCGTCCGCGGCTTTTATCGCGCCGTTCGATTATTCAACTATACAGATGGCTTAATAAAACTCACGAAACTCGAGAACAGGTACGAATGGTTTTGCCCTCTTGCAATCCGATAGGCGACTCGCCCGATCGGAATACCACAAAAAAAGGGACAAACGATCTTTCGGTGAGCATTTTGTTTTTTTTGTTTCATCGAATATCAATATCGAATCGTCATCGGCGATTGCTCGTCTAAGTGCCGGTGCCCGATGATTAATGAAGATAAACAAAAAGGCATTTTCCATTGTGCCTTTCAGTTTAAAATAAACACTACTGGCAACGTTCTCGTTACATAATTGATGATTCGAGCTATATTTTTGTTCGCTGAAAATTTTTTTCATCAGTGTTCATCTGTGGAATGATACGGAATGGAAAACGAAGGACGTTAATTTAAACATTTCAAAATTCCCGGACACTGACGTTTGTTCTTTATCCCCTTGGAAACCGGAAAATGGGAAGCTTTTCCACGTTCAAGCTTAAGTTAGGTCGGAAAGTGGAAATGGTAGAGCTGGGAGAGCTAATCTCGAGGATCCGCGAGTCGCTGCACACACGCACACACACACACTCGCACATACTTACGAATTTCGAATTGTTCCGTGTCTCTTGTCCACCCTGTTTCTCTTCCATCACGAAAAAATATATTTACGGTTATTGTTGTGGTATTATTACGTTGAATTCCGCTCGGATTGCATTGCATTTTCAACATGGTGGGGAGGTCTCCCCTGGGGGGGCCGTAGTCAGCTCGCAGTTGTTCCACGAAGCTCATCTCTCAGCTTGGCTTTTTAATTTTTATTTTTCGTTATTTCAACTATTCAACGACCGCTCAGAAAGTTTGTGACAAATATTTCTGAGAGATTTTATCGTTCGATCGTAGAGAGAAAATGGTGTGAGAGACAGAGAAAAAAAAAGGAAATGGGCGTTCTGTGAAAAGTATCTGCTCCTTGTGATTCGGATCGCTTTTCAAATTCCTCAAAGTCGCTCGTTTAGAATAGCCGTTGTCCATACGAGGTCTGTTAAAAGAGTATCGCGAATTTTGAATTTCGGCGGTATACGTATATTCGATTTTCGATTTTTTTGTGGCGTTAGATTGGTACTCATGTCCCTTACTTATGCTGAAAAAATCGGCCATTTTGAATCTTTCGTTAATTGTTGACAGCTGTTTTGGTTAGACGTGTTTTGGCTTGTCTTCGATTTTTGCCTATTCCAAAAAATGGATCAAAGAATCGGTATCAAATTTTGTGTGAAAAACAAAATTAAGTGCGCGGACGCATTCCGAATGTTGACTGTGGCATATGGTGAAGCTACCTTGGACCAAAGCAACGTTGATCGGTGGTACAAAATGTTCTCAGAGGGCCGAGAGGATGCGAACAACGAAATGCGTTCCGGACGCCCGAGCACATCAACAAAAGACGAACACTTTGATGAAGCGAAGAAAATAATATTGGTCAATCGTCGAATCACCGTTAGAGAAGTTGCTGACGAACTAAACGTATCGATTGGCTCGTGCTATTCGATTTTTACCACTGATTTAGGCATGAGACGGGTCGCCGCGAAATTCGTGCCAAAATTGCTCAATTTCGAACAAAAACAGTGTCGCGTTAACATTGCTAAGGAGCTGTTGGACTCGGTCCGCGACGACCCAAATTGGCTCCAGAGGGTCATAACTGGTGACAAATCATGGGTTTATGGTTAAGACGTGGAAACCAAAGCTCAATCATCGCAATGGAAGCTACTTTTTTTGGAATAAGCAAAAATCAAAGGGGCCGGGTCGAAGTTTCGAACCGTAAAAGCTTTGACGGTGCAAAACTCCGAATTTTAATAGTACGAATTACATGGTTCATTCCGACGACAGTTTGAATAATCGACTGTAAATAACATCGAACGGGTATGAATCGATACCAAAAATGATACGAATTTAATATCGTCGAGTAAATATTTTTCCGAAAGATTACGCAGACGACAGAGCAATTTATCGAACGGTCAGTAGTATTACTTGAAAAATTCCGAATTGGTGATTTTTAGAGATCCGCAAAGTTCCGAAAATTATATTATCGAACAAGAAACTATCGGAAAGGTGCGAACGTAATGAAATTGAAGAAAAGAATTCTCGGGTATACGAATTTTTCGGACTCCGAAAATTACGGCGTCGACGATGCGGTATTCCGAAAATAAAAGTTCTGAAGGGGCAAAATTCCGAAAATTTGCAATTCGTGCGTTTAAATGGCAGCACCACTGGTGTTATGTCCTAGGGACCTTTTTTACGAGCGAGCGTCAGAGCCCACTAGTAGCGCTAGTTTTACTCTCTTTCGAAATTTTGCCCTGTCGGAATTTTGCCCCGTCGAATTAATACACTGTCGTCTGTTTACCCTTTTCGGGACATACAAATTCTAATATATTTGGCTTCGAACTTTTTTTTTCTGAACCTTTTCAGGTATAAAACTTGACCGTTCGGCAACTCGAGTTTCTAACAACAACAATTTTTCGGAACTTTACGTTTTCTAATTATTAAAATACGATTTTTCATATGACGATATTAAATTCGTATCGTTTTTGGTATCGTTTCATACCCGTTCGATGTTATTTACAGTCGATTATTTACACTGTCGTCGGAATGAACCATGTAATTCGTACTATTAGAATTCGGAGTTTTGCACCGTTGCAGCTTTTACGTGTCGAAACTTCAACCCCGCCCCCTTTTCAGGTATGAAACTTGACCGTTCGGCAACTGGAGTTTCTAACACCACAATTTTTCGGAACTTTACGTTTTCTAATTATTAAAATACAATTTTTTAAGTAGTAGGATTTTTGATTTTCGATACTTTTGCAGATCGGTCCCATAATTATTCTTGTCATTTAATCTTCGATGTATAACTACTCTTCGCAATGACATTTCTATTTTAAAAAGGACGGATTTTAAGAATTTCGAAATTTTTAAGATCGTCCCACATAAATTCAGAGTTTTGAACCGTCGAAGCTTTTACGGTTCGAAACTTCGACCCCGCCCCAAATCGAAGACAAGCCAAAACACGTCTAACCAAAACAGCTGTCAACAATTAACTAAACATTCAAAATGGCCGATTTTTTCAGCATAAGTGAGGGACATGAGTACCGACCTAACGCCACAAAAAAAATCGAAAATCGAATTTACGTAGCCCGCGGAAATTAAAAATTAGCGATACTTTTTGAACAGACCTCGTATGTCACCTTTCTCCAAATAGCGTTTCATCACATTTTCCAGTGTACGGTCCTGATACTTCAGCCGTAAGAACAATAAAATTGCATGGACAATGCAATCGTAGTAACAGAGAGGAGACGAAGTGAGATAGAACGTGGAGTTTGGCATTGTTACCGGTCTGAGAAGCCGAGACGACAGCTCGTTATATAATAAGGCACACAGCCGGCCAGGATGGCAAAAAGGCCCTGCCGTGATCGTGTGAGTCGCCCCGACGCAGGACAATATGAAAGATCTTTCGGTGGAAGAGAGAACAAGCCGACGCTAACACGTCGAAAGGGGCAAGGGAAAGAGAGCGAAATATACTAGAAGCAACATTGAAGAGAAGAAGAGGGGAATGTGGATGACAGACGCGGGCGTCTAAAGTGCGACATGAAAAGTAGGTCCCTTACTCGCAGTTTTGATTAAAGTTCTTTTCGACTAGGCTTGAAAACTTTTTCGTTCTGGTTACTACGAGGGGAAGAGCTTAAAAAAAATACGGAGAGAAAAGAGAGAAGCGAGAGAGAAACGGAATTGGTGTAGTCACGGATGCCATGAGGACGTATAAAAAGCTCACGACGTCGAGAGTATTCTACGCTTTTTTACCTTTGTATATATAAGCTATCTCTCGGTGAATGAAGATCCCTAGTACTCGTAGCTCGAGCTGCTGAAATTTACTCGTCTCCATTTGTCCTGCTATTTGTCCGCTTAAAGTTACATTTGTGTGCATATTTTTGCCACTTTTGTAGACCCTCTCATTGTTTGTTCTCTTGTTTTTATGTGAATGATACTCTAAGATTTCTTTATCGGATTCCCGCTTACCTATGTAGCGCTCTGCCTCAAAATGTCTATCAATCTTGCAATCAAACTGTTTTACGATCGGTAAAATCTTCTTTTTAAGATTTTCATGTTAAAAACTCTATAGTTAGCACCTTTATTTCCAACAATTTTCAATTTCACAACGATCCCACATCTTTCCATCCTCTTAGAGTGTTATATTCCTTCTTCCTCACGCCTCGCAGTACATATACGTATTATATATACATATTCTCATAATTCTACGCTACTGTTCTTCGTTCTCTTCAACCCTCTTGTTCTCTTTTCGTTCTATTCTCGAGCGATCTCTCTCTCTCTCTCTCTCATGTATGATGTAGGCTTTTCACTTCGGTGGCTCTGCACCCGACACTTTTTATCAGCCACGGAGAAATGGGTTAGAGCCAGAGAAAAAAGATAAATGAGGGAGAGAAAGAGAGAGAATATCCTAGGGCGGGTTTCTTCTCACGACCCTTCACGCCACGACGAACTTCGAGCCTCCCAGACCCCCAACTCTCTGATTAACTCTCTGAGATTCGCCGAAAGAGCAGCGTTGCAAAGGCACCCCCAACTACCCCTCGTATACATACATAACTCTACCTTTATTCGTCGCACTCTCTCTTACTCCCACTGTCATCTTCTTTCGCTATACTTTCTTCAATGTGTCCTCCAACCCCATCCTCGAATACTCCTTTTCTATTTTCCGCTTTGTTCGCGAATCCGTTCGCGAGTTTTCCTTTTGCGCAACGAGTGAAAGCTTTGTTCCGCGAACATTATAGGAGACGACGCTTTTTCCTTAACTCTCGACGAAATTCCTCATTTCTCTTGAACTTCCGCCCTTCGACGAATCGAACGCGAATCTTCCGGCGAATTTTCGTTCCACAGATTTCCCACGGTCTCAACCATAGCCGAACTCTCGATCTTTGCAGTTCAAAATTTTCCGGGAATACGATTAATCCCTGCTGACCCAGTTAGTTGATAAATACATCGAAAAGTTTCTACCCGAGAATTTCGGAAAATGTGGACAGCATTTAGGCGGTTGTAACATAGTCATCGTATGTAATTCTGATTTTGTTTTATCTCTTCAACTCAGCGTCTAATGCTTGGACCATTTTTGAAAACACGGCCGATCTCCGATTTTCAATGTTTATATTCATTGCTTTTCCACGTACATAATACTGCGAGAAAAATGCCTCTATATTGAAATAAAACGTTGGATAAAGAGCGAAAGTGAGAGAGAGTGAGAGACGGATGAAGAAAAACAAGAGAGCGTTTGTTTCCGAGTTGTCAATGCTCGGCTACGCGTATATAGAGTTTTCGCGTTATTTCGAAGAGAGGACAAGGCTCGAAAGGATATAGAAAGCATTGCAACTTTGTGCTTCAAAGAACTACTCCATTATATACCGTCGAGTTAAACTCGAGCGAAGAGCACTAGGGCCCAAAGTATGCGTTGAGAAGGTGCACAAAGTATTTGTCTCTGTTCGGTGCTTTCAAATTATCCGAATGACGAGGAAGAAATAATGAAAACTGTGGGAATTCTGAGACCAAAGTAGAAAGACTCGTGTGCATCTGAAGCATTGCTAAAATATCGGAAGATTGTATATATTTTTTTCTTTACTTTGAAATAGTGAATATTCGCGTTTATAGACCATTCTCATTAAAATATGACAATTACATTTATCGTCCGACTCTGCGTTACACGTAATCCGGGAATCCACTCCGAAGTTAGAGGACAGTGCTTTGGATTGCAAATCGAGCAACTGTAAAATTATCGCACGCTGTCATTGTCGAATCGTCTTATGCTATGGTTCGAGATCTTCATATTCCTATTTACGAATTCCAAATCGTTTTATAATGAGTAATGTTTTTTTTAAAATGAAACTATGTCATTATCGAGCTATTTTAATGAAATTAATTAACACAGAATTGTGAAACAATTTGGCAAATAATGATTCAATGACTTTGTCACTTTCATGTTTGTACTAGTATACGTTAGTTAAGGTAGTAGTCTGGTAAATTAAGCCGAATTTCGTGTCTTTTTTGGAGGGCGATTTTTTGTAGGAAAATAGAAATGAATCGTTTTAGATATTTAGGATGTTTTTATTTTTATATTAAAGATACAAAAAAAAATTTGTTTGAAAAAATTTAATAGTTTATTATTATTATTATTGTTGATCGAAGTTGGCACCGCGAAAAAAAAGCGCGTGGGTGGCCCCGGTGATTTTGGCTCTTGATGTTATCTGAAATCAAAAATTCTTGATAATTCTTAATCTATAGACATGTCTATAGATTAAGAATTATCAAGAAATTTTGATTTCAGATAACATCAAGAGCCAAAATCACCGGGGCCACCCACGCGCTTTTTTTTTCGCGGTGCCAACTTCGATCAACAATAATAATAATAATAAACTATTACATTTTTTCAACATAATTTTTTTTGGTATCTTTAATATGTAAATAAAAACATCCTAAATATCCAAAACGATTCATTTTTATTTTCCTACAAAAAAACGCGCTCCAAAAAAGACATGAAAATCGGGTTAAGTTACCAGACTACTACCTTAACGAAATCGGGAACTACAATCAATAAATTTAGATTTGCTTCATCACGCATATAGCGTGAATAGCAAATATCCATTTAATAGTAACGACTACGTTTTTTCATTATTTAATTAGCTTCGTCATTGTTATTCAAAAAATATATAAATACATATATTTTTTTTCTCTCTCTTTATTCACAACTACAATCTGTTAATAATATTAACAATAAATAGTTTTTGGTGATTTACAGTAAAAGGGGCAAATGGGAATCCATTGATTTTCCATTGATTTTGGGCTACGTTATTTTGTTTTAGAAATATTTTAGTTTTTAGATATTGGTTCCCTGGTTAAATTTTTGGAGTAGGTGTCCGGGTTTGAATCTCTGTAGTCTCGTTCTTCGGGAGTTGTTAGTTAGGAGTTGGGAGCAACTAGACTTGCGGCAAGCTGATTCGGGTGATTTTCCAGCCGGTCCTGATAGTTTCTGCTCCACTTTTTTATTTCTTCATGGATGGTGTTAATTTTGAGGTCTTTGTGGATTAAGGCGTTCTTGACGTACCACGGCGCGTTCGTTATTAATCTCAGCGTTTTCGACCGAAATCCTTGGATCATTTCGAGGTTTGAATTGCTGGCTGTTCCCCAGAGTTGGATCCCATATGTCCATATTGGCTTTAGTATGGCCTTGTAGATGGTGAGTTTATTATGTAGTGAAACTTGGGAGTTTCCGTCCAATGAGCCAGTACATTTTCCTCACCTTGAGGTCTAGCTCCTTCCTTTTGGTCTTTATGTGTTTGGCCCAAGTGAGGCGTCTGTCGAGATGCATACCGAGGTATTTAACTTCATTCACGACTGAGAGAGCTTTGTTTTCGAGTTTGACGCTAGGGCAGCTGTCTCTTCTTAGCGTGAACGTGATATGGATGGATTTTGAGTCGTTTGCCTTGATATTCCATTTTTCCATCCATCCGTGGACTTTGTTTAATCCTCGTTGGAGCTTCTTGGATGCTGTCACCGCATGTTGGGTTACCGTGTGAAACCATAAGGGCGGTGTCGTCGGCGAATGTCGCGGCTGTGATGTTTCTGTCAATTGGCAGGTCGTCAGTGTAGATTGTGTATAGTAGTGTATAGTATTGGTCCTAATACACTTCCTTGCGGGACGCCTGATTTTATTGGATAGAAGCCTGAAAAATCCTGTCTATATCGCACTCGGAAATTTCTGTTAGATAGGTATGATTTCATTAGTAGATAGAATTGAGATAAGTGTTGTTTGATTTTGAAGAGAAGTCCGGTGTGCCATACTTTGTCGAATGCCTGCTGAATGTCAAGAAACGCTGCTGAGGCAGTACTTTTTTTCCTCAAAAGTGTCAGCTATGGTGTTACATACATATAAATATATATTCTTTTGAAACGAGCGAATGAATGAATCATCGTTCAAATAATATTTAATCAATTTCAGGATATTTTTTTCTCGGTGTACACAGATTGCCGACATAATTAAAGGGTGAACACCACTGTGACCCCCTGTTTTTTTTTCACATTTTTCAAGAATTTTTTTTTGTGGGAAAAAAAAGAGATATTCGAAAAAATTTTTTGGGTTTTGTTCGGGGAAAAATACCGAGTGTTTTCGTTAATAATATGATATTTTGAAGAGAAGTACATAGGGCTTTGGAAAAATATTGTTGGAAAAATAGGCACGCCTTTGAAATTAATTTTAAATTCAAAGGCGTGCCTATTTTCTTAAAACAATATTTTTCCAAATCCCTATGTACTTCTCTTCAAAATATCATATTATTAACGAAAACACTCGGTATTTTTTTTCAGATCGACGTTGAAGAGAGTTCTGCTGCGTGCCGCGGAGATGATAGCACCTGACGCGAGAGCTTCCCCAGCGCCACCATGCGGCGTGAAAAATGTGAAAAAAATGTTTTTTGATACATTAATAAACAAGGAACAAAACCCAACAAAATTTTTCGAAAATCTCTTTTTTTTCCCACAAAAAAAAATTCTTGAAAAATGTGAAAAAAAACAGGGGGTCACAGTGGTGTTCACCCTTAAGGAATTATATATGATTGCGTAAACAATTGGGCACAGGCCGTAATAACGTTCAGATATTGTCGTCCAATTACTGCTAGCTCGCATTATAATAGTTGACCGGTCGCGGTTTCAGTTCCTCTATGTATCTCTCTCGCTCTCTTTCTCTCTCTCTCTTCCTACCCTTACGTACATGTGCACCATCCCTCTATACTAGCCTGGATATATTAACAGGGCAATTAGCGTGCGTTTATGGTTTCCCACAAGCTCGCGCGTTTCAGAGGTTCCACTCTCGCTCACTCACTCTGTTCCAGCGTTCTCGCGGCCCTCTGTCCGAGCGCGAACTAAACCATCGTTAATTATCCACACTCGCGTTTCGCTCATGCTAGATTTTTTATTAATTTTTTTCTCCCGCGAGCGCACCATCGGCATCAGCGCCAGCCACGCGGTTACGTCCACGTAACGTGTAACTATATATAAAGTGCATATATACGCGCGTGGAATTCATATAATCCGATACCGGTTGCTCATTCATCCGCGAACCACGAGAGCTCTTCCACAGCAGTCGATTTATCCGAGCTTTTACTTCATTCTTTTTTTTTCCCCTTCCCCTTCATTTTCATATCTACTTCACTTTTATATTTCATGCCTCACCCCACATATTCAGTTCATAATCCGAGCGATCGATGAACCGAAGAATTTTTAAACAACCGATCCGATAACGGTTTTTTTCTCTTTCGCTGTACCTCACTTTTTTAATCTCTTTTCGCCATTTTTTATTTCATCCCCGTGACGCACACACGTTCGTTATCGTAATACTCTTGATCATGCATGTAAAATTTCATTTCGACGGAAATTGGTGACAAAAAAAAAAGACATTCTTCTACGAATGTTGCCGCTTCCCAACATTTGGAATAATTTCTCGGTGTGGACAATTGTGTGTCGACAGCAGTGGGCATTTCGACGTAATGCATTTTACGAACGATGAAACTGTTGAACAGATGGAATTCAATGTCCACCGCGTGATGCGGAGATGAGAATGTATGTTATCATATACGCATATGTATGAAAACGTTACCCGGTAAATCAATATAACGCGCGGACGGTGTAACCTCTCGCGAACATAGAAATCCCGCGGCGATCCTACCGTTTTGATTAATGACGTTAGGTTACATACATGTGCGTGCAACGGGTACGTGGACATGTGTATCGCAGTGCGAATGAATATTCAACGCCCGACAATTCGTAATTCAATATCCGTACACGAGTGTGCGTGTGAGCATAAAATTGCTCCTTTAAATGTTATAAATGTTTCGTATACGAGGCATTGTTAACTCAGCCATTTTTCTCAAAACTCCCTGATGTTACTCATAATTTAGCAGCTCGTACGCCGTTACACCGTACTTTTAACGCCATTTTTTTTATACTTTTACAAACATTTCTTTATCGTTTAAATATTACAGCTATTTGTTTGTCTAATATTGATAAAGAAATAATATTAAAACAATAATGAATGCTTTTACAAGACTGATTGTTAAATTAACAGTCATGCTTCACTGAACAAAATGTCTAATCACTCACAATTATCGGACCAATATTACGGGTTATTCATTGAAGAAAAAAAAAACAAAATAAAAATTCATCTCGTGAGAAATTGACGTAAAATACTTGATTTTTTATAAATTCGCTACAAATGTGTTTTCATGTTATTGACACGTATCCTCGTAGCGTTCAATTTTTATTATTGTCGATAAACTCACGACAACTTGTCGAAATAATTCTAAAAATTTAACACTCATTTTACTCAACTGGATCGTAGTGGTTGTATCTTAAGGGTGGAAATAGGGTTAGGACAGCGTTTTCTCAATGATTTTCATGAATTTTCTTATAGTATAAAAAATGAATATAATTTAATGAAACTTTGAGAATATTTTAAACATATATTTCAGTATATACTATAAAATTTTTGAAGATTTTCCTTGAAAAACACCGAAGTTATTAGCGACCCCATATTGCAGGTCACAATCAGCATTTTGCGTACATTCTGGAAGCCGCAATTTTCATCTGAAATCAAACGAGGTTGGGATTTACTTTTATTGTATGTCTCTCTTTTATATGAACCTAAATGCTATCAAAAAAATAGAAAATTGAATTTTTTACAGGGGTCAAAACAAAAAAGCATGATTTTTTGCCATTTTTTACAACTTTATTTGCAAAAAAAAATTATTTTAAATAATGATATTATTCCGATTTTAGGTTCATATAGAGCGCGAACGTTACTATGAAGAAAGTAACTGCCAATTTTCAAAACGATTGGTTGAAAACTTCTCAAAACGCGTTTGAAAAATACCGTACCTGAGTGACCGCTCGGTTATACACGTGGCGCGCTCGGGCCCTGAAGGAGAGCTACTCACTTTAATGGCTTATAACAATAGAAAGAGTCGGAATTTTCATTTAAAATTTTGGGAACATATTTTTCAATAATTTTACTAACAATTTATGAAATAAAAGAAAATCGATTTTTTGAACCGTCTAACTCTATTTTCTCCCTTAAGGCCTTATATACGCGATTTCGCTGATTTTCGAAGGTACTTTTCTAAACGCGGTCAAAAAAAAAATGACGCATATATTGACAACATTTTTTTCACAGATCGTTTATGCACATGGTTAAGTATATATTTAAAAAAATCAGAAATATTAACAAATGGCGGAGATATAACATAATAGAGCAATGTATTTTTTTTGCGCGCGCGTTGATGGTGAAAGTTATCGGCATCGATATGGGTGTTTGAAAAAAAAATGAACATATTTATAATGGATGTATCTTCAGTGTGAACCAACAATATTATTTAAAAAAAATGACTATAATGAAAATTCGAAACTTAAAATTTTTTTACTCAACTTTCTGTCGGTATTTTATCTTTTATATTTTTTTGTGTCATTGAAATTTTTGTTTCTGTGGTTCACACGATAGGTGATAATACGAAGAATATGTTGTAAAAATTTCAAAGCAATCTGAACCTTTGTTCAAAAGTTAGAACTTTCACAAGGTTCAAAAAAGTGAATCGTGGAAAAACGTCTGTGAAGTTGGCGGTCGGGCGCGCCGCGCGGTATCTATTATAAATGCAATCTTACCGTATTTAATAGCAATTTTTTGAATTTTCCAATTCTGTAAAGATTAAAATATTTCTAACCGTTCAGGCTACTGGAATCGAGAATGAAAATAAATTAAGAATTTTGAAATTTTTCGAGTATATAAGGCCTTAACATTCTGTTGTCCGATTAACCGGCGTTTCTTCAATGTCCATTCACCGTTTGATTCACCGTTAAACTCACCCTACACCATATTTACACGGGAATTTACCCTCATTCTCTCGTTACGATTTCCCAAACGTTCACTGAACGTTTCAGTGAACCTGCGCTATACGAGTGTCCAGCCACATGTAACAACATTGTGTATCCACTTATTGTGAATTCCGTATCCCGGGTGATCTTGTGTCTATATTTATGTCTGTCGTCGTCGGATCGTAGAGGGCTGCGGGAACGTGAAAACTAAGGGATATCATAAATGTTAGTGAGATATCGTGGAGTTGTGAAAATAAGCTTGAACTACCGAATGAACGAGTGAGCCTGCAATTCTGATAATATTGAGGACACGTTTCTGGCGTAACGTCAAATTTATTTTACGGGACGCGTTTGACTAATTGCGGTAACCACCCACGCCAAACCGTTTCGAATATACACCCCGTGGGCGCGAATTCAAAACGTGCGTTCCACGAAAGTACGCATTTACAGTACACGTACACGTAGCCCATGTATTTATACATATCCGTATATATATATATACCTATATATGTGACGAGTACGGAAACATATACGAGGTCTGTTCAAAAAGTATCGCGAATTTTGAATTTCCGCGGGCTACGTACATTCGATTTTCAATTTTTTTTATGGCGTTAGGTTGGTACTCATGTCCCTCACTTATGCTGAAAAAATTGGCCATTTTGAATGTTTAGTTAATTGTTGACAGCTGTTTTGGTTAAACGTGTGTTGGCTTGTCTTCGATTTTTGCCTATTCCAAAAAAGCAGCTTCCATTGCGATGATTGAGCTTTGGTTTCCACGTCATAACCATAAACCCATGATTCGTCACCAGTTATGACCCTCTGTAGCAAATTTGGGCCGTCGCGGACCGAGTCCAACAGCTCCTTAGCATTGTTATCGCGACACTGTTTTTGTTCGAAATTGAGCAATTTTGGCACGAATTTCGCGGCGACCCGTCTCATGCCCAAATCATTGGTAAAAATCGAATAGCACGAGCCAATCGATATGTTTAGTTCCTCAGCAACTTCTCTAACGGTGATTCGACGTTTGGCCAATATTATTTTCTTCGCTTCATCAATGTTTTCGTCTTTTGTTGATGTGCTCGGGCGTCCGGAAAGCATTTCGTTGTTCGCATCTTCTCGGCCCTCTGAGAACATTTTGATAGCACCGATAAACGTTGCTTTGGTCCAAGGTAGGTTCACCATATGCCACAGTCAACATTCGGAATGCGTCCGCGCACTTAATTTTGTTTTCCACACAAAATTTGATACAAATTCTTTGATCCATTTTTTAGAATAGGCAAAAATCGAAGACAAGCCAAAACACGTCTAACCAAAACAGCTGTCAACAATTAACTAAACATTCAAAATGGCCGATTTTTTCAGCATGAGTAAGGGACATAAGTATCAACCTAACGCCACAAAAAAATCGAAAATCGAATATACGTAGCCCGCGGAAATTCAAAATTCGCGATACTTTTTGAACAGACCTTGTATGAGGTAAAGCGACGAAGCAAAATTAATATTTCGTCGTGGCAATAGACCGAATTACGATAACTTCGATACCACTGCCATTGCCACTGGGTTAAAGGGGTATATTCTACCCGTGATGAATAAAAATTCAATTTTTTTTTTATTAAACTTGATTACCCAGGCAATGAATAATATTTTATAAATGTTAGAAATCTAATTTATACAAACTTATATTTAAAAAATTATCGATCATAGGCTGTACCGCTATAAGATTTTATGTTCTTATCAAATTAATTTTATACAATCCCTTGATTACGTTATATTAAAAATAAAACAGTAAAATTGCTTCTGCAATTTGTAACATTTTTAGCTGAGTGAAAAAGCATTTTTTCATTTTTCAAATTATGTATCTAAATGCTTAAGGTAGTAGTCTGGTAACTTAAGCCGATTTTCATGTCTTTTTTGGAGGGCGTTTTTTGGTAGGAAAATAAAAATGAATCGTTTTGGATATTCAGGATGTTTTTATTTACATATTAAAGATACAAAAAAAAACTTTTTGAAAAAATGTAATAGATTATTATTATTATTATTATTGATCGAAGTTGGCACTTCGAAAAAAAAGCGCGTGGGTGGCCCCGGTGATTTTCGCTCTCGATGTTATCTGAAATAGAAAATTCTTGATAATTCTTAATCTATAGACATGTCATTCTGGTCGGAACTACTGAAGGTAAATTTCATGGATAAATAACAAAATGGCGGACTTTGGAAAAATGTTTTTTTTTCCAAATTCCGCCATTTTGTTATTTATCCATGAAATTTAACTTCATTAGTTCCGACCAGAATGACATGTCTATAGATTAAGAATTATCAAGAATTTTTTATTTCAGATAACGTCAAGAGCCAAAATCACCGGGGCCACCCACGCCCTTTTTTTCGAGGTGTCGCATTCGATCAATAATAATAATAATAAACTATTGAATTTTTTCAAACAAATTTTTTTTGTGTCTTTAATATGTAAATAAAAACATCCTAAATATCTAAAACGATTTATTTTTATTTTCCTACAAAAAAATGCCCTCCAAAAAAGATATGAAAATCGACATAAGTTACCAGACTACTACCTTAAATGTCCCGTTCACGTAGCTATGATATGATTATATATCGCTTTTAATTATTCTATTTGAAGCAAGACGTAGATATAAGCCGTGTATATGCATGTTTTATTGCTCCAGAAGTTATAGTTGCACATGCAGAGAATAATGACGTACGTCATAAATATTGAATATGTACCTACGACGTTTCGTTCGTCTAAATGATAATTACAGAAGCGAATGCTCGTGTCCCGTGGAGAAATACTTACATTAGTTGCTCGCGTAATGATACGTACCAACGAGCAATTATTTATTTAAAGTCGCGTTTCGCGGCTTTAAATACGGTCTTCGGAGGGTACTGCACATTATCCACACAATGAACAAATCTTCAACGATCCATGCCATCCGGCAATGTTCTATTTTATTTTGGATACACGTTTTACGTACCGTGACACGTTTCCTCCGTTTTCCATATATTTTTCATTATTTATAAACACATCCGATCTGAGCGTACAGAATTAGATTGAAAAAAATCGATTCAATTGATTCTACGATATCCATTTTATCGATTAAAAGAATGTCAAATTGTAGGAAATGACTAATTAATTTAACCATATGGATTTAATTAAAATGATATAAATGAATTTTTTCGCATCTCTGTTCCGCAACATTCGTTGTCGGTATGAAATTAGATCGTTGATACGATAGACAATCTCGTATGATAACGAACGTTATCGAATTTTCCGCGATATTAATATTTGATTAAGGGCTTATAATGGATGGGCGGGATTCAATCCGTTTGATGGATTATCCGTCAACATTTACAGTGTCTCGTTATATCTATAGCACATATACAAAAGAGTTATATTTGTTTCGGTATGCGCATATATCAACTTGTAACCAACAGAAAAATTGAGTATCATGAAAAAGCTTTTTGCCATTTGGAGATTAAAATTAAGGTTTACCGTGAGCGATGCACATATCATAAAAGGGTATGATTTTTGCTTAAAATTATAATGAAAGGAATTGACACATGAGAGGAAAAAGGGAATTACCAAAACGATCATAAAGTTAACGTAATCTTGAATTACGTCCAATTCCTAGAACACGAATTTGCGGAGATACGAAAATCAATTAAATTTCAATAAGTCCTTTTTCACTTTATCGATAAAATGAATTAGGTATTTTCTAGATCACTAATGGATTTATGGTAACAAGCCTGGTTTCCCACCTCCCCCCGCTATCGTATGATCCGCATTACCCCCGGCTTCCCGGTGCATCGAGGTAAACGAACAATAGGGTGGAAAGCGAGTAACGGGGGAAGAAAAAAGACTTGTTCTCTAACCACGGTCGGTTAAGTAGATACTTCGCCTATACATCGCTTTTACTACCCTTCACTATCCTCAACGACCACTACCAACCCCAACATAGTGATACAACACTGTTAAATCACCGCATGCTACCACCAACCCTCTTTTTCATCACACTGTCGTATATATATCCCTACCGCTCTGCTTTCTCTCTCTCTGCATTATCTGTGGGGATTCGACGAGTGAACGAATCCGCGACCGATTCACGGTCTCAGTTTTCGACCCTTACCGCTGGGTGGCCCGGCGTGTTCTCCTATCACATATCTATCGCCACTTTTCATTATCTCCCTTACACCCGTATTAAGGAGGGAAATAGGGTTAGGACAGCGTTTTCTCAATGATTTTTACGAATTTTTTTATAGTATAAAAAATTAATATAATTTATTGAAACTTTGAGAATATTTTATACATATATTTAAGTATATACTATAAAATTTTTTAAGAATTTCCTTGAAAAACACCGAAGATATTAGCGACTCCATATTGCAGGTCACAATCAGACTCAGCATTTTGCGTACATTCTGGAAGCCGCAATTTTCATCTGAAATCAATCGAGGTTGGAATTTACTTTTATTATATGTCTCTCTTCTATATGAACCGAAATGCTATGAAAAAAATAGAAAATTGAATTTTTTACAGGGGTCAAAACAACAAAGGATGATTTTTTGCCATTTTTTACAACTTTATTTGCAAAAAAAAAATTATTTCAAATAATGATAATATTCCGATTTTAGGTTCATACAGAGCGCAATACTATGAAGAAAGTAACTGCCAATTTTCAAAACGATTGGTTGAAAACTTTTCAAACTAGCGTGTATGCAAGTTGAAAAAAAGTTGTTTTCAGAAAAACGCGTTTGAAAAAATGAGTGACCGCTCTTTCATTTAAACTTTCATTTAAAATTTTGGAAACATATTTTTCAATAATTTTACTAACAATTTATGAAATAAAAAAAAATCGATTTTTTGAACCGTCTAACCCTATTTCCTCCCTTAATTCACCCGCTTCCTCCAGCAGTCTTTCTCAGTATACCGAATAAAAATGACAAAAACAACAATAAACGTTGAGAGGTAATTGAAGTGTATGATGAATATGAACAGTAAAAAATACATTACTAATTATAAATGCAAAGTTACTGATTATTCGTTTAAAAATTATGGCAATTTTTACAATATTTTATAAATCAGAATAGTTTAAAATTATAATAAATTTCTTGTTCCTTCATCGTCTTTAGCTTTAGATAGATTTGAATCAGGCCAAACGGCGAAGGTTTCACTTTTTTTTTCTATTGTTAAAAATCTAAATGAGCGTAAACTCTTATTTCCAAAGAAGGATACGTCGTAAACGATGATGGATTCTGGGCATTTCTCATCTCAAAGTACATTACACTGCCTCAATAATCCTTGGACACACGCCAGACTCTCGTTCACCACTGCTCACCGAATCTACTAAGTAGAACCGAGTAGCGGTTCTTCTCCTTCTTGCTCAGGCTTCGACTAATCTGGCATCTTTTTTGTTATTTCTCCTTTTAGTATTTTCGTCTTCTGGAATGTTTTCAACGGAGAAATCTCTATAAATAGTAGTTGAGTATAGGGTACTCGAGTGTACGGGCTTCATATGAACATCCTCCCTGTCTCTCTCTCTCTCTCTTGGTTTTCATCGCTTTCTTCATTTATTGCTGACGCTTTCCCTATTCCTTGTCTCTCTTACTCTTCCACACTCTTCCACACGTTCTTACCACCGATCCCAACCATGTCTGTTTCGTTCTCGGCTTCTCTGGCTCGTGAGTGTCCGCAGTGAGACCATGCGCCTGCCATCACGATAATCGACAAAACCAGACGCCCGGCGTTCTCGTTATCGCCTCTGTAAATCCCCCGTTTGTTCTTCTGCCCTCTCACTCTCTCTCTCTCTTTCTCTTTCTCTCTCTCGCTTTCTTCCTCACTAACCTACAGATGGTAACATCCAGTCAAAACCCCTACCCAAGTTACAGCAAGAGCGGAGCCAGAGCAAGAAAACGCCGACACGCACGACTCGCGACCGATCCAGATCTCTCTTTTCTTTCACGATTTACGCCATCGAAGCTAACTGATCAACTGAACACAACGACGACAATAACTGTTGCACCGTTGAAGATTTACCACTTTTCGTTTTTGTTTTTATATCTAACCTCAATTTCGTTGCCGCTGAACTTTCAAACGTATTTGTCGCGCACAGCAAAAGAAGTTGTTCACTACTTTCTCATCTGCTTGACTGAGGTACGTACGGCGCGGAGATCACGTTGAGTATCCCGGAGGCGACACTACTCGAGTGTAACGGAATGAAATCGTTTTTTTTTCACGGTAATTTATTTTCACTCGTCGATTTTACGATGTCAACACTTACTTGCCGTTACAATGACGCAAAATATCCTTTCGTTCGATGCTTTAACATCACGTTGATGATTTTCTGGTATTGACATTTTCCAAGTAAAAAGGCAACTATTACATCGAAATCACTAAAAGAAAAAGGAGCTTACAAAAAAAATGTCTAATTTTACATCAACCAGCTTGACCAACCATCCAGTTTGTAGTGCATTGGGGAAAATCCTACATCCAATGATCAAACATGACCGAAAGTTGGCGACTGAAACTGGGACAAATTTCCAACTTCTGGTTCGATTGCGCAAGAATTCTTCACGATTTTCGGACCTAGAATGAATTCGGACTAAAACAGTATTTACTATAAAGATGCCTAATCAATAAAGATTGCTATAATCAATAAAGATGCCTCGTCCAAGTAGATATCAATAAAAATTGCACTAAATATTGTCAGATACGAGTCTAATGAATTTATATAAAAGAAATTCATTCATCATTCATTTCAATGTAGAGTAGGTCTTCGGGAATTCGACATGCTTTCACGACAGTTGAAATCACCCAAGAGTAAATGTACGCTTTCGACGGAATTTTTGATTCCGTTAAAACTCCATGGTAACCGCAAAATCTTGGCTATGCTACATTAGTCCACAAGCTACGAGAGCGTGACTTCCAAACAAACGATCAATATTCAAATGCTTCCCATCACTTCAGAACGAACATTATTTCGAGCAGTTTATTTTGATGGCTGTGCAGACCCTCAGAATACATTAAATAAGGGCGAGAGAAAAGGAGAGAAAATGAAAAGAATAAAGTTATGTTCGTTTCGCGATTGACCCGGGCTGTCGATACGATGCTCCGGAGACGTCGAACGATGCGGAAGGTTGAGGAGGGTACCACGAGACAGATAAGGGTAACGAAGATCGACCGTACTTTTGTCGTTGCTGCAGAAACGTGCTGTTGGCTGCTTTTGCACTATATCGCACTCTCGCCTCTGTTCATTCCTCTCTGTTTTTCTCTCTTTGTCTGTCTCTTTCACTCTCTCACTCTCTCTCTCTCTTTGTACTCTTTCCACCCTTTCGTTTTTGGCCCTCTGTTCACCCTTCGTTTCGATCCTGACGTTTCTTCATCTCTCTATCTGTATATCTCTTCCTTTCCAGTCCTATCTTTCTACCTTTCTCACATCCGTAGCTTTGCTCTTCCTTTCTCTCTTTTCCCTTTCTATAGAAGTTTCTGGGATCGATATACCGCGAACGCGACATTACTAGTTAGCTATAGCTGCTTGCAAGCACAAAGGGAGACAGAGAGAGAGAGAGTCGGTGTGGTGATGGCGGAATCGCGCGGCATGGCACGACAGCCACAGGGATTCGGTATAACGATCTGGCGGTGATATCGCCGCCAGTACCTGCCGAATCGACACGGTCTCTCTCTCTCTCTCTCTCAAACACGCCCTATTCACGATAGTCATACATCCTCGAGAGCGCTCACCCTTCATAACCCTGTATAACGTGCCCGTTAATGCATACACCCGAATGCATGCACATTACGTAGATAACATAGAACAAGAGGGCAGATAGGGACCGTTCAAGGGCATTTGAGAGAATTCGACTGCAAGGTGCCGAACGAAATCATCTAGTGCAATTGTCCATTGCAGGTTGAATTCGACCTCTATCATAAACTGTATGAGAAGAGAACATTAAAGAGAGGGCCTGTGTCTCTCGTTGGATCGAGTCCCAATGCAACCAGCCGTTTGTTTATCGATCTCGTTATATCTACTAAATATTAGAAATTTTGTCTCGTTCATTGTCATTCGAAACTATAGGTATGATAATTAGTTATCGGTCCGAGAGAATATGATATTCGATTGTTCGCATAGTAAACAGGCCCTGTATATCAAAAAGTAGCCACGAGGTAAACATGAGGCGTGCGAAAGTGCAAAAGGCCAGAGAATGATTGGAGATACCTAGCTGGCGAGATATAAAGGGATTGTTACAAGACGGTCAAACAGAGAAACATTGATGAACGGGAGGTTATCGATATGTTGCGTATATACCTATACAGCCTTTGAACATGGTGTATATGTACATGTAGCAATCGTGGAACGTCGTTTCAGCGTGTAACGTATATACAAAATCCCGTACGGACGAAGCACGATAGTTATCCACAGTTTGTACAGGAAAACACCCGGCTTTGCCTCAATCCATCATGGATATATATATATATATATATATATATATATGGCGCGTGTATACATAGTACATAATGCATAGAATACCGAGAGTTTGTATCTGTGTCCACGCCGCGAAGCGGAAAGGGATGGAACTGGGTTGTTCGTACGGGGCAGAGTGAACGGGGGAGAGAGTCAGTGATGACGTCCGATTCCGTGTGTGCCGCCTGTTGGTGAGCATCGCTGTTATTGGCTTTCAAGGGAACATCCGGTAACTATCGGGAATACTCCCTCGATATACTCTCGATATCTCCTACGTACATATACAGTGGGTCAAAAAACTATTCATACACCTTGTTTTTTTGCGATAACTTTATAGACATAAGCGATACGCAAAAAAAGCCAATTTTATTTAATAGTACATCAGGTACAGAGATAAACTGCAAATGGAAAATTTTTTCCCAGGAATAATAGAAGAATTATGTAAAAAAAACGAAAATTTTCGGGCCAAAAAAGTATTCGTACACTTACGATTGAGCTGCTATACCTCGATATTCACTCACGGACGGTCTGACCTCTGCGTACAATGTAAAGAAGTCTTCGTTTACACAATGGTTTTGACCTGTTCCATGCGGTAGTAGATCTTCAAGCTCTGAACAGACATGATGCCAACGAAAAACGAAATATCAATATCCATGCGAGATAGAGTGATTTTTCTTCGGAAACGCGGTGAAAGTTATCGAAAAATTAGTAAAGAACTAAATCTAAGTTTCGCAACAGTGGAATATATAATAAAAAAAATACGAAAGAACAAACAGCACAGAAAATGAGCCACGAACCGGTCGACCGAGAATACTAACAGTATGAGAGCATCGGAGTATTACAGAGGCTACAAAAAAACCGTTCACAAGTGCTCGCAGTTTAGCGAATGATGTCGCGTCAACATCGAGGAAGAGCGTGTGTCCCCAGACTATTCGAAACGTTTTGCATTCTGCCCAAATATACGGCAGAACTGCCCGCAAAAAACCATTAATTAATAATATAAATCGAGAAAAACGTTTAGGTTTCGCAAAAACCTACGTAAAAAAATCTATAGAATTTTGGAAACGTGTCGTATTCTCGGATGAATCGAAGTTTAACATCTTCGGGTCCGATGGAAAAAAATTCGTCTGGCGGAAACCAAATACCGAGCTCCAGCAGAAAAATTTAATACCGACTGTAAAGCACGGCGGAGGAAGCGTCATGGTTTGGGGCTGTATGGGATATTATGGCGTTGGTAATCTGGCTTTTATAGATGGTACAATGAATGCTCAGAAGTATATCGACGTGTTGCGCAGCAATTTGAAAGCGAGTGTAGATAAAATGGGCCTGGATGGGAATTTCTACTTCCAACAAGATAACGACCCGAAACATACTGTCATGAAAACGAGGGAATGGTTACTCTATAATTTCCGCAAACAATTGATTACACCACCACATTCTCCGGACATCAATCCTATTGAAAATTGATGGCACTTGGTGGATGTAGAAATTAGAAAAAGAAAAATAACAAACAAATCCGATCTCCAAAGAGTGCTTTTAGAAGAATGGTCGAAAATAGCCAAAGAAACAACGCTAAATCTAGTAGAATCCATGCCTAAGAGACTCGAGGCGATAATTGAAGCAAAAGGGATGCACACCAAATATTAGTTATAATTAACAACTATGATGATGTAGGTTTTCACTATAATCGTAAGTGTATGAATACTTTATTTGCCCGAAAATTTTCGTTTTTTTGGCATAATTGTTCTATTATTCCTGGGAAAAAATTCTCCATTTGCAGTTTATCTCTGCACCTGATGTACTATTAAATAAAATTGGCTTTCGTTGCGTATCGCTTATGTCTATAAAGTTATCGCAAAAAACAAGGTGTATGAATACTTTTTTGACCCACTGTATATAATCTCTAGTACGTTTATCCGTATATACAGATCCGCTGGTAAACTGAAAGTTGCAACACAAAACGATTAAATATGTAACGTGATATGAATTACGTCATTTCGTTTTCTAGCGGTTGATGAACGTATTAGGATGGTTAAAGAATGAATTATTTTTGGGCTCCTCATCCAAGCTCGAGTACCGTTTCACTAAAAAGGCTAATTTGCAAAGGTTCAAAATTAGTTCTTTCAAAATCTGAAATTCAAACTCTCGAAACTTTTTTTTCGCCATTTTCACACAATTTGTCGATTTGATGTATGAGACTGCTTGTTTAATAAATTCTTATGATTAATAGTCATCATTATTCATGAAAATATCGGAATTTTCATTTCATAGATTCTTTTGGAAATTGAATCGAATTTTCCATATCCCTGAATCACTTTTTTTTGCTCTTTATCCATTCCTCGTGGTCAGTGGCTCGAACGAGGGTGGAAAACTTTTCTACCTCGAAACGTAGATTTTCTTTTCGAATATAGGAACGAAAAGGACGACACGATGACCCCGAACGTTGTTCACTCGGTTGGACATATCGTGATACGTAAAACTCCGATGCAATGGCGGAGAAAGCTCGATTGACGTGAAAAACATACAGTGCTAAGCTATATATAAATATATATATATATATATATACACGATGAATGTACCAGGTCATCCTATTATCGGCTATCAAGAAAACCGCCTAGCTCTTGGTCCCGTTGTAGACGATACTGTACTACACAATATGTTCTCGTACTATCCACATATCCGCCACTAGCAGCAACAGCAAAAGAGAGAGGAAGAGAGAGAGAGAGAGAGGAAGAGAGTTACAAGAGCCAAAGAATCACAGAAGCTGGAGCACAGAAGCATTTTTGCCAGAGAATATCTGGTATAAGCTGTACACCAGACCTGGTCTGTTCACGAATGAATCTCTCTGTCTCTCTCTCTCTCTCTCTCTCTGTTTCTGATAGCACGATCCAACATGAACGATAAACGTGTTCCTTCATCCTCGCCGTATGTCCCAACCACTCGCCGATCTTGCGTTTCCTTTTTTTTCTCCTACCTGTGTTTCGCCTCAATTTCGGTCGAACGATCGAACTACACGAGTAACAGCACTCCTAACTGCCAGATTATATCCAAAAATGATAAACACTACTTTCTCACTTATTTTTCTTCTTAAGATCGTGCATTACATATTTGAAACGATTCATAGAATTTTTCAAGCTGAATACATGATGGCGATTATAATTATTTGTAATATCATCATTATTATATTAATTTTAAGATATCATAACCAATTGATATATATAGGAGGAACATAATTATTAAGTATAAATTCGTTTTCATAAGCATTGGCAGAAGGAAGAATTTCCGATGAAAGAGAAACGCCATTAATTATTGAAGGAATTTTCTATCGTCATCACATTTAATATTCTTTCTTCTCCAAAAATAACAAGACGTTCGAATTCTCGTTGTATATTCAAAGAGAGACAGGGATGAAGAAAGATAAAATCGTTGCTTTTTTTTTAGAATACTATATCGCTATGTTAAATTAGAAAATATCGTGGCTGCTGAAAGTTGTCAAAAAAAAAAAATCCAATTGTTCTATACAAAAGGAATTTCTAATGAATTTTACAAACTCTTCATTTCTCTTCTCTTTCGTCTTTATTTTCTTAGTTCTGTTATATACGAGAATCCCCATTATGAAATGTCAATTTTTCTCCATAAGACAGATTTTTGAGAAGATGTAAAGGTCCTGCTTGTTTAGTACGGTAGTAACAGCGAAATTAAAGTGCCCATACACTCAAGAAGAGAAGTTATGCAGACGTTAAGTGGTAAGCGGCAAATCGTAAACGTCGGTGCGCTCTAGCAAGATCCAAATCTTCGTCATGCACGCATTTCTTCGTCACGCAGAGCTCACCGCCTGGTACCGACTGCATTGCCTCAGCCATATTAACCCCTTGTGCCTGTAACTTTAGCACGGCTGACGCGTGGCTGACACAAGCTTACCTTTACTACTGCCGCTCTGCGACGTTTCGACGTCCCGCTCACTTGCACGTTCTTTTTCTTTTCTCTCTCCCGCATATATCACTATTTTTCTCTCTCCAACCTTTTTTCCGTTCCTCTTCCTCTCTCGCAAATTGACTTTTGACGTGCTATTCAACAGTCGTATATCTCTTTCCTTCTTCCGCGTTTTTCTCGATCCCTTCCTCAATATTGAGCCATATTTTATTTTTTATACCCCCGTATCGATTTTTCTCGGCATTTGGAATGGAGGAGAGAAAAGAAATAAAAATTGTGAACCTATAGGAGAGTATATAAACTTTTCGTGGTTGCTTCACTCGAAAAATCGCGCTGTTACACGAGTAGATTGAAAAATATCGCTTTAAAAAAGTTTCAAGAAAAAAAAACGAGTTACAATATCGCCGCAAATCATATTTGACTCTGCGCAGTTTATTTTTCAATCTAAATATGAATTTGTCACTTTTTAAATCGATAATAACTCGATAATAATACTTCTGAGCGAACACAGTGTGGAGTGTTTTTTTGGTGAGTATGAATACTGATGAATGATGTCCGTTCCTGAATTTCTCCTATTGACAGGATGATTATATGGAAAATACTCAATGCTCCAGACAGAGATAACGTTACGTTTTCACTGATTCGATAACTCGTAAAATAGGCAACGAAAGAAACTTCTAGTTAACCCTCCTCATTCCCCGGACAGAGTTGAGAATGAGTGCGAGATAATATAGAGTGAGATTCACCGACAATCCTCCACCGGTGGTACGTGCTCTCGAGCTACCTGTGGAACCTATTACACGGAAGAAAGAAACCGGGCTAGTCGCGACGGCAAAAGCACTCACACCATCAGTGACCCACCTGGAAAGGGAACATGCTGCCAAGAAAGGGAGGATATAGAGATGGAGAAAATCGACGAAAAATAAAAGGTAGCGAGTCCGGAGAATCCGTTATGAGGAACACGTAGAATCAGTTAAAGGAGAGTGGTTTGAATTGTCGGTGTAATCGGAAATTGGCATTTAGAATATAAGTTTCAAAATGATTTTCTGAAAAACTCATTATAGATAATCATTGTGAGAAGATTTCAACTGTTTATGAATTATAGAAAATTGGGAGGCTGTAATATGTATTAATTTTCGAAAATGTTTCTACGATCATGTGAACCAACATTCAGATCTGAATCTAGAGAAAAATGGTAAGATGCCCTTTTCTTTCGAGGTAAAACAGATATTAAAAAAATCGAACTCAACTTACAATTTTTTATATTGTGAATATTTTTGTTGTCTACATCATCAACATTCGACCAATCCACCCTTTCGGATTTCTACACAATTTGTTGTAAAGAAATAAAACACGTCTTTTCCGACTTTTAATCGTATATACAGCCGCCCTCAAGTACCGTCACGAAGAAAATCGCCACGACAAAGCAAAAATCGAAAAGACGTTTCTTTATATTTCTTTCAGTCTCTATTGTACTATTTTTCTCGCCACTTTCTTTTCTGCCCTATTTTACTATTCCTCTCGTTTACCTCGCCGACTGCAAATAAAGAACTGCCACGAGACCTGGAAACGGCATTTTAGTTACTGTCGTGCATTCAGAACGAAGAACGAAAAAAAAGAAGGAAAAATAAAAAGAGAAAACGTACTCTCTCGCTCGTCTCGTTGGTTTTCGTTCGCACGTGAGCCAACGAGTTTTACGTATACGTTTGGGAAAGGGGCGTTGGCCCCGACTGGATTTATGTTACCGAAAATTTATCGGTTCAATTTCCGTGATATTTAAACTCTAAAGGTGAAAGGGTTGATCGTGTTGGCGGACAGAGAAAGAGAGAAAGAGAGAGAGAGAGAAAGAAAGAGGGTCGTTCACCATGAAGGCTGTGTGCCGTTCATGGATTAACCTGAAATTAATAATTTTGAAAATACATCATTACGTGAAACCCAATTAAATTTTTTTTATAAATCAATTTTCTCATAAATGTACAAACATTTTTTTGTATCTTTTCGTAGTGACATATAAACACGCTCACACTGTCGGAATATCAGTGTCGCAAAGTCACGTAGTAACGAACTCACGAATTCTCGAATCCGCACCAGTGAGACGCGAAAGAGGTGAACATAAAGGATGAGTCGTAAAAAGAGTCATCGAGCTAGCGCCGGGGAGTGCTCTGCGGCGGAATGTGTATGGTGCATATATAGTACATATCGCGAAAGTGTCCGCGATATCTCCGGGGATATTGGACTTAAATTTTCCAACGCGACGTTCAATTTAACGATTTGTGCGCCCAAGCGTGTCGCGAAGAGAAGGGATTTTTTTTAATCCTCGATCGTGCTCCAGCAGAGTTTTTATTTCCTCTGCTCTCTTTCTCTCTTTCCTCGCGAAACTCAATTGTTCCGCGTATAACCTGAGGTCAATATTTTACCGAATATTTCGATACAACGAATATTCCTCGATATCTTCAATATTGCAAATTTAAATTTTGTAGTATTAGCGTAATTTAACAATTGCGCGAATTACTGTTACGTCAGGTATTTCAAACAGATACGATTTAGTATTAATAATTTCTTGAATTTGTAATTCAGAACGACAAACGATTAATTTATCAATAAGTCCAAATAAACAATTGTTGTCCGAAGAAAATCAACGATTTACATAATATTTATTTATTTTTCCCTCCGATAAGTATATCTTTAAACCGCACTTTTTACATATAAAGAAAACATAAAATGTTACTTTTCGCGTATACTGAATCGACTCTCTTAAGTAAACGCAACGTTATATCTTCGTTTTTTTTTATATTTTAGTACGCCTCCCTCGTATCGTTTCTTTCGTCCCTTTGCTCAGTTCCTCCTTTCGCGAGAAATCTTGCACACACAGTGAAAATGGTGTTTACCTGACGCGCATTCGGCGGAACGCTCGGAGAAAATTGTTAGAGTGCACCATAGCGGTTGCTTTCCGCGTGTATTACAAACGGCTTCGGCGCAACGTGCGTCAGAAGATTCATGGTGTGTTTGCTCGTATATACGTAGACCGAGGGAAGCAGAATCTCGAAGCATGGCGAACTTTATGCGCCAGATCAGGAAGGGATGGTTCTGACTTTACGGTTTTTTTTTCTTTTACCTACTTAACTTGCCGGCTTGGCGCATGGGCGAGGGTGAGCGTGCTGTAACGCTGAGTTGCGAAACACGATGTTAATTTAATGCGGTTGCGATATACATTCGTTGCGGCTTTGCCTTGCCCGCAGAGAAGAGAGTGCACGAGGCGGAGGGTGGAAAGTGGGAGAATACGAGGATAAAGGTGCGGAGAAGTTGCTACGGGGGATGCAAGATAGCGGAAGGGGATTGTCTGTAGGCGAGATCTGAGAATTTGTGTAGCTGCGTGTGTGTGTGTTTGTGTGTATCCAAAGATTAGTTCCATGTATGATGAAGAAGAGATAGTTGTTTGGTAATGGAGAGAATAGATGGGGTAGTTTTTTGTGTTTGATGTGAAAACAAATGTTTTTCACAATCGTACGGCGTCCTTTACCTTTTACGTGTCCCGTGCCCTTACACCTTCTAATTGTTCGTAGCCATTCTTTCTTAAGGTAGTAGTCTGGTCACTTAAGCCGAATTTCGTGTCTTTTTTGGAGGGCGTTTTTTTGTGGGAAAATAAAAATGAATCGTTTTGAATATTTAGGATGTTTTTATTTACCTATTAAAGATACAAAAAAAAATGTTGTTGAAAAAATTTAATAGTTTATTATTATTATTATTATTGATCGAAGTTGGCACCTCGAGAAAAAAAGGGCGTGGGTGGCCCCGGTGATTTTGGCTCTTGATGTTATCTGAAATAAAAAATTCTTGATAATTCTTAATCTATAGACGTGTCATTCTGGTCGGAACTACTGAAGTTAAATTTCATGGATAAATAACAAAATGGCGGACTTTGGAAAAAATCTTTTTTTCCCAAAGTCAAACATTCTTGATAATTCTTAATCTATAGACATGTCATTCTGGTCGGAACTACTGAAGTTAAATTTCATGGATAAATAACAAAATGGCGGACTTTGGAAAAACACTTTTTTTTCCAAAGTCCGCCATTTTGTTATTTATCCATGAAATTTAACTTCAGTAGTTCCGACCAGAATGACATGTCTATAGATCAAGAATTATCAAGAATTTTTGATTTCAGATAACATCAAGAGCCAAAATCACCGGGGCCTACCCACGCGCTTTTTTTTCGAGGTGCCAACTTCGATCAATAATAATAATAATAATAAACTATTAAATTTTTTCAACAACATTTTTTTTTTGTATCTTTAATATGTAAATAAAAACATCCTAAATATCTAAAACGATTCATTTTTATTTTCCCACAAAAAAACGCCCTCCAAAAACGACATGAAAATCGGCTTAAGATACCAGACTACTACCCTAATGCACTACTGTATCGCACGGGGACACATGGAAACTGCGGAAAACCTGGATGAAACAGTTGTACAGAACGAAAGATTGTTTCTCTTTTGGTTCGAAACCAGGTAAACAACGAACAAACATCTTTTTGGCAGGAGTAAATAAACTCACCCTCGGTTTATTCACATCAACTCAACCTTCCTGCCTCGGGTGTCCTGGACACCCGATTATTTGCCTATGTCGCCTGTCACTAATATCCTTTTATGTATATCCGTACATAGAAAGCATGTATATATACATTGACTGCTAGCAAATAAAAGGGCGTAACCCACATATCACTGCGAGTGTCAAATGACGTGAGTTAGGGCCTTTCGTTTGCTATCGAGTCGATATCTATATACATGTGTTTATATTTGCGTACAATAACGTGGAAGTGGCTGCTATAAGCTCCGTCGTACGGATACACCGCCAACTTCCTGTCACTCCCTCGCCGTCATCCAATCCACCCCCTTCTACCGCCCCCCCCTCTGCCGCATATTGTACGCTCATAAGGGCGTTCATATGGTATGAGAACTGTAACAGAAGCGGCGGGCGCGGTTTGTGCTCTAATGCACGCGCTTGCCAGCCACCTCGTTTTTCTGGGATGAAGCACCGCGCATACGAATCTCGTTATTTAGCGTCACGTGGCATAAAGCTTAAGGGGGTTGGAGGTTCTAGTGGCGGTGGCGATGGCGATGGCGGCGGCGACGGCGATGACGATGGTGTGGTGCGAGCAAGAGGTAGCGGAAAGAGGGAGAGGAAACTCACCCCATCCCAAAAGCCTGTACACAAACACACACACCCACACACACGCATATGGGGTAAACACCACGAGGAGTTCACCTCCCTTGAAACTCTCGCTTTGTCTCACTTTTACCTTCCTTCGCTTTCTCTCGCACCCTCGAGCTCTCGTGTTTCCCTCAACCTCCTACTTCACTCCCTGCCGCCAACTTCCCACTTTACTTTCTTTCTCGTAAAAGCATCAAGTTCCTACGTGGGTAATTATGCTTTGAAAAGTGACGGGTTCGCGTTCATTTTGTCGCCGACACAGAGCGCATCGTCAACTATTTTTCTCATTGTTGGGACGCTAACATTATAAACGAAGCACAGTTGGTACGATGTCATAACGTAATTGAACTTTATCGTGCATTATAATCTTTCTTCTTATTTCGATGAATTATGATAAGCCGGCATTAACGTTTAAGTGTTTGCACGAATGATTTACGATTATCGTTGCGTTCAGCCTTCCTTTCAAATAAAATTCTCCGATACATCTGGTTAGAAGAAACCGCAATTTTCATCCAACTTTTCACTATTTTCATAAAGATAATAATTCTCTCATATCGAGTAGTAATTTTAAGAGGATTTATTTGTTGCCGGACATGTAGCGAGTAATGAGCCAATGAGGAGAACTTAGACCCGACCATTACGCGACGAAATAACGAAACCTCTTGCCCGTTCACTCGTTCCTAAAAAATATGCTTAATTCCAGCTCAATAAGATAAAAAATCATAATACTCATTGGGTAGTAGTGTGAACAAGGCCAACATTCCTCCAAGTAGAGGATTAAACGAAGAAAAATGACTTGGCGTTACCGTTTGACGGTAACGTAGAACTTCCCGACGATATATCAGTTTCCGAATACTCGACAGGCTATTTTCATCTCCCTGGCAATCATCGAATTTCCATCTGTCAGAAGCTCGTACGAGGCGTTCAACGAACGAGAAACCAGCTACTAACTCAAACTCCAACCAATGAGCGTGTTAGTTCTTATTCGGACATTACGCAAAACGGTCTGTTCGCACAGTGGATTCGTCGCCATCCGTTCGGGAGCTTTCGCGGACTTCGTACTCTATGTCCCTTTTTTTCCTCCCTGTTGACACATAAAACATGTTTACCCGAGCACTCATGGGTTCTCTAACAGAATCGATCAGCGACTCGGCAACTGCCCGTTCGCTTCTGGTGCGACACAGTCGTCCATAACGCGTGCAGACCATTCTCCGGCAATTCTTTGTCTACGTCGCCCGACTTATACGTTCAACCTCTGAGCTTGGAGAAGTTTGTGAGAAAAACGATAAAGCGCGTGTGTCTTTCTGCCACCGACACACAAGCATCTATACGGCTTACGTATGACCCTTGAGGGTCACCCTTGGGGGGTGGACTCTCATTCTCTCCTTTTCTGCGTCTCCTCATTCCTGTTTATCGCTCGCTCCCTCTCTCTCTCACCCTTACTGCCTCCTTCTTCCCTTCACAAATCGAATCATCCTAATAGAATTGCCGTACCGGGGAGTCAGAAGAGTGCAAGAAGAGGTTGAAAAAGGAGAATTGAGAATTCCAAGTGGATGAAGCTATTCCGAATAATCGTTGGTATGGTACATTGAGCAGTTGGCGAATAAACTAGTGAAACAGCGATACACGGTCCTGTACAATAAAAATAATATTATGGATAAAAATGTAAAAATTCAAATGAACGACATTGAGAGTCATGACTCCATCGATCAGTGTGTCTTGTCATATTTGTTCGGGTTCAATATTTAAAAAATGACGATCACGATTTACTTCGCGAACCAACAAATTGCTTTTTATTATCTTCCGTTGCATAATGCTCCAGCAATGTTATCGTGCGGATGATAAGAGAACGAAGAACATGCTGTTGGCATTATAACATCATTATATTGCTCACAATGATGCCGTATTGTTTCTGCGTTTTGTTCTTATTTTCAGTTCCTGTATACTCTTCCATTTCTTCCAGAGAAAAAGCAGCAGTGCCCCAGTCGTGATAGCTCTTCTTGCGGATGGTTTTGTTGTTGCGCTACTTGGTTGATTGTAATAGCATGTTTGTACCGTATGTGCTCTTCGGTTCGGTGTACAGTAAAAAATAAGAACAACGATGTTGCGTTATATAGTATTTCTGAACGGGTTTTACCGACCCTGGAAGAAGCACCACTAGTGTCTGGAACCCCCGGGCAATACGCCCAGCAACACCAGTCTTATCCTTTCTCTCTATACCTCCTATCCTCTTGCTTCCTTTTACTCTCTCTCTCTCACACGCTTTTTTCTTCTTCCAGCTTCCTCTTTCACCCTTTCGCTACCTCAGTCGGGTTTCACCCTCTCGCACACTTCTCTCACCCTCGCACTCTGGCTTAAGTTACACGAACGAGACTATGGCGCTTCCTGCTTTTTGTTCGTGCCGATCGAGGTGGAAATCTTTTTTCCGTCGCGCAAGAGCGAACCGAGCAAGAGAACGCGAGTGAGATAGTTATAGGAAAGACGGAGAGGCACGTGAGAGAGCGAGAAAGAGAGAACTCTCGGTACAGAACATTTTACTTCGTGCATGCAGTTACTGAATACACCAACATCACGAGAATATGAGGATCCACGTCGCGAACAGCTAACCATATCTCGCACCCAACTCCAAGAGACGACGTGAACATACAACTTGTCTGCTCTTATGTCATCACGGAATTGAATGTCTCGCGAATACCTTCGTGCATACGATCATTGGCCAATTTATTTTTCTCGCTATGTCTGGATATTCGGCGCAATTCCCTCTTGAATCAGTCAACCAGTCAGAACTGAATGTACGCTCTTTTTTCTACTTCATACTTTCCCCGTCTCTTTCATTGGCAATTGCGGCAATGCCGACGTGAAAAGTCACAGTATTATGTTTTTCGTTTGTTTGATTAACTTATTAGTGATAAACAAACCCCGCTGTTAATTAAATGAAAAATTGAACAAAACCACGTGATCTGAAACATTTTGTCATACAGTCTGATAGGAATGATCCGATTAAAAAATAAAAAGTCGTTTGCGATTGAAATGAAAGTAATTTGTGATTTTCAGATATAACATATCGGGAGTACAAATTAGTTCGATCAGTTTTCAAAAGATAGCACTGGCTGTTATGAATGTTTCATAGTGACAGCTGATTTTGGTAGTTTCAGAGAGGTTAGACATCTGTCAATAATATTCAGTTTATATCGCTTTGAGTTTTATACAAGAAGCTTGTTTTTTACTGTGTTGAATATGTCAAATTTTGTGTTAACTAGATTTTAGTTTTCTGCTTTAATTGGGAGAAATTGTTTTTCTTCAATTGGTTTCTGCTTTAAGGGGGTAAATAGGGTTAGGACAGCCTTTTCTCAATGATTTTCATGCATTTGTTTATAGTATAAAAAATGAATATAATTTATTGAAACTTTGAGAATATTTGTATACATATATTTAAGTATATACTATAAAATATTGGCGATCCCATATTGCAGGTCACAATCAGACTCAGCATTTTGCGTACATTCTGGAAGCCGCAATATTCATCTGAAATCAAACGAGGTTGGAATTTACTTTTATTATATGTCTCTCTTCTATATGAACCTAAATGCTATCAAAAAAATAGAAAATTGCATTTTTTACGGGGGTCAAAACAAAAAACCATGATTTTTTGCCGATTTTTACAACTCTATTTGCATAAAAAAATTATTTTAAATACTGATAATATTCCGATTTTAGGTTCATATAGAGCGCAACACTATGAAGAAAGTAACTGCCAATTTTCAAAACGAATGGTTGAAAACTTTTCAAACTAGCGTGTACGCAAGTTCAAACAAAGTCATTTTCAGAAAAACGCGTTTGAAAAAATAGTACCAAGAAAAACAAGCAATATGGGGTCGCTAATATTTTATAGTATATACTTAAATATATGTATAAAATATTCGCAAAGTTTCAATAAATTATATTCATTTTGTATCCTATAAAAAAATTCATGAAAATTATTGAGAAAACGCTGTCCTAACCCTATTTTCCCCCTTAATGGTTTCGACGTTTCAAGAATGGTGATTTTAGCATTGAAGACAAGCCTTGCTCTGGACAGCCAAAAAAATTCGATGACAAAGAATTGGAGGCATTACACGATGAAGATGCGAGTCAAACGCAAGAGGAGCTTGCAGAATCATTGGGAGTGACTCAACAAGCAGTTTCCGTACGATTAAAGATCCATGGGAATGATTCAAAAGCATAAATGCATTTTTGACCACAAAAAACGTACCGAACTAATTTGTACTCCTAATATTATGAAACGGCCAATAATATTTGTACGTAAGGATTCAATGTGATTCGTTCGATCGTTTCAGCCTGAATAACGAATTGGCAGTATTCCAAAAACTCTTTTGAAATATTTCGCTTTCCAGATACACAGCAAATGATACCGTTATACTTTTAGAAATGTTATGTCGAAATCGAACGAGAACTATCGTTCAATTTTAATGAAATTCGCGGTCTGCTTAGTTCGAAAAGTAGAAATATAGCTCTGAACCTTTTACTCGAGTATCCACGGTCGAAAGAATGGATAAATAAAAAATAATCGGCCTATCACTACCACCGCGTTCTCAGCTCGTTATAACGTAGCTACTGCAAATTCACCATCGTCACCTCGTTTCCCTCGTTCTTTTGCTTTAAATCAAAACGAGAGACACGTATATGCGAGTCACGAGATTCGGTGGCGCACACCCACCGGTCATATATTACAGCGAATAACACAGCTCGAGAGTCAGACTACGGCAGTAATTCCAGGGACTCTCGAGGTGGTTTCGAGGATAACGTGTAGCGTGGCCAAAGAGGGGCCATTGGTATAAGGGGTATGAGGACAAAAGGAAAGGGGCATTAATTATTACACAGGTTTGTTGGTCCGAGATTCTCAATTCTCTCATTCTCTCTCTTTTTCTTTCTCTCTCCCTCACTTACATTTGCTCCTTTCTCTCCTTCCTTTCTCTTATATGTGCCAGGCACGCGCGCTCGGTATACGCTCGTTACCGAATAAGGTCGGCCGATTTGCCCTGCGACTCCTCTTTCCCCATGTCGCATTACCGCATAACGTAATATCGTATTGTGCGTAGCTTTGAAACTTTTAGTAGTATCCCATACGGTATTCTATTGATTCACTCAGTAAATATATAAAAGCATGGAAAAAGAAATGTGAATCTTTCATGTTTTTCGTCATTTTTTTCATATTCAGATCGAAACAATGTTAAATTCGTAATGAAGGGAAGTTTTCCGATGAGAAAAACCCTTAAACAATGTTAAACATGAAAAATAAAAGCATTTTCCATTTCCGACTGGTTTCTCAGAAACCTAAAATCAAACCTAAACCCAAAGTTAAACCTAAACCTAAACCTAAAACTTCTATCATTTATAACCTTGCGTGTATTCTAAATTACTGTTATTGAACAATACGTAAAAGTTCTCGTAATTCGGAAATAATGCAAGTTTAGGTTTTTGAGAAAACGGACAAATATGAGAAAGGCTTTTTTTCACGTTTCACAGAATTATTATTTGATCGGAAATCTTCCCCTGATTACGAACTTAACATTGTTTCGAGATGGATCTGAAAAAATTACGAAATACATAAAAAATTCACATTTTTTTTCGACGTTTCTATATATTGATTTAGTTAATGAATAGAATATCGTGTAGGATATTACAATGAAAATTTCAAAGCTCGTTTCAAGCATGTACCGTACATACCAGGTCTGTTAAAAAAGTATCGCGAATTTTGAATTTCCGCGGGCTACGTGTATTCGATTTTCGATTTTTTTGTGGCGTTAGGTTGGTACTCATGTCCCTCACTTATGTTGAAAAAATCGGCCATTTTGAATGTTTAGTTAATTGTTGACAGCTATTTTGGTTAGACGTGTTTTGGCTTGTCTCCGATTTTTGCCTATTCCAAAAAATGGATCGAAGAATCTGTATCAAATTTTGTGTGAAAAAAAAAATTAAGTGCGCGGACGCATTCCGAATGTTGACTGTGACATATGGTGGAGCTACCTTGGACCAAAGGAACGTTTATCGGTGGTACAAAATCTTTTCAGAGTGCCGAGAAGATGCGAACAACGAAATGCGTTCTGGACGCCCGAGCACATCAACAACAGACGAAAACATTGATGAAGCGAAGAAAATAATATTGGCCAATCGTCGAATCACCGTTAGAGAAGTTGCCGAGGAACTAAACATATCGATTGGCTCGCGCTATTCGATTTTTACCAATGATTTGAGCATGAGACGGGTCGCCGCGAAATTCGTGCCAAAATTGCTCAATTTCGAACAAAAACAGCGTCGCGTTAACATTGCTAAGGAGCTGTTGGACTCGGTCCGCGATGACCCAAATTTGCTCCAGAGGGTCATAACTGGTGACGAATCATGGGTTTATGGTTATGACGTGGAAACCAAAGCTCAGTCATCGCGATGGAAGCTGCTTATTTGGAATAGGCAAAAATCGAAGACAAGCCAAAACACGTCTAACCAAAACAGCTGTCAAGAATTAACTAAACATTCAAAATGGCCGATTTTTTTCAGCATAAGTGAAGGACATGAGTACCAACCTAACGCCACAAAAAAATCGAAAATCGAATATACGTAGCCCGCGAAAATTAAAAATTCGCGATACTTTTTTAACAGACCTCGTATAGGGCGTATGAAAATTACGGATAGAATTATTTACCACCCCATAATGCATTTTTTTTATATTTCCATTTTTTGTTAAATCCATTATGGGATGATAACTAATTCTATCCGTAGTTTTCATACGCCCTGTATTGGTAGTGCAAGTTTTGCTTTAATATTCACATTTTCATGTATACATACATAAATACATATTGACATTAAACAAAGTTAACCGAGAAAATTCACCAAATTCGGCTGACAATTTCACACACCTGTACAACGTAACGTCTACTATGTGCGAGCTTGTATACTCGCATATACTTATAATTTGCATTGCATAGACACGAATATACACATAACCATGGAAGGAGATTCGCGAAATCTGCCTGATAATTTGGATAGCGGCCAGGGCCGCTAGCGTCAGCCACTTTAACATCCCCCTTCCATCTCCTCTCTTGCCTTGGCCGCCGCGCGCCCCTCCCTAACAGTTTACCGTGGTACTCGTAGTAGTAACAGCTCAGCTCGTCTTACTATACCGCACACCGGACGTATAAGCTCTTGTACTCGAAGAAGGACCCAGCGATAATGGGGATCAGTGCGGACAATGTCGATCACTCGATTTTATCACAGGAATAAATCTTACCGAATTTGTCAACGTATTGGCCGCACAGTACAGTACGAAAGTGTCGACTTATAAATTCTGGAAAATTAATTTTCCATCAAATTAGTAAGAATAAATCCCAAAAATTATTGACGATCGGTATAAAAGTGTTAATCTTATTAATCTTGTTAAATCAGTATGATTGTCGAATCATAAATTCGATCATGACCAAGTCATTGGCGTTAATTAAAAGGAGGCTCCACGATTTCCCGACAATTCCGAAATAATGTTTTTTTTTTATATTTATTTTCTGTTCGAAATGACTTTCACGTCGTGTATAAAAAAATTCCGTTCGATATAAAAAAATTTGTAACGGGAAATCTATATTTTAAATACTCGTTTACTTGTGAAAAAAATTCCTACCTCCTAACAATGACCTTCTACAATCCTTTAAACATTTTTTCAAATTCAGATCTGAATACTTGTGTATACATGATCGTCGCAAAATTTCCGACGCAATCGTTCGTTCGGAATTTTCAATACGATTTTTTTTATTTCCATAACTTGAGAATTATCGCGAAGTTTCCCCCTCAACGTCCAAAATGTCTGAATCAATTTTCCCGAATGTTGATTTTTTAACTGGCCTAAATGTTATTAAAACGACGAGAAAAAAAAGTAAATTTTTACCAAAAATATACGAAACTGTACTCCGCATGAGTGGCAATTTTACCTGTACTCATCGAGCTCCCTCTTTCTCTCGGTCCTGTCGCATTTCGCTGTCGTAGAGCTTTTCGGTCGAAGAAAAGCGCACGAGATAACTGGCAGTCGCGACTCGAGTAGTAGAGGAGTCGAGCAAAAGAGAGCTAATGGGGCACGAAAAAGACAAAAAAAAAAAAGAAACGAAAAGAAAAGTTTAACGATCTATGACGCCGCAATTACAGCGGCAATTTGAGAACGAGTCCTCGGCCTCTCGTCCTGTCGCCCGTGTCTTTCGTCCCACCGGAGACCCTAGCTTCCCGCTCGTCATCCTGGGAATATTTAAATTCTTGACGAAATTAGACGTCCCAGAGAGATCACGTTTAGCCATCTATCCTGTCGACCGGGGCGCGGACCACTCTCGCGAGCTTTTCCGAGCGAATGACTGTCGCTAGCAGTTTCACCAAAAATATTAAAAACAATATATTCGCGATGACACTTCCGGAGGACGTGTAGCTCGAGGCGCGAATCTATCGGGTTTTATAAAAATTTTCGACAGTTTAAGAAGACGTGATGAGTCAAGTTCCGAGAACGCGGACTGTATTCGAAAGATTTGCAAGCGAGTGAATTTGTTTATCGTTGAAAGATGTTCGAGCGGGAATGCAAAACGCTTAAATGGCCAGTCAACGATTCTAAAACGAGCCCACGGACGCGATATAATCGGAGAGACAATGAAATTTCTGGCGATGCTCTAATTGCGCTCGCATCAAGTGTATTTTATATAGAGAGACGCGTGTATATATGTGCGTCTATACGATTCTTAGTCCGAAGAGTTATCTTTGACTTGGACGAAACTTTCGCGTCGATCGAATTATAGCCGCGCACCCTCTCAAGCACGTCTGGTTCAATCAAAAGTATCTCACTCTCTCTCTCTCTCTCTTTCTCTCTCTTCGCGGGTAACAGCAGTTTGGCTTGATTCTTATTTCTTCTCTTTATCCATTTTCCTCTACATCTCTCTCGAATTACCGCAATTCTCATTTGTCCCATCGTAAGGTATCAATTCTTTTGTCGCTGGGAATGTGATTCGAAAAAAGAAATATCATCAACAATTTAGCAGTTCCGAGTTAATACGATGTATGCATCAAGTGACATATCGCATTCTCAGAACTGGTTGACCCTTCAGCGAATCATTAGATTCTGGCAGAATTAACGGACTAAGGAGCTAATTGTTATATTCGTAAATGTTAATCATCTTCGAGAATAATTGTGACAAAAATTTGTGATGTTATGTTGACCCTTCGCGCATCGCTTCGAAAACTCTGCAGAGTTCTCGCTTCTTGAGTCTGTCGATTTTTATGTAAATTAATGTATGACACAGCAATGCTGAAAAGTGGTGAATTGATGTCGTTGATCCGATCACGAATTCGCTTTCCTAAAACTCTCTAATATTATATTAGAATTGACATTTGGGTTACTTCTTTGGAATAAAAAAAAGGGAATTAGGGGCAGGGGGGGAAAGAAGGGAAAGTTTCTATTCACTTTTTAGGTAATTTCTCGATGACAATGGCCATTAACTTGCAAGAGCGAGTTCGTACGATACATTGCTGCCCAACAAAAGGATCTTGGTTCTTCGTTGCACAGATTGGAATATCTCGCGATTTCCAAGAGTCTCCTGCATTTAAATATATACAGTGTTAAAACCAGTCTAACCCACGTGCCTTTGTTTGCAAGGCAATGGCGACGGGTCAGCGTCGTTTACATCCGGTTTGCGCGGAACCACTAGACACACAGACGCTTTATTGTTAGTGCGTCGGTGTGTCAATGCGCGTGAGTTTGACGGTCTCGTGCGATTCCGAGGGTGTTAGTACCGCGTTCACCGTCGTTCGCTTTTGCCGACCTGGAAGTCTCACCTATCCTACTCTTTTTATCGCTTATATCTATACATAAATCGAAAATGGCGTACAGAGATTAGCCATGCCTTGGTAACGGGCATCATTTGAGAGGGGAAATAGGGTTAGGACAGCGTTTTCTCAATGATTTTCATGAATTTTTTTATAGTATAAAAAATTAATATAATTTATTAAAACTTTGAGAATATATTATACGTATATTTAAGTATATACTATAAAATATTAGTGACCCCATATTGCAGGTCACAATCAGACTCAGCATTTTGCGTACATTCTGGAAGCCGCAATTTTCATCTGAAATCAAACGAGGTTGAAATTTACTTTTATTATATGTCTCTCTTCTATATAAACCTAAATGCTATCAAACAAATAGAAAATTGAATTTTTTACAGGGGTCAAAACAAAAAAGCATGATTTTTTGCCATTTTTTACAACTTTATTTGCAAAAAAAAATTATTTTAAATAATGATAATATTCCGATTTTTGGTTCGTATAGAGCGCAATACTATGAAGAAAGTAACTGCCAATTTTCAAAACGATTGGTTGAAAACTTTTCAAACTAGCGTGTACGCAAGTTCAAAAAAACTCGTTTTCAGAAAAATGCGTTTGAAAAAATAGTACCAAGAAAAACAAGCAATATGGGGTCGCTAATATCTTATGGTATATACTTAAATATATGTATAAAATATTCTCAAAGTTTCAATAAATTATATTCATTTTTTATACTATAAAAAAATTCATGAAAATTATTGAGAAAACGCTGTCCTAACCCTATTTTCACCCTTAATGGCTTATAACAATAGAACGAGTCGGAATTTTCATTTAAAATTTTGGGAACAATTTTTCAATAGTTTTACTAACAATTTATGAAATAAAAAAAATCGATTTTTTGAACCGTCTAACCCTATTTCCCCCCTTAAGGTGAACCACCTTGTACAGAAAGAGAGGTGCCAATAATAGTTTCTTCCTGGCTTCGTAGGATGGACAATTGTTGGCACCATTTGCCTGTTATAGATACGGCCTGTCCCACACACATACAAACCGTGGCGAATTCGTCCCGCGTGTTCCGATCGTTCTGTATACAAGGAGAGCCGATTTCTCGCGAGGCGTTTCCAACACTTTCATTCTACAACCGATTCCTTCTTCTCGTATATATCGATCGTAATTTTTTCGTCAAATGACTTATTACCTAGCTGTTCACTTGGAGACAATGGTAGTTTTTGGAACCTCCTCAATGGAAATCGTTGGATTTTGCTGAATCATCCGTAAATCCGCGGGTCTCAGAACCAAAAGCCTTTTTTATGGAAAAAAAAATGATTCACCAATTGAATACAAGCGATTGTGGCAATGAAAATGGGTGAAAAACCTTTCAGTTATTTCTTCCGAAATCATTAAACATCGAGAACAACAAAATCGCCAAAAAATTAAACTGACCAAATTCAATGATTAAATTCTCTACCCAATGTTGTGAATTGATATTTGCCGTTGATTATGGCAACAAATTATCGGAGATCAAAATATGCAGGAATAAAACAATATTCTGGTGTTTTAATACGGTTTTTGTTTCAATTTTTTAATTTAATCTCACACTTCGTTTATTTATTCAGTAAAATAACGGAAATTATTGTTTTTTTTTAATCATATACTAAGCTAATGGTACGAAAATGGTTAAACATTCTGTTGTAAATAATGAAATACATTATTTCCCATAAAAATGTGGGAAAAATCGGTGAAAATAGAATTAATCGATAATAAGTGGTGGAAAAAGGCAAGCGTCTATATTTTCCATTGTTCTTGGTTTTCCACATCATTATCAAATGAACTATCACGGCGAAACCTTTCGATGAAAGGTTTAGAAATTTTATCAAGACCCACGATAGCGTTTGGACACGCACTACTTCGCAATTAATCAACAAATCAATTAACTATCAACAAATAAAGGAATAATCAATAATCAAACTTTAAGAGGCAATAGGCCTCATGTCTCGAGTAACAAAAATATCCGACGATACTTTTGTAACATAACGTCATTTTCATCTTTTTACCAATAAAGTAAAGTGAACACAATGTCACGTTATTTATGGAATAAAATAAACATATAAAGTTGAAAAGTAACGAAAAGGTTACAGGCCTGATTGCATACCGAAAATGTATACAGCATCGTTGACTATACCGGCACTATAAACCACATCATAATCGAAATTGTCGCTCTCTTTTTTGCCTCATTCTCAATTTATCCCACCCACAACCGCAACGTTCTTTTTTTTATCACTTTCCTCGTAAAATCTTCCGCAACGATTCTTCGTTTTCTCTCATTTTTTCTCTCCTCTCGCTCTCGATCGGTATTAAAGAAGAGTACCATGTTCTCTGTCTCGTTTTGACGTTCTTTGCTTCCCCTTCCCGCCCACCCCCTGGTGACGGATACTCGTGAAAAACCGCGAAAGAATACGAGAGAAAATTGCGAGAGTGGATGAGCGAGCTGTACAGGATTGCGCGAGTGGTACGTACAGTAATTTGTCCTAGGCGAAGTAAATCCTCCCTCGGTGCGTCGCACCCATCGTCATCAAGAGTCGACGATTAGAGTGTATATATCTAAAGTGTACGGGAAAAAAATGGCCGAGAGAAAGAAAGAAAGAAAAGAGAGAGAGAGAGAGAGAGAGAGAGAGAGAGAGAGAGAGAGAGAGAGAGAGAGAGAGAGAGAGAGCGGCGTTTTAATCTTGTACTCCGGTGAGAATCATCTCTGATAAATCTTGCGGTGCGAGAAGACCACTTTTTTTTTCTGCTCGAGACGATGCAGACAGAATGGGAGGAAAGAAGAAAAAAAAGAAAGACATTCCCGACACAGACATGTATATGTAGCGAGATAGGACAAGAACGACTGATTGATGAATAAAAAAAGTAAATATATATATATCTCTTCAAAGACACTTTGTTATGTACTACACGAGCCTAAATTCGTTGAATCGACAGAACCTGCAAGTCATTGACGATTACATTGGAGTACATGCATTTCCATCGATTGATCAGACCTCAACGGTATTCCGAGAGTATGGTAAATGAAACTACGGTTGCGAGAGCGATAGCGACAATTTTGGGAATTTATTTTTTCACGCCTCTTTTTCGATCTTTGAAGAAGCATTGTATCCAAAGCTAACGACTTGTAGAGTTCGCATTGCTTCGATTCCGGTGAGTTTTTCGTTCGAAGGAAAAGAAAAGATCTACCGTTGGACTCGGGCCACCATTTTGATATCGGTTTGGTATTCAAAATCATGATCCATGAATGAACTTTAATGCATTTACAGATAGTCAATTATTCGAACATGAATACGAGGTCTGTTCAAAAAGTATCGCGAATTTTGAATTTCCGCGGGCTACGTATATTCGATTTTAGTAGATTTTTTTGTGGCGTTAGGTTGGTACTCATGTCCCTCACTTATGCTGAGAAAATCGGCTATTTTGAATGTTTAGTTAATTGTCTTCGATTTTTGCCTATTCCCAAAAAGCAGCTTCCATTGCGATGATTGAGCTTTGGTTTCCACGTCATAACCATAAACCCATGATTCGTCACCAGTTATGACCCTCTGGAGAAAATTTGGGTCGTCGCGGACCGAGTCCAACAGCTCCTTCGCAATGTTAACGCGACACTGTTTTTGTCCGAAATTGAGCAATTTTGGCACGAATTTCGCGGCGAACCGTCTCATGCGCAAATCATTGGTGAAAATCGAATAGCACGAGCCAATCGATATGTTTAGTTCCTCAGCAACTTCTCTAACGGTGATTCGACGATTGGCCAATATTATTTTCTTCGCTTCATCAATGTTTTCGTCTGTTGTTGATGTGCTCGGGCGTCCGGAACGCATTTCGTTGTTCGCATCTTCTCGGCCCTGTGAGAACATTTTGTACCACCGATAAACGTTGCTTTGGTCCGAGGTAGCTTCACCATATGCCACAGTCAACATTCGGAATGCATCCGCGCACTTAATTTTGTTTTTCACACAAAATTTTATACAGATTCTTCGACCCATTTTTTGGAATAAGCAAAAATCGAAGACAAGCCAAAACACGTCTAACCAAAACAGCTATCAACAATCAACAAAACATTCAAAATGGCCGATTTTTTCAGCATAATTGAGGGACATGAGTACTAACCTAACGCCACAAAAAAATCGAAAATCGAATATACGTAGCCCGCGGAAATTCAAAATTCGCGATTCTTTTTTGAACAGACCTCGAATTTGTATTTGGCAACCATTTAACTACGACATATCCCGTCTTAAAAGAATTAAGAGGGAAAATAGGGTTGGGACAGCGTTTTCTCAATGATTTTCATGAATTTTTTTATAGTATAAAAAATGAATATAATTTATTGAAACTTGGAGAATATTTTATACATATATTTAAGTATATACTATAAAATTTTTGAAGAATTTCCTTGAAAAAACACCGAAGATATTAGCGACCCCATATTGCAGGTCACAATCAGACTCAGCATTTTGCGTACATTCTGGAAGCCGCAATTTTCGTCTGAAATCAAACGAGGAATTTACTTTTATTATATGTCTCTCTTCTATATGAACCTAAATGCTATCGAAAAAATAGAAAATTGAATTTTTTACAGGGGTCAAAACAAAAAAGCATGATTTTTTGCTATTTTTTACAACTTTATTTGCAAAAAAGAATTATTTTAACTAATGATAATATTCCGATTTTACGTTCATATAGAGCGCAATACTATGAAGAAAGTAACTGCCAATTTTCAAAACGATTGGTTGAAAACTTTTCAAACTAGCGTGTACGCAAGTTCAGAAAAACGCGTTTGAAAAAATAGTACCAAGAAAAACAAGCAATATGGGGTCGCTAATATTTTATAGTATATACTTAAATATATGTATAAAATATTCGCAAAGTTTCAATAAATTATATTCATTTTTTATACTATAAAAAAATTCATGAAAATTATTGAGAAAACGCTGTCCTAACCCTATTTCCCCCCTTAATGGCTTATAACAATAGAACGAGTCGGACTTTTCATTTAAAACTTTGGGAACATATTTTTCAATAGTTTTACTAACAATTTATGAAATAAAAAAAAAGCGATTTTTTGAACCGTCTAACCCTAATTCTCCCCTTAATAGTATAATTGATATCGAACTAACGGATAAAAGCTTATCGATGTATCGAGTAATTTCATTATCGCATTTTTCAGTAAATAAGTTGTGAATAATTTTGTATGATTAATAAAATGAAATGAAGATATAGATCAGCTTGTGCCAGCAGTATCTTTACCGACGTTCGTGACCAAATAATCGAAATGAATGAGTCACAAAATGTGGTTGTATAAATCGCGAAGTCATCTAACGCGGCTCGTACAACAGCTAATGTATCATAAATGCATCAGTGCAAGGACATTGACTCCCCGCGTGGCTAGGGGTGTAGCAAGATTTGAGAACCGCTGCGCAAGGACCAAGGCGACGGTGGGTATACACGGACTGGGTATAAGAGAAGCCCCAAAGGGTACGAGATGGTACGACCGGCGGCCGTAGCGTGGCAGTGAGTCGCTACTGTCGCTCTTTCTGTCTCGCTCTCGTATCTACCCCCCTCTCTCACTCGCTCCGTTTGCCCCGCCGTTCTTCTCGCTTTTTCTCCCATCCTCGGTTCAGTGGAACAACCGATCGTTTCGCGTATCCCCCCCGTTGCAATTCTTGTCTTTCTCGCTCTTTCCACGCATTCATAATTCCACACGGTATAAATATAGTTTATTCCCGTCCGTGGAAACTGACGTCGTCCTTTCTCAATGTACTCCCCCCTCCACTTTCTTCTCGCTTACTCGTTCGCTCTCTTTTTCTCTCCGGCTCTCACTCTCTCTCGCTTCCTCTCTAGCTCCGTCTTTCTCGTTCTCACTTTCGCTCCCTCTCGCCGTGCTCGTCGCACGAGCGCTCTCGTTCTCCCCTCTTCGACGAAACTGGCGCTAATGGTGGGGGAGACGCGTTTGTCGGTGGTCTGTTTTGCGCGCTCTCTCTCTCTTTCTCCATACCCCCACTCCTTCAGCCCCTCGAACCCCCCAACGATCGACACCTTCCCCTCCTCGAGCGTCAGCCCTCGTCTGAATCGCGTACAAGTACGTACGTAGGGCGGTGTGCAATACACACGAGGAACCGGCACAGCTGCCGTACACACACAACGGTGAACGAGCGAGCTACAGAGAACGAAACTGCGAGAGTGCAGAAGCCAAGCTGTGTGTAGCAACCGCGCGAGCGTCGAGAGCAGCCTAGCAAGCACAGTATCGAGAAAACCAAACGACAGTAGAGACTGACGCTCAACCGACGCTGTTGTGTGTCGTCCTGCCTCTATCTCTCTCGCACTCTTTCTCTCGCACACTTATTCGGCCTTACACCATTTAACCCTCGTATATACCGAGTAAACTACGTTGCGCGACGTATGTGTGACGAGGGAAGCCAAAGGACGCTAACAACGAAGAAAAGATAAACGGGAGAGTTAAAATTTCACTTCGTACTCCTTTGTTTACGTATCTACATCACAGATAGAAAATAATAACAAGGCATTTTATTGTGTACCTACACGCGTGTTACGCGAGCGTCCTGGATGACTTGTAAGCAACAATCAGGCATTTTGTTAATTACGAGGGCATTATTGCGAATGAATTAATTAGAGATATAACAATAAAAACGTTACAATCACAAATTGTAACGTAAAATTTTCGAGAGTCTTCCGAGGATAACGACCGTAACGTTCGCTGCAACGGGTGATACACGAGTGTAAACAAGGATTATTTTGTGAAAAATTAAACGCATCTTGTCGTCGGAATTTACTTGCGATCAGCAAATTTTTGCGTAATATCAAATATTCATTACAAACGGTACAACGTTAATAGTTTTTACGAGAATATTCGGCGAACACGCCGTTTTTCCTTTGTTTCAACAGTGCGGAGAGCGCGGTTTCTATAGCTCCGTTCGCCATTCGTTGATCGGAACGAGTGTGCGCGCGCGACCCCCCTCCACCACCCCTCCGCCGTCGCCACCTACTACACAACTCGCTCCCGCGCGCGGTCTCTCCCCTCGCTCTCACTCACTCGTCCGCCGGTTGTCCGCAACGACGTGTGTTCCTCCTTTTTCCGTCTTCTTCGTCTCGTCGCGACTGCATAACGCGGTGGTTGCCTTCTTGACGTTTCTCTCGCTCGATCCACGGATACTTTCACTCGTTTCTTCGACCGGTATGTTTTTCTTTCGTTTAAATTTTCACACTGAGTGTTACTATCCGGAATAAACGACACGAGCGAATCCGGATAGTGTGTTTATCGGTTGGTAAGGCTCCGTTTTCTTGGCTAGCTACGTTCCGGCCATCAAAACGCCGCTAACAACGCGCTCACCACGGTGTAACCTTGAACCTGGTCTGTGCCGAGAGAGGAGCAGGAGCAGCAGCAGCAGCAGCAGCAAGCAAGCAAGCAAGCAAGCAAGCAGTTTCCAGGATCGCTAGTGTGGCCAGTGTCTCGCTGAACTGCGAACCGATTCCGTATCCTTGCTCGCGCGCGTGTGCCTGTGTATATGAGGTGATTTTTTTTCGTGCTTCTCTTGCTCATAAAACCGGAATAATAGTGGCAAAATTTATGGTGCACTATCGCTGTGAGACATCTTACATTCGTTACTTTGTGTTCACAGTTACGTGCTAGTGAAAAAAAAAAAAAAAAAAAACTACGAGGATATTGTATATAAAAATATACATATTTAATCAAACAGTGTGAAGATTATTTGTGGGAGAAAATAAAAATTCTTCGCAGATCTGCGGTATTGTGACGACGGTTGAAAATAAAAATTATAAAAATTTTTTCCGACAAGAGGAACGGTCTTTTTTGCCTCCAGGACACTGGAATTATAACGTGTCCCAGGATGTTTCCATACACGACTTTTCCGGCAGTTGGGTAAGCACATTTGCTCACATTCATTCACGAATATAAAACGTATTTACGTACTGGCCAAGATTTAACGTTGATTTGCCGGAAAAAATAAATAAATGCGAATCTCGTTCTTGTCAAGGGACCGCCATGTTGTTTTTTCTTTCTGTTTCACCTTACAGTGGGTCAAAAAAGTATTCATACGCCTTGTTTTTTTGCGATAACTTTATAGACATAAGCGATACGCAAAGAAAGTCAATTTTATTTAATAGTACATCAGGTGCAGAGATAAACTGCAAATGGAGAATTTTTTCCGAGGAATAATGGAAGAATTATGCCAAAAAACGAAAATTTTCGGGCAAAAAAAGTATTCATACATTTACGATTATAGTGAAAACCTACATCATCATAGTTGTTAATTATAACTAATATTTGGTGCGCATCCCTTTTGCTTCAATTATCGCCTCGAGTCTCTTAGGCATGGATTCTACTAGCTTTTGCGTTCTTTCTTTTGTTATTTTCGTCCATCCTTCTAAAAGCACTCTTTGGAGATCGGATTTGTTTGTTATTTTTCTTTTTCTAATTTCCACATCCACCAAGTGCCATAAATTTTCAATCGGATTGATGACCGGAGATTGTGGTGGTGTAATCAATTGTTTGCGGACATTATAGAGTAACCATTCCCTCGTTTTCATGGCAGTATGTTTCGGGTCGTTATCTTGTTGGAAGTAGAAATTTCCATCCAGGCCCATTTTATCTACACTTGCTTTCAAATTGCTGCGCAACACGTCGATATACTTCTGGGCATTCATTGTACCATCTATAAAAGCCAGATTACCAACGCCGTAATATCCCGTACAGCCCCAAACCATGACGCTTCCTCCGCCGTGCTTTACAGTCGGTATTAACGCGGTAGTCTGGTCTAGAGCGAGATTTTTGACGTCATTTCTAATGTGCACTAATTTTTAAACCGTTCTAGTTGTCTTGATCAAAATTTACACGTGCATTTATTTATCCTTAGATCATACTTGTACATAAAAAAAAATTATTTTAAATATTTTCATGTAGTTTTTTGCCTTGTTGCAACATGGTGTGCCGAAATCGGCGCCCACTCTGGACGATGTTGTATGCATGTGAAAAAAAAATATATATATATATTCTCAATCTGCATGAGTATTCTGAGCACTGGTAGCGGAATCGGTACTTAAAAAAAAATTTTGACAAAATGGCGGCCTGTTGAACTTTCATTAATGATATTTCATACATTTTCGGGTATTCGACGAGTTATAAAATGTCGGCAAAATTATTGTTCGACTCAATTCTGCTACCAGTCCTCAGAAACAGGCTACCTAAGGTACGTGCAAAATTTTAGCTCGATCAGTCCATTAGTTATCGAGATATCGTGGGCGCCAATTTGAAAAACATAGTTCTGAGATAAACGCGTTCAAAGTTTTGACACCGTTAAATGAGCGACTCAGTGCGTTAGCTGCTTTCCGACCGCGCTACCTGAGCGCGCGGCTTGCTTAGAATTTTTATTTCTCGGCTAATTTTTGAAATATCAATAAACGGTTTTCAGGGGCGTAGGAAGAAAGGTCTAAGGAATAAGAAAATGAAAAAAAAAAAAACATTTTTTTCAAATTTCTAGACCAGACTACCGCCTTAAATTTTTTTGCTGGAGCTCGGTATTTGGTTTCCGGCAGACAAATTTTTTTCCATCCGACCCGAAGATGTTATACTTCGATTAATCCGAAAATACGACACGTTTCCAAAATTCTATAGATTTTTGTACGTAGGATTTTTGCGAAACTTAAACGTTTTTCTCGATTTATATTATTAATTAATGGTTTTTTGCGGGCAGTTCTGCCGTATATTTTGGCAGAATGCAAAACGTATGGAATAGTCTGGGGACACACGCTTCCCCGACGTTGACGCGACATCATTCGCTAAACTGCGAGCACTTGTGAACGGTTTTTTGTAGCCTCTGTAACAATACTTCGAGGCTCTCGTACCGTTAGTATTTTCGGTCGACTGGTTCGTGGCTTATTTTTTCTGCTGTTTGTTCTTTCGTATTTTTTTATTATATATTCCACTGTTGCGAAACTTAGATTTAGTACTTTACTAATTTTTCGATAACTTTCACCGCGTTTCCGAAGAAAAATCACTCTATCTCGCATGGATATTGATATTTCGCTTTTCTTTGCCATCATGTCTGTTCAGAGCTTGAAGATCTACTACCGCATGGAATAGGTCAAAACCATTGTGTAAACGAAGACTTGTTTACATTGTACGCAGAGGTCAGACCGTCCGTGAGTGAATATCGAGGTTTAGCAGCTCAATCGTAAGTGTACGAATACTTTTTGGCCCGAAAATTTTCGTTTTTTTTGCATAATTCTTCTATTATTCCTGGGAAAATATTCTCTATTTGCAGTTTATCTCTGTACCTGATTTACTATTAAATAAAATTGGCTTTCTTCGCGTATCGCTTATGTCTATAACGTTATCGCAAAAAAACAAGGTGTATGAATACTTTTTTGACCCACTGTACATAGCGAGGGAAAGAGAGGATGGTAAAAGTAAAATCGAGTTTGACAAAAACGAGGTTTTATCGTATATATATATAGTATATATGGGGCATTCCAGCAACCATTACCCTCAATATATATATTTTTCTTTTTCACTTTTTTTTTCATTTATTATACCGTACCGCGAGACGGATAAATTACTTGATCATGTCTTTTTTTTTTTTTTTTTTCTCCGGAAACTGGTTTGATCTTCATCGGCGAGTGTTCAAATTGACGTTTTTCAAATTGATCGCTTTTTTTTCTTTACATTTTTACGGGATACTTTTTTATTGCAAAACAAATACATTTTGTTCTCGTTAATATTTGAAAAATTATCTCTCGACCGAAAAATAATCAAGTGAATGTGTTCAGCCGGACCTTATCCGAGTGAGGAATTTCTGATAATCGTTTAGTAAATGAATTGTGAATATTTTTTGGAAATAATTATTGTGCTGTCGTTTTAAATAATTTTTCATTTGAATAATCTCGATTATTCGTATTTTTTATTTTTTTTTTCGTCGTAAAATTATTATTTTTTTACTACGAAATAACAGAAACATCGGAAAAATTAGGCGCGGGGCAGAGGCCGGAAGTAAATATTTATCTTTCTGAACTGTCTATACTGGAATTGACTCTAATTCGGAGGGATCACGAATACTGTGCCTTTTTTTAACCCCAAAAAAAATTATTTGCGACAGTGGCAAGAAGATCGATAACCCTGAAACTGTAAAATTTCACACACTTTCGTTGATAACGATCAAACACGAATGTTTTTTTTTTCCAAATGAAAAAAAAAAATTATTTCCAATCCGTATTTTTCACGGAGCTCTACGCAAAACACCGAGAAGAAATATTTTTAAAAAACGATAAATTGTTTGGTTCATGAAATCAACGATTTTTCTCTGGAATTCCCCATGTACACAAGTTGTTACCTTGTCTTGTTTCCGTTTATTTTGTGTTACTTGTCGTTTGAATAGTATTTTTGTCCTTAATTCTGGTTTGCTGGTTGATTGTATCATTAACGTAACACGACTTTGACACATAACTGATTTTAAAACAGAGCATCGATGACGGTGCGACTCTGTGGCTCGTGACGTTCTATTTATTGGTTTATTCATTTTTGTTTGTTTTTTTTTCCCAAAAAATTCTTCGAATACATATTTACGTAAATTTTTCGTCGGTACTAAATTGATCACTCAGATATTTGCATTAGCCCGTGAAATATTTGCACATTCTCGTGTATGTGCATGTAAATTAGTCGGAGCGATGTGAAAACGTATGAACTCGCGACGAATTTAATGGATTAAAATTTTTTTTAAATTGACACTGATTTTTAGTGTTTTTTTTAATCGTTTGCATTTCAAAAGATCCGCGATTCGTGGTAAAAAAAACATTTCTGTATATTCAGTAATGAAACTATTTTAAATTGCTTTATCGATATATTTCTGAGATTATTATTATTATTATTATTAATGCTCAGGGCATAAATAATACGTATAAATAACGATGTACACTTTTTACTATCTTCAATAATTTTTTTTTTTAGATTTTAATTCTCATTGAATCTACATTTTTAAAAAGCCTTTAAAGCGTCATATTGAGAAAAAAAAGTAATTTTCACTTCTTTTCATCAAATTAATTATATACAGGAATAATTTTTCGCGATAATTGAGACTTTTTTTTATTTAAATAATATGAGAATTCGTCTCGTCTCTCTCGGAGACTGTCGAAAAATATCACGATTTTGTGTATTTGAGAAGCTAATAGGTTTGCACAACGGAACGACGAGCAAGTTTGACGTCTCGTCATTTTTTTCATTGTCTTTGTCGTATGTTTGTGTGTCATTGCGGTTCGAGTCATTAAAACTTAAAATCAACGCGAACTCCACCGAGCCCACGTTTACTTTCGCGATCGTTCTCTCTGTTTTTTTTTTTTAACATTTCTCTTATTTCGTCTTTATTCTTCGCCTCGTCCACGTTGATTAACACACACGCAGCACATAAACGAAGCTTGCGACGAATTTGGCTAGACGCGTGTGGTTGAACCTTTCGTTCGGAAGTTTGCCACTCCGATTGGTTCTCCCGTAGTCCGGTCTTTGTTTGTTTGTATATTTGTTCGTTCAGAGCTGAATTCTCACGGGTTTTTTTTCTTTTTTTTTTCTTTCGCCGCTGCCTCTATCGAAGTATATCGCACTTCGTAATTGCGAATAGTTTTGAGCCTTTTTTTCTTTGTCTCGTGTATTCCGAATAGTACATTGTGAGTGTAGAAACAGTGCACACAGCTAGTTGAACGTAAATTGCGAATAGATAAATCGAAAAACGAGAATGCAAAAACTTGTCCAAAATCACTATTTCCTCTTTTAACGATGCCTCGCGTATACGCACCCAACCAAAAATGAAAATTCATGAGAATTTGGTGTAATTCCTTGTACGATGAAAATTTGAAAAAATACTGATATTGACGATGCTGAGAATATTGGTTTTAAACAATAATGCCAAATAGTTGTTAATATAATAGTTCAAACAAAAAATGTTTGACAAATCGTTAAACTTTCTTTTTTTTTTCAATTTCTCTCGGAATGAATTCACTGGTTTTTCGGAGTACATACGAATTTTAAAAGGCTTTTCAGCTATTTTCAGAATTCTGGTTTTTTTTTCCCGATAAATCGATAAATCGAAAAAAGTGAATGCAAAAACTCGTCCAAAATCACTATTTCCTCTTTTAACGATGCCTCGCGTATACGCACCCAGCCAAAAATGAAAATTGATGAGAATTTGGTGTAATTCCTTGTACGATGAAAATTTGAAAGAATAATGATATTGAAGATACCGAGAACATTGGTTTTAAACAATAACGCCAAATAGTTGTTAATATTTAAATCAAAAAAATGTTTGACAAATCGTTAAACTTTTTTTTTTCAAATTCTCTCGAAATGAATTCACTGATTTTTCGGAGTACATACGAATTTTAAAAGGCTTTTCTGCTGTTTTAAAAATTCTCGCTTTTTTCCCGATAAATCGATAAATCGAAAAAAGAGAATGAAACAACTCGTCCAAAATTACTATTGCCTCTTTCAACGAAGCTTCGCGTATACGCTCGCGGGCAAAAGTGAAATTTGATGAGAATTCGGTGTAATTCCTTGTACGATGAAAATTTGAAAAAAATAACGATATTGACGATACTGCGAACATTGATTTTGAAAAATAATACCAAATAGTTATTAATAGTTGAATGAAAAAAAATGTTTGACAAATCGTTAAACTTTTTTTTCATTTTTTATAAAATGGATTTGCTGATTTTTCGCAGTACACACGAATTTTGAAAGGCTTTTCGCCCATTTTCAAAATTCTCGTTTCTTCCTTCCCCTCCCCCTTTTCGCGAATAATTTTCGAAGTCGGCTTTCGCAAAACTGTTGTGTTTGTCGAATGGAACTTTTGAAAAAAAAATTTGTCACGTAACCGTAAAGGTCATCGATCCTGCTGGCGGAGAAAATAAAAAGTTAATGAAAAAATTTTTCGCTCTCATTATTTCACGGAGATCGTCGCAAGTAACGGTAACATTTATTTTTTTCCCTTGCTTCGCTGAAATTTCAGCGGGTATTGCGAGCGCAAAAAAAACCGACCCGTATAAATGAAAATAATGCGTTTCGAAAATAATTACCGAAAAAACGGAATTAAAAAAAAAAAAGAAAAAATAATAATAATCGAAAATTTATCGATAATATTTCATCGGGGATTGCTTTATCATAAATCTCTAGATCGTACATCTCGCATTTACTCGTAAATCGTGTGCACGTTGCATTATAATCGTGTAATAGTCGTGTCGTGTCGCCCATAAAATTACGTACAATGTACAGTGGACACTTTTTTTTTTTTTTTTTTTCAATATATATTAGACTAAAAATTCTCCCGCGAAGCATTGCAAGGGGGTCAGGGATTTTTTAAACATTGTTTTTTTTTTCCCTCAAAAACCACCTCTGAAGATAAACAACTTTAACCACGGCCAACTTTTATCATCGGTTATGTCGTTAAAAATGGAAAAAAAAGTTTTAGGCAATTGAAACCAAAGCGAAATACTGCGGTATTAAAAAATTCATAGCTCGTAAAACGACTTGAGATAAAATTCTGGAAAAAAAAACAACATACTCACTCCTCGTTACATCCTTATAGAATTGGATGAAACGCATCAGCAACGGAACACGACGAAGTCAAATATATTGGAATTTGTATGTCCCGAAAAGGGTAAACAGACGACAGTGTATTAATTCGACGGGGCGAAATTCCGACAGGGCAAAATTTCGAAAGAGAGTAAAACTAGCGGCTACTAGTCGGCTCTGACGCTCGCTCGTGAAAAAGGTCCATAGGACATAACACCAGTGATGCTGCCATCTAAACGCGCGAATTGCAAATTTTCCGAATTTTGCCCCTTCGGAACTTTTATTTTCGGAATACCGCATCGTCGACGCCGTAATTTTCGGAGTCCGAAAAATTCGTATACCCGAGAATTCTTTTCTTCAATTTTATTACGTTCGCACCTTTCCAATAGTTTCTTGTTCGATAATATAATTTTCGGAACTTTGCGGATCTCTAAAAATCAACAATTCGGAATTTTTCAAGTAATACTACTGACCGTTCGATAAATTGCTCTGTCGTCTGCGTAATCTTTCGAAAAAATATTTACTCGACGATATTAAATTAGTATCATTTTTGGTATTCGATTCATACCCGTTCGATGTTATTTACAGTCGATTATTCAAACTGTCGTCGGAATGAACCATGTAATTCGTATTATTGAAATTCGGAGTTTTGCACCGTCGAAGCTTCTACGGTTCGAAACTTCGACCCGGCCCCGTTTCGTCGATTCGGCGTTGATTGTCCCATATATTGATTTTCCAGTTGCGATATATAAATAGAAAATAGAAAAGAATTATTGCGTATAAAAGTGCATATCTGGTATGTCTCTATTATTGTTACAAAACGTACGATAATATTCTCTCTGTTGCATCTGGTATATTAATCAAACACGAACACATTTCTGGTGTGTGTTTGCGTGCGCGTGTGTGTGAATAACGATGTTGCGTTGAAAATTCCTTCGAGAGTCTTGATTTTTTTGCCCTCCTATTTATCTCGGTCCTTTCTTTTTGTACTCGTTCGTTTCTTGATTTTATTTTTATTTTCCTTCTCCGCGGACGGATAAACAAGAACGAGACGACGCGAAACCACGTGTTTTCCACATTATTCCTTAAACACACAATCTCATTCTTTCGAGTCTCTCGTTTTTACGTTTCTCGCACGTTTTTTTTCCTCCATTTGTTACTTTTTTCCTTTTTTTCTTCTTCCATCTCTCCCTTTGGCATTCGCGCGTCTGTTTCGCAAGTTTTTTTATGTCTGTGTGCGTGCGTGTGTGCGAATCCCAGTGCGCTCCCCAAGTCCCAGCTCGATTTCCCACTCTACTCCTTGGTTTCCACCGCTGCCGCGGAATCACCATGGCTACGACCGAAACAAGCGTTTCGTTTATTTCGGCCACGAACATCTTGTGATTTTTTTCAACTTCTATCTACATACTTCGTCCGAATATACCGGATGCTCATTCCCGGACGGTTTAATTTTTACATGCCATTTGTTCGATTTTTATGAACGAATGTAATGGCGCAATTAGATTTGTACGTTTTCGATTAATTTAAGGAAAAATTTGATCGATTCTTGTCACACGTATTCCCCGTGGTAATTGAGAATCGATTAGAGAAATGTTCGTTGTAAACGTATTTTTCAAAACATAAATTGATTATAATTATTACGTGGATAATTGACAAATATATGAAATATTCATATTGGTCCGCGTTATACGTGCATATATGTACACGAAATTCATTTTTCATAAATAAATTCTGCATCGAGATAACTGACGAAACGTCGCTGTTGAGTGTTTGGAATTTTTATTCATATGAAAATTAATAATGTACCGAAAAGGTGGAATTGCTCGATGAATTTTCGTTGTTTATAACTATTAGTTCACCGAAATGCACGGTCACACTACTGTTATTTTTTTATCGCCAGCGTTTTCGAACGTAATAATTAACGAATGTAATTTCAATCCCGAGGATATTTTATCGGGGCGCAATGAATTCTGCACGAGACTAAAATCACTATTAATTGACTGTCAGTTGAGAGGAAAACAATTATTTGTTTTGTAAAAAATTATTCATTTACAAATTATTGCTTATGAATTTTTCACCTCGCAATCGGTGAAAAGTATTTTTCTTTCTCGATGGAGTGTTCCCGCGCGCGGTTATACCTTCACCGTATATAGCGGAGTCTCTCATTTTGCCATCTATAGGAGTAATAGTCGAGGGCAATGCAGGCACACGGTAAAGAGAAACGCCTAGAATTAAAATGGGTTCGCTAGAGAGAGGAGAGCGATAGAGAGAGAGAGAGAGAGAGAGAGAGAGAGAGAGAGAGAGAGAGAGAGAGAGAGAGAGAGAGAGAGAGAGAGAGAGAGAGAGAGAGGGTCGAGAGAAAGACAGAAAAATTAAGAGGAGCGAGCGAGAAAGAGACTTGGCGGATGGCGAAGAGTACTCCCTCCCCCATCCTCTTCCCGCTGCACCAGAGAGACAGTCATTGCACTTTTCGGACGCATACTTCTTAGGCTCCTTACGTCTCTTGTTATGTTACGCAAGTTTTGAGAGCATAATATAAAACACGCCTGTAGGCGATAGTTATGCAATTTTCGGAACATTTTTTTTCCATCAGAGAAGACAGCGGGAAATGGTATATCAAGGATGCTGATCAACTTTTTTTTGCACTTTTAAATTGAAAAACATTTTTTTCGACAAAAGTCATACGTAATTTTCTAATATTTCGCGCTATAGAAGATCTTAGAGGCCTTGTCACGCAATAATTGTTGGTTCACATGGAAAAGAGCGTGTACTTAATGTCGAATTAATATGATGTTGAAGTTTGTATCGTTGGAACGCAACGCAAATAGGTTTTTACATTTTCATTTTCCGTATTGCTCTTGCTTCTCGTGCCCCTTTTGGCCCAGGTCCTTGAAGGAGGCACCATTAAGGGGGGAAATAGGGTTAGGGCAGTGTTTTCTCAATGATTTTCATGAATTTTTTTATAGTATAAAAAATGAATATAATTTATTGAAACTTTGAGAATATTTTATACATATATTTAAGTATATATTATAAAATTTTTGAAGAATTTCCTTGAAAAACACCGAAGATATTCCCCACCGACCCCATATTGCAGGTCACAATCAGACTCAGCATTTCGCGTACATTCTGGAAGCCGCAATTTTCATCTGAAATCAAACGAGGTTGGAATTTACTTTTATTATATGTCTCGCTTCTATATGAACCAAAATGCTATGAAAAAAATAGAAAATTGAATTTTTTACAGGAGTCAAAACAAAAAAGCATGATTTTTTGCCATTTTTCACAACTTCATTTGCGAAAAAGAAATTATTTTAAATAATGATAATATTCCGATTTTAGGTTCATATAGAGCGCAATACTATGAAAAAAGTAACTGCCAGTTTTCAAAACGATTGGTTGAAAACTTTTCAAAGTAGCGTGTAAATAAAAAAAAATGTAAATGAAAAATTTGTTGGAAATTTAATTTCCAACAGTTCCTTAAGTTCAATATCTCAAGAAATATTAAGCTAAGCAATTGGGTCGATAGGATCTTTTTTGTAGAAAATTAAATTTCCAACAAATTTTTCATCTAAATTTTTTTCGTGAAGCTAATTGTTTCGAAGATAACAGCAAAAAAACATAAAATGCGGCTGAGTTATGGAAATTTGATAAAAAAAAAAAAACAAATTCGATTTACGTGTATTTTAGATGGAAAATCTTCTCACGCTAAGGGAAAGAACTTAGAATTAATATTAAGGGCTGTAACTTTCAGGGAATTTCTTTTTCGACATATCCAACAAAATTTCGGGTGGGGACTGAAAAAAAAATAGTCGAAATAAAAATTGCCCTAATATATATGTATATATATATATATATATATTTTTTTTTTTTTTCGTCTTACTCAACAGAATTTTTAACTTGGAGCACGACCTCGATAGTTAATATTGCGGGAATTGCAAAGTGATTTCACCAAAGATTTTATTAATATTTCGTAGAAAAAAAACGATAGAAAATCCTTGAAATTCGTCTATTTTTTTCCTCTCTTTTATTCAAATCACTTCGAGTTTTGCAAAATTTTTCAATTCCATCCAACTTTTAGTATCATCGCATTTTCTTAACCTTGCACAAAATAAATTTTTCCCACTGTCTCAACTATTTATATCGCGATACGCAACAATAATAATAATAATAATAATAATAATAATAATAATAATAATAATAATAATAATAATAATAATAACCCAGTCGCGCTATCTCAATTTTTTCGAACAGTAGTTTATCACTAATTCGCGAGTGTTTGATTTCTTAATAGTGCAGTTCATATAGAAGTTGCAAACTCGAAATACTTCCGCGTAACTGTTCGTAACATAGGGACAAAAAAAAAGTTCTCACTCGCGATACAAAAAAAAACAGCTCTCACTCTCTCTCTGTCTCTCTTGTCCGTACACTGTACTATCTCGTTCAACTATAGGTTCTATTATTTCGCACAGTTTGTTAGAAAACTCGCGGCTATACAACATTTGCGGTATTCACGCTCCGGGACTTGGCTTAATCGTGTAACACAGCGGAATGTGAATACAAACCAAGAGATTTTTCTCACAATCGCGGTTAACGTGTTTTTTTTCCTCTTCCCGTTTTTCAGTGATTTTTTTTTTCTTTTTTTTTTCTTCCTCTTTATTCATACATCTTCCTCAATGGATTTTCTTGTCGGCTATACGAGAGATTTATTCTTGTAAAATCTCCATTATACGCCATATACAGTATAGTTATCTGTCCTCTCAAGTGTGTTAAAAATTTTTTAATCGAGCATTTTCTTTGCGCGACGTATATCGACCGTACAGAGGTCTAAATTAGAACGTCTGACTACCGCCTAGAAGGGAGGGCTCAGTTCATGGGCGAGCGTCGTCATTTTTCTCACATCCACACAGCATATTATTATTCTTATTATTATTATTATTATTATCATTGTTATTGGGCAAAGGCATACATGCTTAACTACAAAGGTGAGAGCATGATAAATTATTACACGCTTTCCAACAGATACTCGTGTTTGTACACATCGCTATGTATAAAAGGAGACGGAGAGAAAAAAAAGACAGGTGTTCGGCGTTAGGAAAAAAATGAATAATAATAATAATAATAATAATCAAGGCGAATGTCGACGTATTATCGCGGTATTGTATTTCCGCGAGACTTCCGGTTGCGAGGCCAACTTCGTGAAAACCGATCTCGTTGACGAGGTGGAAAAAAAAAACTTATGTACGAAACGAAGATATGAGATAGATTGATTTTTTTTTTTCGTCATAGAACATAGAGAGAAATAAATCACTTTTTTAAATGTCACTCCCACGGTAAGTGTTGAAGGTTTCAGTAGAAGAAAAAAAAATGAGATTGTTGGGCGTTCTAGTTGGGTCGTTGAGTTTTTTTTCTAATACTCTTTTTATTTTTTAGCATTTCCGTAACGCTGGACTGAAAAGAAAATAGTAATCATTCAAAAGCGAGAAAATAATAAATTGCACTATAAATCTGAGTATTCAATTTTTATACCCCCGACTCGTACGGGAATTTCTGTATAAATCCCTCAGTTTGTTTGTTCGAAAAAAAATTTTATTACGGTTTTGCGTCGGAGGTTTTGAAAAAGTTAAAATTATTTTGTTTTTTTTGTTGCCTCAAATAGTTTTTGCCCAAATGCATTGTCGAAACGAAGCACTCGAGGTTGGCCTCCCGGTTTCGCCATTTTTGCCGTTAAGTTTTACTCGTTCGTTCAGTTTTTTTTTTTTACTCCTTTCGGTCATTTCGTAGTTTTATACTGTTCCGTTTCTCTCGTTCGTCGTTGTCGAGCGCGTACCATCGGTCAGTGACTGTACAATGCTGACAAATAGAGAAAGACAACGAGAGAGAGAGAGAGAGAGAGAGCGAAAGAAACTAGAACGTTTGTTTTAGCTTCGGATAAGCCCGGTTCGTCGCTAATTACTTTGGTAGTTGGTGAAAACCGTACGGTATAACCGATCCTTCGGTCCCGTTACGCGCAAATACCACACGGAAAAAAAAAGATCAGTAAGTTTATTAGCGGAACGTAAAAGATCTCGAACGATCTATCCATGTGGCTCTCGTTTGGTCGTAAAATAAAACATTGTGACATCTGAGAGACATAACGATCGAGAAAACATCGGTTGCGCCGAGTAAATGATTTGGCAAAATAACAAACAACTGATATGCACTATAATCAATCATTTAATTGATGAAACAGCATAATTAGCTAGGTGAAGTAATAGTTTTTTGTTCAATGTCGATTAATTACCTTTGTTTTTTCCTTTGTTAATTGTAAACTTTAAAAAATTCTACTCCAATATCAAATTAAGCATTTTTTTTACATTCCTAAAATGATTTTTTTGTTTCTTCTACTTTCGAGCCAAAGAAAAATGATTTATTTTAACGAAAACGAGAAGTTTCTCTCGGCCGAAAGAGCTCTCGTCGTTCGATCTTACTTCGTCCTCATTTACCTTTTTTTTTTGTATACAATTAATTTACATCAAACAATCGACGTCACACTGTTTATAGCGGTGAAGGTGAAAGAAAGTATGTGTATTTATTGTTCCGTTGGAATTAGGACGTGCTCTGTACAGTCTGTTAATTGCCCTCGTGTGATGACTCACGTTCGCGTTTCTTAATCTTAATCGTTCAAACATTGAGCGGAGCGACTGACAGAAAGTTGCACCTTGAAATTGAGCACTCGGCGAATGAGTTGATAACTTCTAATATCGCAATTATTAGAAATTTAGTATCTCGGGATAATAGATGTTAATTTCCAGCGTAAACTTTGTTTCCAATTAAATTTTGCGAATTTTAGTCGGCATTTGATAATTCCATTATTATTTTGTAATTATTTATTGGTAAACGTCGATTGTTAATTAGCATATTTCTCATTATGGAATTGCAACGTTAAGTTACGCCGAAATAGATTTTTTTTTTCGATTCGTTTATCGGGTATGAAATGAAGGTTTGATATAAAATCCCGCTAAAAAAATCGTGACACGGAAAATTGATTTGTCGCCAAGTTTTCTTTCACTTTAGCACTTTATCCTCCTTTTACACTCTGTATTATTACTCGGCAAAAAGCTTCGAGTTTGTACGCCTCATTGCGTTCTCTCGCACTTATTTTGCTTTCTACAAATCGATGTTCCTTTACACTTTACTCGTTGCGCGACAAATTACGCGTGAACAACGCTCATTTACCAGTAATGATATACTCTCGAACTGTAGAACGCTTTCTTGGACGAGAAAAAAATGTTGACGATTTGAATCGTTTTTTTGCTATTATAATTCCACTTTTTTTCGTAATTTTTACAGCGCGAAAGTCTGTATGTTTTGGTAAAATTAGCGCGAAAAATAGAAAAAGTAATCGTAAATTTGATACGAAGCAAGCGAAAAGAAATTTCGAGACGGTTGTTCTCGGAAAAATATGTAAAAAAAATGTGTGATTATTCAAAAAGATGAAAGTAATCTTATTATGATTGTAAAAAATAAAAATAAAATAAAAGCTCGTTGCACGTGGTCGTTTCGCAGTGACAGTTCATCGTGCGCTTCGTTCAGCCTCTTCCCCCTTTATGCTCGTTCCTACTTTCCCTTTTTTTTTCTTTTTTTTTTATTATTAATCTTCCCTCGCTCGCGAATCTTCTCTCCTTCTTCGCGACAATTTACATACCCGCTCTTTTCGAGCAGTGTAGCGTCGTTGGTGCCGAGTACATATACCACTCAAACTCTTTAGCGTTTCACGTTTACATACACAATTTTTTATCTAATTTTTTTTCTTCATTGTTTGAAAAAAATCGCGGTTCTTTTTATCTCACTGAAATTCTGGTCTCTTACCCTCCCCGCCTCTCTTTACCCTCTCATTATCACAATGGGAGATGAGATAGAGAGCGAAGTGTAATTTGAAAAAAAAAAAAATCAAATGTCATACTCTGTATGGAAAACATCCCTCTTTTTTGTTGCGAAGGAACAGAAAAAAAATGATATTTACAAATTCGTAAAATACTCATATTCATCGTACTTTTTGCTGGAATCGTTTGAAGTATCTTAAGGTAGTAGTCTGGTAACTTAAGCCGATTTTCAAGTCTTTTTTGGAGGGCGTTTTTTTGTAGGAATATAAAAATGAATCGTTTTGAATATTTAGGATGTTTTTATTTACATATTAAAGATACAAAAAAAATAATTTTTTAACAAATTTAATAGTTTATTATTATTATTATTATTGATCGAAGTTGGCACCTCGAAAAAAAGCGCGTGGGTGGCCCCGGTGATTTTGGCTCTTGATGTTATCTGAAATAAAAAATTCTTGATAATTCTTAATCTATAGACATCCATGAAATTTAACTTCAGTAGTTCCGACCAGAATGACATGTCTATAGATTAAGAATTATCAAGAATTTTTCATTTCAGATAACATCAAGAGCCAAAATCACCGGGGCCACCCACTCGCTTTTTTTTCGAGGTGACAACTTCGATTTTTTTTGTATCTTTAATATGTAAATAAAAACATCCTAAATATCCAAAACGATTCATTTTTATTTTCCTACAATAAAACGCCCTCCAAAAAAGACATGAAAATCGGCTTAAGTTACCAGACTACTACCTTAAAAAAACGCTTCACGTATAAAGGGGATTGGATAAACATTGTAACGGTGTTTTAACGACTGTAAATTCGGAACTTTCGTTGTTTTGTCGCGATTGGTCGTGTCCCAAATCAATTTTGGAGGATACGAGATTATTCGTGAAAATTTTCTTGATAATTGATAATATTCTTGAAAATCTTCTACAATAACGACGTTTTTCCTCAGAACTACCCGTAAATCATGCTATCGTCAGAATTTCCCACGCAGCTTCTTAAGTATAAAAACTGGTATTTTAATAAATACCAGTTTAATAAATCAAATACCAGCAATAAATCTTCGATATTTCAATCGTTAAAAAGTCCTATTGCAGTCTTGATTTTTTTTTTTATTTCCTCTTTTTAGTCGCAACGTCTTGAAAATTGCCAGCGAACATGATTTAAAAGCAATTTCGTAATGATCGTTCGAAGTCGATTCGACGAAGAAATCGATCCGATCCCGTGGTATTATATTAGCGCTCTTATTTTCCTGCTATTGCCAACTCAAGAATGAGTGGGAGTTAACCACGCGCCCAGGAACAAAAAAAAACGATATACATATTACATATATGTACCGGTGGACTTGCGCAATGCCCTTCGCACTGTTGTGAAGCGCTTGAATAAAGTTTCGTATTCATTTTCGTTTTTTTCTTTCTTCAATTTATATTTTCACTCTCGCAATGATGCAAACGCGTCACGAAATTTCGAGACCAACGATTTCTTTGTTATTGTTATTTACTTTTTTTTTGTCTCTCACTCCGTTGCACCTTCCAGTTTATATACTCTCGTTATTAGCTCTCTCTCTCACTCTCTCTCTTTTTCTCTCTCTCTTTCTCTCTCTCTTTCTCGTACTCGACTCACTCGCGGTTGAAAGTTGCAAAACATGGTCAGACGATCGGGGGGGGATTTTATATATATGGCAATGATCTGTTAATGTTATTATCACTGCGATCTCGTCCCAATTACTCGAGATTCATTACTCGCTTCGCGAATTCGCGAGATCTGCCTACGTAATTTTATCGGGTTACATACCACTATTACATTCTCTTTTATTTATTTATTTTTATTTTTTCGTTTAACCGCTCTTCTTCGAATAAAAGCGGGGTTACCTATATTTGCATCGGCAAATTTATCGAATTAGACCAATGTCGAAATGAATAATTGTAACGTTGAACATTTATTTCGTCGTTTAATTTTGCGACATAAAATCTCGAGGCTTTTCTCGCTTTGGCCTCGCGATGATGTCCGGCGAGCTTGAATTTCACGAAAACAAATTTAAAACAATTACCCCTCAAAAGTACGTCGAGAAAGAAATGTTGCGTCGTATTTTGCAATTTACGTCCGTAGAATTGAAGCTGTGATAATTTTTTGCCTTATCATTGCAAGTTTCGCGAGTGCGCACATTGAAAAATAAATGTTACATCGCGAGCCTGAGAAAATACTCTTAATGTCGTTTCGGCATTACAAAAATGTATCACTCGTTTGGATTAAATTATCAACGCACAATTGCTGAATTCTGCATTACGAGAGAGAAAATACGCGGGTGAATTGTGGAAAGTTGGTAAAAATTTTTTTTCACAAATTTCACTGTCACAACATTTCTTTATTTATTTGCTTACGTAATTATTATCGAAGCGTATCACGGTGTAAAAAGAAAACAAAACAAAAATCGTAAAGCCAAACCGACAGCAATGGACGCGTGGTCGATGCGCGGCTTCAGCGATATGCCATATGTTAAGCGGTATTGACCGCGATCAGTACTGGGACGGATGACCGCTTAGCCGTGCACCGGCTCGTACGCCGACTACCGAGGCAGTTTTTCTGATTTACCGACGGTAAGACAACTGGTATTCGATAATTAAAAAAATGAAAAACCGTCTGTATCGGCATGGGTCTCCCGCAGTTTCCCCGGGCCCACGCGCGAATGCGATACAGCGTAGCTGAAAAGTAGCTGCGGGAAATTGAAAAATGGCACCACGTATAAAGTCACAAGGGTATACGTTGGAAAGCACAATAATTAAAAAAAAAAAATTTTAATCGTAATGCCGGCATTCTGTTTGCGAAAAAAAACAATTAATTTTCCATGCCCAACGTATGGAATTTGAAATTTTTGAAAAATCGTATTGCCCAATATTCTCTTCATTCTCTCGCGATATTTTATTTTCGTGATTGCGCCGTCCCGCCACAATAATAACAACGAATAAGGCGCTCAAGTGAGTAAAAAAAAAAAGTAAACCAAGCGAGTGAAAACGAGATTTGAGGCGTTGAGAGAACGGCGAAACTTTTATCAGAAGAAGAAGAAAAAAAAGTTCATACAGAAGTGCATACGAGAAGCGACGTAAATATGTATGGTGCAGTGGCCTGTGGTCCAAACCAAAGCGCCGCCAAGGCCGAGCATTCGTTTACCTCGCTCGTGCCACTTTTTTCTTCTTCTGCCCCCTTCCTTTCTTTCCCATCTACCGTCTCATCTCCCTCTGATATATGGGCCATTTCGAGCTTAAGGGGGGAAATAGGGTTAGGACAGCGTTTTCTCAATGATTTTCATGAATTTTTTTATAGTATAAAAAAGGAATATAATTTATTGAAACTTTGAGAATATTTTATACATATATTTGAGTATATACTATAAAATTTTTGAAGAATTTTCTTGAAAAACACCGGGGATATTAGCGACCCCATGTTGCAGGTCACAATCAGACTCAGCATTTTGCGTACATTCTGGAAGCCGCAATTTTCATCTGAAATCAAACGAGGTTGAAATTTACTTTCATTATATGTCTCTCTTCTATATGAACCTAAATGCTATAAAAAAAATAGAAAATCGAATTTTTTACAGGGGTCAAAAGAAAAAAGCATTATTTTTTGCCGTTTTTTACAACTTGATTTGCAAAAAAAAAAAATTATTTTAAATAATGATAATATTCCGATTTTAGGTTCATATAGAGCTATGAAGAAAGTAACTGCCAATTTTCAAAACGATTGGTTGAAAACTTTTCGAACTAGCGTGTACGCAAGTTCAAAAAAAGTCGTTTTTAGAAAAAACGCGTTTGAAAAAATAGTGACTTTAATGGCTTATAACAATCGAACGAGTCGGAATTTTCATTAAAAATTTTGGGAACATATTTTTCAATAGTTTTACTAACAATTTATGAAATTAATAAAAAAATCGATTTTTTTGAACCGTCTAACCCTATTTCCCCCCTTAAATCGACAGCATCGTTGATTCGCATAATTTTTACAGCCTTCATTTTGAACATTCTATTAGGCGCGTTTATAGGTCAATAAGGAAAAATCACGCGACATCAATTTTCATTGGTGTCAACGAAATTCTTCAATAAAATCAAAATTTTGTGATAGTCGCGAAGACGGCTTTGATTCTAGAACCGTTTGCGACCGAAAAATTTCATTTTCGCTCTAAACTTGTCGTTATTCTCGTTTTTTTTTTCCCCGCCCCTATTTAAAGAATGTTTTTACGAGGGAAAAAGTATTGAGGATTGCGAGTAGTGCGATATTTTGAAAAATAATGAAAAAAATAAAGCTTCTCAAGATAATGATTTTCACGGAAAGCAATAAATTTCGTTGTTATATTATTTCAAATTATTTCTTCACTCGATTAGTCAATTTGGCGTGAAATGTCTCATATATTATCCTCTTTCTCGTCTTGATTTCGCGAACGTTGCGAACGAGAGAACCAGTGTCCCTGGGAATCGCGCGGGTGCTGTTTCTCCGCTGCTATTTTTTCTCTATTTTTTCTTCTTCCTCCTCGCGATTCCTTTCTTTCTCTCTCTTTCTCTCTCTGGGTTACTCCTTCGAGCGATTCCCGATCGCTCTCCCTTCGCCCACACCCCATGCGTTTGCTCTCGCGCTCACGTGACGGACGCTCCTGGGGCCCCGATGGAATAAAGAATTCGATATCAGTGAGTTTCTGCTTTTTTTTTTCCTTCCTCTACCTTCATTCTCGTTCTCCAGGGACGTATCCTCCGAGTTCACGGTCCATTGTCATCATCGAAATGTTTTCATTGTTATCCCAAAATACATCGATTGGCTATTGATAAATTGCTTCGCTCCATATTCAGGAATCTCGACATTTTTTTCACGCATATCAGGCATATTAGCGTAAATTAAGTACTGGAAAATTTTCTCATGGAACATTTCGCACACCGATTTCACGAAATGATTTAACAATTACGTAGGACATCGTAATAGTACGAAATCCAAGTCGAAATACTAAGGAAATTCCGATGACTGGATACGCCGAAGAAATCAATGAGTTCACTCGTGATGTTGAAGTTTGCATCGTTGGAACGCAAGAAAAATAGGTTTAAGAACAAAATAAACATAATTTCAAGCATTGATCACGCTTTTATTAAACATTTGGGCCCTAGGCTCCTAGATGAGACCCGAAAAAAACGTTTCAACTATTTTTTATCTCGTTAATCCACCCTTATGGGAGAAAAGGGGTTGAAGGTTCGAAAAAATCGTGTCTCGTGCTCTAGTTATTGTCAGTTGCTTCCTCATGGAGGAAGCTTTGTTTTTTTTATCGTCATTTTAGGTTTAAGGTCCCTAAAGAACCTCGTGGTACATTTTTTTTCCCTCGATGTCCGATAATTTTACTTTATAACGTTATAGCACGTGTGTATTGCGTCCTGCTTGCGGGCAAAATTCCTTAAAAAATAAATAAACAAATAAATATGTCTGTGAAGATACGAAAGTATGACTAGGCTGAATGCAGCTATACCGCAACATAACAGTAATAAATGTATCGAACGCGCGCAGAGTTCGTGCTCTCGGCTTTCAGAGAGGAATTTCTGATACCTGCCTGGGATGCGATGCGGTAGTACTTCGGGGCATGAAACATTTTGTCTCCCTTCTCCGCTGCGCTTGCCGTCTGGCTCTGCCCACCCCTGATGCCTCACCGAGCCTCTGGGCTGAAAAAAGACTGGCGAAAAACTTGGGGACCAGGTGCGACACGAACAGCTGTGCCAGAAAACGTTGGGGTTCTCGCGCGATCGTCGCGCCCCAGAGTCCTGAATTATCGGTTTTTCTCTTGCCCTCGTAGCCCTTGCCCTCCCTTCGATTTTACTGTCGATCACTTCTTGCCAATTTCGAAAATATATTTCCTCTTTTCTTCTTTCGTCATTCCAAGGATGCGACAAATGACTTTTATTTTAACGAAATATGATTAAAAGGCATTTTTTTTTACATCTTTTTTCTCACTTTTTTAAGGCTAAATTTTTACATACCGTCTCGAGAGAATTTTCTCGTAGCGCGAAGGAATGAAGAAAAAAAGTAACATAGCTAGTCATAGTTGACTGCTGGTTCGACGGTCTGCTCGCTCGGTTGAATTCGTCTCGGTGCTAATGAACGCGAAATTATTGATGGTATAAACGTTTGATTTTTTTTCTTCTCTCTACTTCTTTCACTTTTAAATGGCTTATCGACGGAACGGCAGTCGCAAAGTTGCACTAAAGAAAGTTTGTTTACGAATAAATCAAGGAATTTAATTACCCCCAAGTCGAGATTATAATGCAACGACTTGGTGGATATATCGCAAAACTTGTCGATTATTCGCGAATTCTCAATCAGAGTCGGTCTTATATTCTAATATTAATTTTCATTGCCATTCTCCGACATTACATAACGAAATGGTTCGAACACTGATTTACAAAAATTGTGCAAACAATGCAAATAAATAATTGATAATTAAACATTTTGTAATTAATGAAAATTCGGCTTTAATGATCGATTATATTCGAATTTCTGATAATCGCGGAGCCAACAATACAAAGTTATTTTTTGTAATTTTGTTCACCCTCGTTAATTTCAAAAATACAAAAAAGAATCGTATTTAGATTTACGGAAAAAAAATGCTTCAGAAAATAGTTTACTTGGACCTGACAATTTTTTTTTCGCACACACACACGATTCATCTTCTCCCTTCAGCGTTTCACCATTCTCCTAATATTTTTTTCTTCTTTACGACGTTATTTCCAATTTTTCCAATGACCTTTATTCGAAGTAAAATTGACAATATCGAATTGACCGTAAAACTGTGCTGGTGCAAAATTTTGCTCTTGGAAAAATTAATCTTCAGCGAGATATAATGTTCGACTCATTTCAAACTATCGTTTATCGATTTATCATCGAGAAACTTGGCTCAGTGCCAAGAAAACGAGAGAAAAAAAAACATAAAAGATTAGTTTGATGTTAAACAGAATTGGCTACCTATAGTAATCAATACTGACGTTTCGTGTTTATATATATATATTAGGGCGATTCTTTTTCGACTATTTTTTTTTCAGTCCCCACCCGAAATTTTGTTGGATATGTCGAAAAAGAAATTCCCTGAAAGTTACAGCCCTTAATATTAATTCTAAGTACTTTCCCTTAGCGTGAGAAGATTTTCCATCTAAAATACACGTAAATCGAATTTTTTTTTCTTTCAAATTTCTATAACTCAGCCGCATTTTATGCTATCATATTGTTCTTGGTTTCGATTTACTCAGAATAAAACAATCTAAAAAGGTGCCTTTTACGGCGAAAGTGTAAATTGTACTGCTGAGTTGGTACGGGTCACTGAAGTTGATTATTACCCAAAATTCTCGTTTTTTTGCTGTTATCTCCGAAACAATCAATTTTACGAAAAAAATGTGAACGAAAAATTTGTTGAAAATTTAATTTCCTATAAAAAAGGTCCTATCGACCCAATTGCTTAGATTAATATTTCTTGAGATATTGAACTTTTTTTATTTTTTATTTTTTTTATTATTTAATATTTCATATTTTATAAATTTTGTACTACTCATAAGTTAAAGTTCAATATCTCAAGAAATATTAATCTAAGCAATTGGGTCGACAGGATCTTTTTTGTAGGACATTAAATTTCCAACAAATTTTTCATTTACATTTTTTTCGTAAAGTTAATTGTTTCGGAGATAACAGCAAAAAAACGAGAATTTTGGGTAAAAATCAACTTCAGTGACCCGTACCAACTTACCAGTACAATTTACACTTTCACCGCAGAATGCATCTTTGTTAGATTGTTTTATTCTGAGTAAATCAAAACCAAGAACAATATGATAGCATAAAGTGCGGCTGAGTTATAGAAATTTGAAAAAAAAAAAAAATCGATTTACGTGTATTTTAGATGGAAAATCTTCTCACGCTTTGGGAAAGTACTTAGAATTAATATTAAGGACTGTAACTTTCAGGGAATTTCTTTTTCGACATATGCAACAAAATTTTGGGTGGGGACTGAAAAAAAAAAAATAGTCGAAAAAAAAAAATCGCCCTCATATATATATATATAGGATTTTACATCCACTTGCCTCTTTGCATTAATTCTCGAGCATCAACGGGAATGAATAAAAACGCGATGTTAAATTCGATCGAATGACTTTTCCAGCAATCCTTCTGTCGACTCAGCATACATATATTATATAAGCATAGAGAAAATTGCAGATATATAGAGAAAATGGGTGTGTGAGAGATAGAGAGGGAGAGAGAGAGAGAGAGAGAGAGAGAGACTGTGAGTGAGAGAGATAGCGAGGAAAAAGAGACACATACTGTGTACACTACTCGAGATACTAAAATAACTCGAAGCACCACCGATTCGTATACATACCCGAAGACACTTACCCTTAACGTCGTACGACCGAAATAGCCACGACATGGCGATGTAATCGCCTGGCCGTGCTTTTCACTAAAATCACCTATAAGATCCCAGTACCACAGGCCGTACTATACCAAGCAATATCGAGACTACGAGATCTCTTACTGCACTTTCTGTCTCTGTCTACGGAATTATCACGACAGTATATATCCCCTGGTAGTACCGGACAGATGTGTGTCCAACGAAGGTTTAGAAATCGCAGGATTCGAAAGGGATCAACGTTAAATTCTCCTACTTTCCCGTTTATCACTAGCCTATACGATTGCAAGCGGGAAATTGGTGATTTTTTTTTTTCCTACACGAAACATTTCCACGTAGTTCTATAGACTGAACACTATACCTTAAAATTCGGTGAGACTCGCGTAACCTTTGTCGAAGAAAACAAATATGTTTTCTTCGACAAAGGTTGTCAATAGACAAAAATTGACAATCTGATATTGCGGCCTTAAACCGTTTTAAAACGGTTTTAACCAATGCTGCCGAGCATATCGAGCAGCATTTTGACATTGATGATTATTGCCCCGGTGATTATGTTCTTATGGCGATTTTGAGGTCAATATTTCGTCATTGACCCATAGAATTATTGCGATCACTCAGAGTCGAGGGTTATGATGAACACTGTTTTATTTTTCGATGCAAACAAATCGTCATTTTCTTCTTAAGAACATCGGAATAGTTGAATTGTCTAGGAATAATTCAACATTGCCACCTCTTAGGCGTTAGTCATTACCCCGTTCGTTCTTACACGCGAATTTATATTCCGAACTCTTTTCGGAGTATAAATTAACGTGAAATAATTATTTAACTCGCTCTCATCTCGCCGGTGCAACGGTTATCGTGAATTATGAAGTGGGCAATGTCTTTTCTTTACATTTTTCAAAACCGAATGGTAATTCAATAGATGGTACGTGAGTCGAGGATCGAACAATTAGTAAAATAATTTTTCTCGCAAGAAAATTGTATAGCACTTTTGTTTTTTCCACGCTGAGATTTAATTTCGGTCGGTGAATAAAAGTTTCTTTCGTGTGTTATATATAATTTTATGAAACTCTTTATATCGAATGCCTGTTCTGTATATATTATTGGAATTACGACGAGTTTTCGTGAGTTTTATGAAAGAAAGTGCAAACGAATCTCTCTCTGTCTCTGTCTCTCTCTCTGTCTCTGTCTCTCTCTCTCTCTTTGTCGTCTCGCTGTATTCAAACGACTATTCCTTCCTTCATTCACGGTTACGAGACACCAGACGAGATTACCACGGTTTCTTTTTTTTTTTGCTCCTTTTTCTTGCATATTCGTCGTTGCAAGACAAGTGCGCGCAACTTACAGTGATTCCCAGACGGAAATGTCTCGGTGGACGCTGTTATACCCCAACATTGAAGAAAGAGAACACGCGCTCGTGTATATATATATAATGAGTTGACGTTAGTGTTATACTCGCGTGTTTCTCTCTCGACGGAGTGACTGAAAGCACAGATGAAAATGAGAAACAAGAGAAACGAAATGTACAAGAGGAATGAATAAAGTGGCAGATTCATTTTACTGCATGCTAATGCGTATCGTAAAAAGGTCGAATAAACGACGATTTCACCTCCAATTAACGGAATCATTATTATTTAACCTTTTGTGGACGGTAAAGAAAATAAAAATATGAAAATTCATATAACATCTATTGAAACGGTCAATAAATCCAAATCTTTTAGGTAATTGAAAAAAAAAAAGAAAGTTAAACATTCAAAGGCAATACATTGCCAATGCGGACAATATGATCATTGATAAAATATGATTAAACCGCGGCGATACTGAATTAAAAGGTAAAACGAGAGTCTGAGGTGGAGGAAATAACGAGGACAACTTCGAAGTTTGACAGACAGAATCTCTAACCGCGAGTTCCTCATATATATATATTCCTCATATATATATATATATATATAATGTTCGCAGTAAGCACTTTAACTCCCGCGGGAGAGTAAGGCCGCGTCGTCTTTCACTTCCCTTGAACTTATTGCGGCAGGAGGGAGGGAGCCGTAGATGCGAACGAGAAAACGATGTGTGCAGCGAAGCCGAGAACCGCGAGATCCATCCGTTCAAGTTAAACACCACTGATGTTATAAGGTATCATATATATATACAGGGTGTCCCAAAACTAGCACGTCAGACTGACACGGGGGTTAGATTGGCTTTGGACCTATTAAACAAATAAACAAATATGACCTCACTAAATGTCTCATGGCTTTCGAGAGGAATCGTCTTGTTTGATTTTTCGGAAAATCGCTATTCTTGTTATCTAACTGTTTTCGTTTGTGTTTTTCCGACCACTTTAGGATTTGTTGTGAATTTGGACTTTGATTTGCTTACGATTTGAACTTTCATAGCAACGGGTAGCAGAATAACAAGTGCTAGATAGCGATTTTCCGAAAAATCAAACAAGACGATTTTTCTCGAAAACCATGAGACTTTTACTGAGGTCATATTTGTTTTTTTTTTTTTTTTTTATAGGTCCGGAGCCCAATCTAACCCCCGTGTCCATGTGACGTGCTAGTTTTGGGACACCCTGTATATATACCGGTTTTTTTTAACCGGAAATACAAGATGCATTCTACAACCGAGATAAACAATTCCGTTTTGCACTGGCCAAACCGTTTAGCAGAGATTTCGATAGAAAATCATATTTTTGCTTCGTCTTTTGTCATTAATGAAAATTAACGATAAATCGTTATCGAAAAGGGGTTGTTTTTTGAAAACATAAATAAGACAAGAAAAACGCAATGAACTCCTTGCTCCAATCACCTGATATTCTGCCTCGCTTAATTCTGCTAATTTCCTTAAGATCTATCTCGACATGAAACTGGGCTCTTAGGGAATTTCTTCAAAGCTCATGTTTTGAGGGAGAAAAAAAAAAGAATGAGGCCGGTACAGAACGAGATACGGCGGGGAGAGGGAAAAATGTATGAAAGAACGCATGGTAACGGTGTGGAGAGGAACATTGAGGAAAAAAGGTGTAAGTGCCTCTTTTTCACTCTCCTTGAAATTCTTTTTCTTTTTCCGTGACTTCGTCTTGCAGAAGTTACGACATCATCTCTTTCTCGCTATCTCTGTCCGTCTCTCTCTCTCTCTCTCTCTCTCTCTCTCTCTCTCTCTCTCTCTCTCTCTCTCTCTCTCTCTCTCTCTCTCTCTCTCTCTTTGTACCTCGTCAGCTTTTTTTCTCCTTGGCGGTATTTTCCTCTCTCCCTCTTCCATTTTACTCCATTCCATTTTCAAGTTCTTCGCATACTTGCCCACCAGCTACAGACTAGGTAGAATTTTAACGCGTGAGCTCTGCCCCCCCCCCCACCCTCTCTTTATCTCTATCACTATCTCGTGAAATTTTACTTCTCTCATCATCATCGTTGCGTCTCGTTTTATCTCTCGTTTCTTTGATCAGAACAACGAATTCTTTGTTGTTCATCGACGTCAGGCCATGTACCTTTCGCGTTTCTTCAACTAAAAAGATGATCCTCTTTCTTTCTCTCGTTACGGTTCGACGTTTTTTTTTAGGACGCTCCTGCAGATTGACTGGCGCCATCGACCTGTTTCTTCGTTAAGACACTCACTTTAATTGACGTGAAATTTTTTTTTTCGGACTAGCTGGTTTACTTAACGGAAACTAACCAGAAAGTACGCGATTTACTTAAATGTCCGATTAAACGAAGGATATATTCGGTGTATAATGTTTTATTTTGGGAGTTAGGTAAGTTTGAGTATGGCGAACCAACAGAGAGCGCCGAGAGTCTGGTTCTCTTTTCGGTGCGACCAAGAGCGAGGGATGGCTACGGCTTTCGCAAATTGCCGTGCGGTCGCAGGTTCTCAAACCTCAAGGATCCGCGGATCTCTCTTGTACATATTTCTCTTTCGAAAAGACAGACGAAAAGGAAAAAATATTTTTTTTTTCACGACAAATCCCACTTATTTGCCTTTTATCTCTGCTATATCTCTCGGGTTCTTTTTTTTCTTTTTTTTTGTTTCATTTGTACTTTGGAATTTTTTTTCTCCCTTTCTCCAAAACCTTAGGTTTTCTCGAGCTCTGGTTTACGCAGAGCTCTCTCATTCCGTGCCATTCTCTATTAAGGTAACTTTGACAATTTATACTTCTTTTTATCGTCTCAATTCATTTCTCTTTCTCTCTCTCTCTCTCTCTCTCTCTCTCTCTCTCTCTCACACACACACACACACACAAACGCGCGCGCACACGCACATTTCCTCCTCTACTTTATCCCAACGATGCTCGAACGAGTGTCCCAAAAGAAGCTTATAATCCGCAAAAGTCTAACAGAAGTTGCAAATGGAAGAAGTCCCAAAAAAAAAAGAAGAAAGTAAGCCAATGCTATTCAGAATAACCCTAATGAAAGGCCATTCGTATACATATGGGGGAACGAGAACAATCATAAAAACTTTAGCACTTGTGATTCACGAAACTACTTACTTGCGAGATGATACGAGAGAAAAATAATTGCGAATAACCCGAATGGAAACTTTATCGACGAATAAATGTATCGCGTCGTGAATTAATAGTTAAAACTGAACTGTCTGTTTGAGAAAATTATCGGTATTCCTTGACCATCTACGAAATTTGATTCACGAGGTACATGGTATCCTCGAGTTTCAAAGTATATTCTTGACCGATTGAAGCATTTCATATTGGCGTTTATTGCTCAGACATGGCTGACGGACCTCCAAGAGAATCGAAACTCGATTCGATTTAACATTAGTCATCGTTCGATCTCGTGTGCCCCCTTCTCGCATTGAACAGTTGTCGATGGCCCGTGGAGAATTGGATTCGGCGGTGTACCCAATCTATCCAATACGTATATTCAAACAGATATTTCAGTCGATCGACACTTCTCTTGCTTACGAGTACGAAATGCGAGAATTCATGTCGGGCAATGAATAAGGAGACAGGAACAAAACTATCGATGGTGATCGATACGCGGCAGATAAACGAGAGAGATTTACCTTTAGAATGATCATAGTTCTCGTATGATGTTAATTCTGCCTGTACGGATCTTCGTACATATCCAACCGAACCTCGTTCTTGGCCATTCCGTCGCGAAGCATTCGGAAATTTGACAGAATCGAGGGTCACGTTTATACACACACAAATACGAGGTCTGTTAAAAAAAGTATCGCGAATTTTGAATTTCCGCGGGCTACGTATATTCGATTTTCGATTTTTTTCTGGCGTTAGGTTGGTACTCATGTCCCTCACTTATGCTGAAAAAATTGGCCATTTTGAATGTTTAGTTAATTGTTGACAGCTGTTTTGGTTAGACGTGTTTTAGCTTGTCTTCGATTTTTGCCTATTTCAAAAAATGGATCGAAGAATCTGCATCAAATTTTGTGTGAAAAACAAAATTAAGTGCGCGGACGCATTTCGAATGTTGACCGTGGCATATGGTGAAGCTACCTTGGACCAAAGCAACGTTTATCGGTGGTACAAAATGTTCTCAGAGGGCCGAGAAGATGCGAACAACGAAATACGTTCCGGACGCCCATCAACAACAGACGAAAACATTGATGAAGCGAAGAAAATAATATTGGCCAATCGTCGAATCACCGTTAGAGAAGTTGCCGAGGAACTAAACATATCGATTGGCTCGTGCTATTCGATTTTTACCGATGATTTGGGCATGAGACGGGTCGCCGCGAAATTCGTGCCAAAATTGCGTTCAATTTCGAACAAAAACAGTGTCGCGTTAACGTTGCTAAGGAGCTGTTGAACTCGGTCCGCGACGAACCAAATTTGCTCCGGAGGGTCATAACTGGTGACGAATCATGGGTTTATGGTTATGGCGTGGAAACCAAAAGCTCAATCATCGCAATAGAAGCTGCTTTTTTCTGAATAGGCAAAAATCGAAGACAAGCCAAAACACGTCTAACCAAAAGAGCCGTCAACAATTAACTAAACATTCAAAATGACCGATTTTTTCAGCATAAATGAGGCACACGAGTACCAACCTAACGCCAGAAAAAAATCGAATATCGAATATACGCAGCCCGCGGAAATTCAAAATTCGCGATACTTTTTGGACAGACCTCGTATTACGTTTAAACGTATATTTTCCAACTGGCGGCCCGGGCACGTACGAGACGTGTATTGTCAAATGTGATTGAAGTGCCATTTTCACGTTGCATTATGACGAACAGCAGGATCTCTGATAACCCGGCGCCTGTGTTACGATCCACCATTAGCCAAATATCCCAACAACGACGAAGAGCAACAACAACGCGTGCACATTGATCTCCAATATATTCTCTCCCGCACTACTGCATTCCTTTCAGCTCTCTGTTGTACAGTGTCCACGCCACAACGTTCATGCGAATTCCTTTCTCGATCCACGCACATACAGCATTCAGTGCCGCCATTGGTGCAGGAACGGGTTTTCCACGGAACGATCTTCCGGCTGCTATTTGGTACATAGTCCCATCCGTTTCGAGGGAATTCTAACCGTTCATCACAGCTTTTCATTGATCGGAATTTCGTCGTTGCTGCAACGACGTACGAAAATTTTACTCTCTGTCCCATTAATCCGCCATGGCAATCTCAAAAATGACAATTTTAAGCTATGAACTTGATCATAGAGTTTGGTAGACGATTGTATAGTAACGGGTATTGAAATGTTTCGGTTGAAACAAAAAACTGTGGCTGACTCCTGATCGAGATCCGCTCCGACAAACTGGGCATTCACCTGATCCAGTTAATCCTTTCTTATTTTTTTTAAATTTTTTTATTTGAGAGTTTATGTATGCGTATATGTGTGTAAGCTAGACCGGATTTCACATGGGTGTTCTCGATCCGCTACGAACACGTAGAGAGCAGACAAATGCGCTTTCTCGCGCTTGACCGGGCTTCTATACTCACCGACCGAGAACCAGAGAATATAAATTTGCCATCTCATCTCTCCCTTCTCTTTTCTTCTCTCTCTGTCTCTCTCTTCCCTTTCTCACAGCATCTCCGAGCACAAAAATCTATTCACGTTTCTTTTTTTTTTCCTCACATCCTTGTCTCGCTCTCTTTGCAACGTGACTGCCGACTCCCTCATCTCTCTATCCGCTGGCGCGTTCCTACGAATTGTGTCCGTACGTTCGTGAAAGTCCGAGGGCAGAAACGAGGAATCCAAAACGCGTGTGGCGCCGGGCATCGTTTTTTTTCCCCTTCAAATCTCTCCCTCTCTGCCTTACCCGACCAGAAGAGAGATCGAGGACGCTTGATTTTGTTGTTCCTCCGATGCCTTTTGCCCTCGGTCCGCCTCGACAGAGCGGCGAGGTAATTACCCCCAAAACGATGCCCACTCGGGCCCCGCGGAACCATTAAAGATTCTCGGTCAAGATCGTTGAGGTAGGATTCGCACAACGATAATTGAGGGCTCATTCTCTTGCTCCTCTCTGACCTTTTTTTCGGCCGCATTTTTCCATAATAATCATCGTCCGACTCTCGACAAACCTTCTTTTTCGGATAACAAAATTTGTTTCTTTGTCTAAACTCTAGGCAAAAAAATGCTGCCAAAATTGTTCTCTGTAAACGAATATCCACGCGAATATTGTTCTCCATTAATCAGCAATTTTTGAAATGTAATTTAAATTAAAAAATATCTTTAAATTGACCACAGTTTCTTGGTCTAATCTCGTAACACGCTCTTTTCTCTCTGACGGCTTGTTGTCCATCATAAATCTCGAAACATACGTCGATATTTTCCGCGCTCATCCACCAGCCACCCTCTTTCTTTTTTATTCATTTTCTTTTTTCCTCGTTATATATATCATGTATTCTCGTGGAACAGTGCATGGCCGAATGTCCAATCCTTTCCAGCGACCAAGAAGAGCATCACGTAGCAGAGGTCTTTGCGCTTCACACAACCCTTGTAGTTTCGCATTGGCGCGCGTCTGTGTGTGCACATACCTGACAGGGTTACTAACGACAAATGCAATTGAGTACGCACAAGCAGGGACCGATGATTCTTCCGCTGCTGGCAGCCCCAACTAGGAGAGTTGTCGGCCCTGCGCTCCGCCATTGTTCGATGCTCAATGACGCTCTTTGTCGAAGCACCCCGGTGGGCGAATGGTTCGTTGGTAGCAACGACCTTGCTACGGCCCCCGTGATGCTCTAGATGCGATCGTTCTCTATACCAGAGCCCAATGCTTGCGCTGCCAGTGGAGCTAAAGATGGTGTGCGATGGTTATGAATAGTGGGCGATGAAGGTTAAGGCGATGAAGCTTGTACGATGGTAACGGACGGATGCAGGGAACTGCTGTTGCATGATACATCGTAAATGCAAGAGACATTTTGTGGATTACCATACTGTCGTAATATGTTGCCAGCCGTTCCGGAAGTGGGAATGAGAAGTTTAAGGCCGTCGTCTGGTCTAGAGCGAGATTTTTGACGTCATTTCTAATGTGCAATAACGTTTAAACCGTTGAAGTTGTCTTGATGAAAATTTACACGCGCATTTATTGATCCTTAGAGAATACTTGTACATTAAAAAAAAAATTATTTTAATGTAGTTTTTTGCCTTGTTGCAACATGGTATACCTCAATCGGCGCCCACTCTGGACGATGTTGTATGCATCTGAAAAAATATATATATATATATTCTCAATCTGTATGAGTATTCTGAGCACTGGTAGCAGAATTGGTACTTAAAAAAAATTTTGACAAAATAGCGGCCTGTTGAACTTTCATTAATGATATTTCATACATTTTCGGGTATTCGACGAGTTATAAAATGTAATAAAATAATGTAATACAATTTTTTCAAGTACCAATTCTGCTACCAGTGCTCAGAATACTCATACAGATTGAGAATATATATATTTTTTTTTTTCAAGTGCATACAACATCGTCCAGAGTGGGCGCCGATTGAGGCGCACCATGTCGCAACAAGGCAAAAAACTACATGAAAATATTTAAAATAATTTTTTTTTTAATGTACAAGTATTCCCTAAGGATCAATAAATGCGCGTGTAAATTTTCATCAAGAGAACTTCAACGGTTCAAACGTTATTGCACATTAGAAATGACGTCAAAAATCTCGCTCTAGACGAGACGACGGTCTTAATGCAGGGATTGAATTTACATTATCCAAAAATTGTAGGATTTCATTCATTTCCAATCGGAATGACGGCCTAATCCACTGAAATTTTCAGCCACTCGGCATCTGGATTGATCACACTGTCGTTATTCTGTTTGAGGCACCGAATAGAAAGAGATTCGGCGATGCGAGGAGCCGATCAAACGGAATAGTGTTTACCAGGAACCAATTTACGAATTATAGCTCTGTTCCGCGTTCATTCTTGAATTACCACGATATCGTAGGGTACGACGATTCTATAAAAAGCTTTCGATACGTGTGATCCGCGTTGATAATGAAATTGTTCATAACTTTCTTGATGGTCCAATCGCGTTAACGCCAACAGGAACCAATTCACGATACATCTCTCTCTCTCTCTCTTTCTCGCTATTTCTCGTTCATTGTTCACTATACCATGATGATCGTGATGCCGTAGTTACGACAGCCTCCTAACCTCCAATACCCGTCCTCCTCATCCTTTTCTGGAGGAATGAGGCTCTTCTAACCTACCCTCTTGATCTGCCTCGCGTATATACTATGTTCGATTCCTGGGAATCATGGTGCTTCTGGCTATTGCCAGCTCAGGTTTCATCCTGCGTATATCTTCCGGTCGTAGGCCGGACGGACAAGGGTGCCACACGACATTCGACGTCTATACGTATATTGTAGTAGGGCCATTCCGGCACGAGGCAATCGAACCAGCAGCTGCCGTTATTGCCGTGTCTCTCGACATTACTACCTCCCTGTTCCGTTCTGTTCCCTATAGTTCGCCCTCTTCCCTATCGCCCTTCTCCATAGTTTCGTATTATATAGTGTATATGCGTATATAGGGAGGGAACACACACACACGCACACACACGCCACCGTTTCGTATATGGACTGGCATTAGGTACACGGGGACTCTGTGGGGGTAACCAGGGCAATAATGGTGACCAGCAACAGCTATATAACCAACGAACACGGTACCCACGTTGAACAAAGCACCTGGCCGAGTTGCGGGAAAACCCCTTCATTACCGGAATAATATTGCCATTAGGCAGGTCGAAAGGGTTCGTTCGGCTCTTATCTCTATTTGACCAACCGGATTTTTCAAATGTTCTTCCGTGAAATTCCGTTCGTTCAATCGTGTTAGCCAACAAAATTTAGACGATCTAATGCAATCAAAGATAATTGGTCCATCACAGCGATATTTTAGCACAATCTATCTTAACTTTTTGTTCGTAAATTAATTAAGGCCGTAGTCTGGTCTAGAGCGAGAATTTTGACGTCATTTCTAATGTGCAATAACGTTTAAACCGTTGAAGTTGTCTTGATGAAAATTTACACGTGCATTTATTGATCCTTAGAGAATACTTATGCATTTAAAAAAAAAATTATTTTAAATATTTTCATGTAGTTTTTTGCCTTGTTGCAACATGGTGCGCCGAAATCGGCGCCCACTCTGGACGATGTTGTATACATCTGAACAAAAAAAAATATATGTATATATTCTCAATCTGTATGAGTATTCTGAGCACTGGTAGCAGAATTGGTACTTAAAAATTTTTTTTATTGAGTCGAACAATAGTTTTGCCGACATTTTATAACTCGTCGAATACCCGAAAATGTATGAAATATCATTAATGAAAGTTCAACAGGCCGCCATTTTGTCAAAATTTTTTTTTAAGTACCAATTCTGCTACCAGTGCTCAGAATACTCATACAGATTGAGAATATATATATATTTTTTTTTTCAGATGCATACAACATCGTCCAGAGTGGGCGCCAATTTTGGCGCGCCATGTTGCAACAAGGCAAAAAACTACATGAAAATATTTAAAATAATTTCTTTTTTTTTATGTACAAGTATTCTCTAAGGATCAATAAATGCACGTGTAAATTTTCATCAAGACAACTTCAACGGTTTAAACGTTATTGCACGTTAGAAATGACGTCAAAAATCTCGCTCTAGACCAGACGACGGCCTTAATGGTCATTATTGCTCCAATATGGAATTCCCATTTGCCATCATTGATTATTACCTATAACTATTAAATATAACTATTAAATAAAACTTGTGACGAGACTGTGGCTTTTCGCTCCTAAACGGTTTCACTTATCAACTTGAAATTTGAGGTGCTGCTAGAATTACGTGTTCCGCGGATGGCCATCGAGTTATTTTTCCAATGAAAAATTTTGCCAATTATCAGAGAACAAAATGCGTGATCTCGGGGGAAAAAAAAAACATTATTTTTATCCTGACAAGTGAGGTATCGCTTGAAAAGTCTCGCTTTGAGGACGGCAATCCTATTTTTAAAAATACCTTTCTTTATCATCTTTCGCAAACTTTCGATTATTTCGATAACGAAACTCGCAATAAGAAGATTCATTTAATGCCGAACGAGAAACTGTTGCAAATTTATTCAGCATTGCGAATTGAGAACCACTGATTACAAAGTGTTCGCGACTACCGGCAACGTTGCTCTCGAAGTCTCTCGGCGAGTTTCGGGGGCAACTAACGACGACGGAGATGCCGGGGGAGACTGTTCGCCGGGGCCAACCAACCCCGCCGTCCGCTCTATATAGAATCGTACCGGAGATAAGAATATTCGATTACGACGAGACGTCCTTAACAGGTGTCCGCCACACGGTATTACGGTGCACCGAGTGCCAGTGCAAGTATTAGTACTAGTGGTGGTGACACCTTGGCTTAGAGAACATACAGTATATGTATTCATATATATATAATATATACACGTATAGATTAGTGTGTAAACTAGTACTGCAATTTGAACTGTAGACTGCTGTCAGCTGATCGCACTCGGTTTTACAAAAGCTCTTGCACGGTTTCGAACACAAGTCCATAAGTTTTGCAAAACTTTCAAATTTCCATATTTCATTTGAAACGCGCCCCGAATTTGCATCTAAAATTGGATTACCGTAGAAACTTGTGATTTTCATGATATATTATGGTAATAAATTCCTTCAATCTCGATTTAAAAAAAGTTTAAACGAAGAACGTATTTATCGAAATAAATTCTTTTTAAAATCATCTTCACTTATTCGACGAAATAATTCGGTAATTCTCGCGCGTCCGTACGAATGAAATATTTCTCTACAACTTGGTAAAGTATGTAGAATGTAGAATACAGCGAGAGGAACTCTGACTGAGCGAGGGACAAGAGTAATGAGAATGGACAGTGAGTAACAGACCGGGGTTGCATGAGCGAACGAAACGTTTCGCAGACGCTCCGGGGAACAAGGAACTCCACTGTCTCTGCCTCTTTTACCGCCGTTGGTTTGCAACGGAGAAAGAGAGAGGTAGAGAGAGATGAAGCGAGTACGCTCGACAGTGCAACGCAGTGTGTATTTGCACTTTCGATGACCGCGAGTTTAGTCTTTGTCAAGTCTCGAATAGCTCACTTCCGAGACGGTAAAGAGATATAGGGAGAAAGATCGATGGAGATGGGGAAAATGGGAAAGAGCGAAATAGATTGTTACATCGGACGAAATAGGCGTTAGGGTAACTACGAGGTCTGTTCAAAAAGTATCGCGAATTTTGAATTTCCGCGGGCTACGTATATTCGATTGTCGATTTTTTTGTGGCGTTAGGTTGATACTCATGTCCCTCACTTATGCTGAAAAAATCGGCCATTTTAAATGTTTAGTTAATTGTTGACAGCTGTTTTGGTTAGACGTGTTTTGGCTTGTCTTCGATTTTTGCCTATTCCAAAAAATGGATCGAAGAATCTGTATGAAGTTTTGTGTCAAAAACAAAATTAAGTGCGCGGACGCATTCCGAATGTTGACTGTGGCATATGGTGAAGCTTCCTTGAACCAAAGCAACGTTTATCGGTGGTACAAAATGTTCTCAGAGGGCGGAGAAGATGCGAACAACGAAATGCGTTCCGGACGCCCGAGCACATCAACAACAGACGAAAACATTGATGAAGCGAAGAAAATAATATTGGCCAATCGTCGAATCACCGTTAGAGAAGTTGCCGAGGAACTAAACATATCGATTGGCTCGTGCTATTCGATTTTTACCAATGATTTGGGCATGAGACGAGTCGCCGCGGAATTCGTGCGAAAATTGCTCAACTTCGAACAAAAACAGTGTCGCGTTAACGTTGCTAAGGAGCTGTTGGACTCGGTCCGCGACGATCCAAATTTGCTCAAGAGGGTCATAACTGGTGACGAATCGTGGGTTTATGGTTATGACGTGGAAACCAAAGCTCAATCATCGCAATGGAAGCTGCTTTTTTGGAATAGGCAAAAATCGAAGACAAGCCAAAACACGTCTAACCAAAACAGCCGTCAACAATTAACTAAACATTCAAAATTACCGATTTTTTCAGCATAAGTGAGGGACACGAGTACCAACCTAACGCCACAAAAAAAATCGAAAATCGAATAAACGTAGCCCGCGGAAATTCTAAATTTGCGATACTTTTTGAACAGACCTCGTATACCGCGATCGAAATGAGTCAAATCGATGATCAATGTTTAGAATCATTTTTACAAATGCGGTAATTTTTACAAATCGTGCGGTAATTGACAGAAATGAACGGTCGATGGTACTGCTGTGTATGTTAGTAATAGAGAAAAATATTTATAACGGTGAATTTGTATGCATAAAAAAAACCAACTAGTCGATTTCGATTTCCGACAGGTTTATTTTTATTTACGTTTTTCAAAGAATCATTCGTTACAATGATCCCAGTTATGACGAGCTCATTTTTTTTCACTGAAACATGCTCTAACAATTCGGCAATGAATATTTTTCAAATTAGCAGATTGCAATTTCGCACTGGAACTGGTTCGCAGTATTTACCTTAATTCCAGTGAGAATTTTGTCTATAGAAAGAGATCAATTTGGGTGGCACGCAAAAAACCATCAGCGATATCTACTATTATTGTTTTTTAATATATTTTCGTAGAAACGTAAAAGTTTGTTCACTATCGTTAATGACTTTAAATTAGACCATTTGGCCACTTCAGAAGAGTGAAAGTCATGGCTCTTGTGAACTGTGTCTTCTGTTAATATATATACCTGCAACACGTTTTTCTCTCTCTTTTGTTTAAATTTCATTCCATCGCGGCAATTCAGTTGATAAATAATAAATCGACGCTCGAATTTTCGTATCAGTTAATCATCGGTTGCCGGAAATGAACCAATGCCAATTGGAAATCGATAGCAATGCCGTACCAATGGGGAAGGGGGTATTTTTTTTTTACTGAATCGAAATATTTTACATATCTACAAAGTTATTTTGAGTATCAGGTTAATTCTACCGTGTTTCATTGGAGGATGCATAATAAATCGGCGCGGTTACTATAAATTTTAATTCGTAATTAACCATCTTCGTCATTATATCATTCGGGTCTTTTTGTTCTTCTTTTTTTAGTTTCTTTGTCCCAACGCCCGTTAATTGGGAAGGGTCATACGCAAAAACCCTAAATTCCATTTTTTCTATTTTTCCCCCTATTCACTCCCTACTCGCATTTCATTGAGCTGACCTAACTTCCATTGCGTCCGCGAACGTCTTAGCTACGCTGTACCGGATTTGCCACTGGCACAGGGAAACCGCGGAAAACCTGTGTCGATACAGAGACGGTCTTGTTATCGACCGAGTTTCAGTTGTACTTGCTACATCAGAAACTCAATAAAGCTGCCTCCCGCTCAACCGTCGGCGTGCCGGCCCGTGCACGGCTAAGCGGTCATCCATCCAAGTGTAGTGAACGCGGCCGAAGCTGATTAACCTCGGTGATTGCCAGAGCACTGCCGTCGATCGGTAATTAATTAATTAATTTTAGATTTATGAACATCATAGTGGAAACACAATTAAAGGAATAAATACGCAAAGTTTATTTCTCATTTTGCAAATAAACACTTTTCTTAATTTCATAATTCTCGGGGGGGGGGGTTTGTTGACATTATTCGTAAATTTCGTACTTGCCAAAATGAACATCTATTTTTGATAACCATATCATCCGTATTAACATTTACGATGGCCCGTTGTTGAGACTGCGAGACATGTTCTCGTCCTCGCCAATCTGATCGGTCACGTTTCCCTGAGCGTCGAGCATAGGTTCGTGTCTCATTAGTCGATAACGATTGTCAAGATGAATGGCAGCCTGCCAGTCGTCCTGCTTCATTAGCTGCAATAACGGAATAATCGATTAAAACAAAAATCCTAGCTCAAAGACCTGCCGAATAATTCGAAACGTTAGAAGAAATGCACTTTCGTGGAAAAAAAAACCTTGGGACGGTAAAAAAATGTTGAAAAAAAAAACAATATTTACATTCACGACCATCTCAGCTTTGTCACGTCTCTCATATAGTGCCCGTAATAATTTACGAGTTATAAAGAGAACGCCGCGAACGAGGAAAAAAAAATGTTCCTTCTCGTATAGACGCGAAATCTCTCGTTCGCGCTAGACTCATCCCTGACATGAATTATTTATAGAGATTATTCCGCGCGACGCTCGTGTACGCGACCGAAACGTGAGAAAAATCGTGAGGCTTTTAGTGTGACATGTATATATATAAATATATATGTTGTGCAATATCATTGTGTGCATGTGCATACTGCGGTCTATACACGTACGTTTAAGGTACACTGAGACGACAGATGGACAAGGTGCATAAACATTATATATACATATGTACGGTATAAACATACTTATCCACGTATACATCCCATATCTCATACGCAAAAGACTAAAATTTCTCATTCCCAGTTATTAACCATATTTTTCGACCCGTTTAGAAGAAAAATAGATATTTTCGAAAGATAGAAAAATAGATTCGAAAAACTTTAATATCCAACGATGCACCATTAAGGGGGGAAATAGGGTTAGGACAGCGTTTTCTCAATGATTTTCATGAATTTTTTTATAGTATTAAAAATGAATATAATTTATTGAAACTTTGAGAATATTTTATACATATATTTAAGTATATACTATAAAATTTTTATACATATATTTAAGTATATACTATAAAATATTAGCGACCCCATATTGCAGGTCACAATCAGACTCAGCATTTTGCGTACATTCTGGAAGCCGCAATTTTCATCTGAAATCAAACGAGGTTGGAATTTACTGTTATTATATGTCTCTCTTCTATATGAACCTAAATGCTATCAAAAAAATTGAAAATTGAATTTTATACAGGGGTCAAAACAAAAAAGCATGATTTTTTGCCATTTTTTACATCTTTATTTGCAAAAAAAAATTACTTAAATAATGATAACATTCCGATTTTAGGTTCATATAGAGCGCAATACTGTGAAGAAAGTAACTGTCAATTTTCAAAACGGTTGGTTGAAAACTTTTCAAACTAGCGTGTACGCAAGTTAAAAAAAAGTCGTTTTCAGAAAAACGCGTTTGAAAAAATAGTACCAAGAAAAACAAGCAATATGGGGTCGCTAATATTTTATAGTATATACTTAAATATATGTATAAAAATTTTATAGTATATACTTAAATATATGTATAAAATATTCTCGAAGTTTCAATAAATTATATTCATTTTTTATACTATAAAAAAATTCATGAAAATTATTGAGAAAACGCTGTCCTAACCCTATTTGCCCCCTTAATGACTTATAACAATAGAACGAGTCGGAATTATCATTGAAAATTTTGGGAACATATTTTTCAATAGTTTACTAACAATTTATGAAATAAATAAAAAATCGATTTTTTGAACCGTCTAACCCTATTTCCTCCCTTAAGCCAAAAATGCCCGATTCCACCGACGTGGTGTTTAAACGGTGTTCCATTTTTCTTCGTTGTATTGTTTGGAGATAGCTGATAGAAGTTTAAACTCGGCTGAACCGAGTTTAAACTTCGATTAACACATTGGAGGAATCGGACATGAATCCTTTGGTTTCATTGGTCATAAAATCTTCGATCGAAAGTGATGAGAAATAATCGAAGCTTGCGACTTTTGTGCAAATAACTTGATGAATGACCAGATTACAGAAAAATAGTTGTACATATTGCCTGTACAGAATGTTCCAAAATACCCTTTTGGGACACCTGAGCGATTTGCCGAAAAATAACAAAGATAATGTTTCGGAAAATGGCTATTCTTGTTATCTCGTTGTTTACGTTTGGGTTTCTGGGCACTTTAAAATTTGGTGTGAATTTGGACTTTGATTTACTTACGATTTGGACTTTCATATGCAATGGTAGAATAACAAGTGCTAGGTAGCGATTTTTCGAAAAATCAAAAAAGACCATTTTTCTCGAAAACCATTAGACTTTTACTGAGGTCATATCTGTTTATTCTGATAGGTCCAGAGCCAATCTAACCCCCGTGTCAGTCTGACGTGCTAGTTTTGGGACACCCTGTTTATACGTAGGTCTTTAAAAGTATCCTTTCGGCCTTAACCGCATACTTCCCCAATGAAAAATCAATATTTTTTTTGTAATTATTACGTCAAAAAGCAATTTTTATGTTTTTTTTTTATTGCCATATATTCTTACACCGATGCCCCATGTGCACAGGAACGTGAATTGGAAAATCTGATGGGATGCTTTGTTCGTTGACGTATGTCGCTCATGGGAAACTGCCAAATACGATCGAACCGTCTTCTTTTTTTCTTTTTTTTTTACGTCATTCCGATGCGACGACGAGGATGAGGGTGCAATCCCTCGTCCGTATATCTATTTCACCAGATTGTGTTTCGACTCTCGTGTGTCTATCCCTCGCGTACGTAAAACCTTCCATCGACTGTCGAGCTTTGCTCACATGTTACCCGTACATTGTATATAATACTTTACTGTCATATATCCGTATAAAGTTCTGTATATGCATTTGGCGCGGATATATCGTAAACCGAGAGATGATGAGAATACTTTTGAAGGTACTTCCTCCTTTTCGGGTGTATACTTCTGTTTTGCAGTAACGCCGCTAGAAGAAGGATAATATTTCCCGAGTGCATATTTCTCATTTCTCGTTGTCGACGTCAAGAGATCCCACCACCACCATCCACCACCGAGCATTACGGTGTCGTGAGTTTGAATATTAAAATCGTATACCACCCAGATCTCGTCTCTTTCAATCTTCGCCAGTCGCCACAGCCGCAGAGAAAGCAAGACGTGTTTTACGCTGTGATATTTCTTTCTCTCTCCCTCTCTCCCGTTTTTTTTCTGTTCTTGCACCGGTACGCGTGAAATGTTCGCGTTTATTTTTCTTTTATCCCTTGAGTAATCGCGAAAAGAAATATCGTCGGAAAAGCACGATGACAATGGAAGAAAAATTTATCCATGTTAATTATTTCTTGAACCGCATTTTTATTTTCCTTTTTTTTAATTACAAGGCCTTGTCATTGTTTCCGTGTCACGCGTTGATCGGACGACGATGAAATCGAGGGAAAGCCTCGTTGTGTTGTGCTAACTGTGGTATAAAAACTTGGAAAACTCATCTTTTAGCCATATTTACAATTGCACGCGGGATGACCAAGCGCCTTCAAGGTTGTAGTCTGGTAACTTCAGCCGATTTTCATGTCTTTTTTGGAAAACGTTTTTTTGTAGGAAAATAAAAATGAATCGTTTTGGATATTTAGGATATTTTAATTTACATATTAAAGATACAAAAAAAAAAATTTTTGAAAAAATGTAATAGTTTATTATTATTATTATTGATCGAAGTTGGCACCTCGAAAAAAAAGCGCGTGGGGGCCCCGGTGATTTTGGCTCTTGATGTTATCTGAAATCAAAAATTCTTGATAATTCTTGATAATTCTTAATCTATAGACATGTCATTCTGGTCGGAACTACTGAAGTTAAATTTCATGGATAAATAACAAAATAGCGGACTTTGGAAAAAAAAGCCCTTTTATTTTAGCAAAGAAGGGGTTGTAAAATAAAAAGTTAGGGGTGAAAAAATTTCTCGGTAGTTCCGACGAGAACTATAAGTGTGTGGAGTAGTCTGTTAAAATTTGAAAGCAATCGGTTCAGTAGAAAAAATGTTAGGACCCGGGCTGACCAGAAAAACACTGTTTTGAGAAAAACGCGTTTAAAATTCGAAAACTCATTATAACTCCGGAAGTATTTCGAATTTCGGTCAGAAATTTTCAAAGTATATTCTGAAGACATTGTACTTTCAAATTAAGCAAAAAAAAATTTTTCGATTTTTTGAACCCAAGTTACCAGACTACTACCTTAAAGTCCCGTCAGATAATCCCTGTAACTCTTTCAGGATAAGTCGGGCTTTTTTTTATAGGATCCATATAAATTTTAAGAGACTGTAAGATTACGGTGCGAAAGTGGCCCATCCTCGTTGTAAAACGTACTCGAACGATAAGTTATATGCTTGCCAGAATCCACACTCTCGTAGACTCGTGATTTTATCGAGACAAAATGTTAAAGACCGGAAAAGACATTTTTGGCTGTTTATGTATCGGGGAAAAAGAAGCAATGTTGTTTACGCTTTTGATAAAGACGATTCGAATATTTTATCTTCTAGGCAATCGTTGCTTTTTGATACTTTTTTTTCCGATCATTTGAGCTAGAACTAATGGAGGGGCTGTAGAAAAACATTTTCTAAGCTTAACGGACGATAAAATTATTTGATCATTGAGATATGGACCTTTTAGGTTGTTCCTCTTCTTCTCACGAGCGATCAAATATATAGAGTGAAATTTATCCTACCAACAAAGATTGCGCGCGTAATGCGAGATTGCAGAGAGATCTCTGATCGTCGTCTCGCACGAGGATCGAGGGAGGTTTTGTCTTACAACCGCTTGCCTTCTGATATCCTAGCTGTCGCGAACACGAGCCTCAAAGTTCCGGAAATACGGCCGTATGGCTATTCGATCCGCAACGACTCTATTTCCGGATGGCGCACGAGGGAGGAAGCCCGACGGGAGAGAGAGAGAGAGAGAGAGAGAGAACGAGGGAGAATATCGAAAGAGGGTATTCCTAATCTACGAACCAAAAGTGAAATCAACCCTGCGGCAGGATCCTTCCTGCAAAGCTAATTTCAGAGAGGGGAATTTCCCTTCTCTTTCTTCAGCCCTCCACCCTCACCCGCACTTGGTTTCATCTCCGAAACGTATTAGCGTAACTCGGTAGAACAGAGAACTTAACGTTCTCGATTCGAGCCCATCCCAATCGGGACATTGAATTAAGTTACCCGGATTATAGATTTACTCGATTTATCCAATAATCATGAGTTAACCCGTTCGGGAACAGACGCGATTCCGCGCCCTTCAAAATAAAACTATCGCGCGATGCTAAATCACTTTTGTACGACAGAAATATACGAAAATACAATTAAGCGACTTTAGCGAGGATTAAAAGTTGGAAAAAAAAGGGGTTTTTTCTTTACGAAAATAATATTCATATCGGCATGTAAAAAATGCATCTTTTACAATTTTTTCGTTGGTTCGGATCGCAATATTTGTTTACATGGTCGTAGAAACATTTTCATGAACCACGCGTTTGGAATTTTCAAGATGCTATCTCGTTACAAGAAAATAGATTTGTCTAGTTGTTACGAAGAATTGACAATACGTCGAAACGCCGCGTATTGTCAATTCTTTCGCAAGACTTTTGTCATTCACGTAAATATGTTTTTTTTTACATATGTACAGTTATTTTTTCGAATATTCGAATTCTATTCAACTTTTCGTCGTGTAGAAATATAGAAATATTTGATTGTACGTTGATTCATCGATTTTTTGAATTATGAGAAAAGTTGAGACACTGACAATACATTTGTGAGGTCAGTAGGGAAAGAAAGAGAGAGGATAAATTCGTTGCTTAATTGCGTTATGGTTAATTTGTCATGGATAGATTTTGCTTACAATGGATCGTAGCAAAATCTATCCATGACGAATTAACCATACCGCAATTAAGGTCTGGTAACTTGAGCCGATTTTCATGTCTTTTTTGGAGGGCGTTTTTTTGTAGGAAAATAAAAATGAATCGTTTTGGATATTTAGGATGTTTTTATTTACATATTAAAGATACAAAAAAAAAAAATTTTAAACAAATTTAATAGTTTATTATTATTATTATTATTGATCGGAGTTGGCACCTCGAAAAGAAAGCGCGTCGGTGGCCCCGGTGATTTTGGCGCTTGATGTTATCTGAAATCAAAAATTCTCGATAATTCTTAATCTATAGACATGTCATTCTGGTCGGAACTGCTGAAGTTAAATTTCATGGATAAATAACAAAATGGCGGACTTTGGAAAAAACAACTTTTTTCCAACTTTTTTGGAACTTTTTTGGAAAAAAAATTCTTCAAAAACTTTTTTCCAAAGTCGGAACTACTGAAGTTAAATTTCATCAATAAATAACAAAATGGCGGACTTTGGAAAAAAAAAGTTTTTTCCAAAATCCGCCATTTTGTTATTTATCCATGAAATTTAACTTCAGTAGTTCCGACCAGAATGACATGTCTATAGATTAAGAATTATCAAGAATTTTCGATTTCAGATAACATCAAGAGCCAAAATCACCGGGGCCACCCACGCGCTTTTTTTTCGAGGTGCCAACTTCGACCAATAATAATAATAATAATAAACTATTAAATTTTTTCAAAAAATTTTTTTTTTGTATCTTTAATATGTAAATAAAAACATTCTAAATATCCAAAACGATTCATTTTTAATTTCCTACAAAAAACGCCCTCCAAAAAAGACATGAAAATCGGCTTAAGTTACCAGACTACTAACTTAAACGACGAATTTATCCTTGTCCTCTCTCTCTCTCTCTCTTTCTGCCGACCTCACAAATATATTGTCAATTTCTCAACTTCTCTCATAATTAAAAAAATCGATAAACCAACGCATAACACAATAAAATAATTCTATATTTCTACACGACGAAAAGTTGAATAACTCGACTATTCGGATAAATAAGTGTAGAGATGTTAAAAAAAACAGAACATTTTTCCGTGAATGACAAAAGCCTTGCCGAAGAATTGACAATGCGCAGGCGTTTCGGCGAAGCTTACGCGAAACCAACGTAAATTCGAGTGCTATCGATGCCAGAGCGTTTTCTACTTTTCGACATTTTCCTCATTGCATAATTCAACGTGGGATCGTTCGGGTGGAAAGGATTCGCGAAGTGCTGTCGTTCGTTGAACGAAAGAATGAAAGATATAGGCTGGTGGAAGTGGTTGTAAATTTTCAAATGGACTATGTCCCCGATGCACGTATATGTGAAGTCCTGGAACGATTTTTCGGCGATCTTCCAAGTTATCGATATGGGGAATCGAAGAGACTCGGCGAAGCGAAAGGGCTGAAAACTTTTCGTTAGAGTGAAGAAATTGATCGATGAATTCGTGAACAAGTACGAGAGCTGTCGCGACCATGAAATGATGTCGGAGTGAGCGAAACTCTCGAGTCTCTCGTATTATCATAATACGGTAACATCAATGCTCTCTCGTCGTTTCGTGGTCGTGCTTCGTGAATTCTGTATTGTTCGGACAGGAGAGAGCGTTCTCGGGATAGGACGCTTTTCACGTTGGCACGGCAACGTTGTTCTTCGTAAGCCGCTTACAACAATCCCCCTCGCCTCCTAAGCTCTTCGCTACCCTAACAATATCTCTTCAACTGGTTCGGTTGCGACAGGGCGGTACGGTGTGCTCAATACGAGGCTGTCGAATGACTTTGTTGCATTCGATGAAAAGTTATTTTGTTTACATTGTTGATAACCCGTTGCTCGTAACAATAGTAAGATAATGTTTTTTTTAGAGAAAAAAACGCATTTTAGTTTAGTGACCTCGTATTTCATGTTAAGGGAAGGTTCCTGTCCAAAGACTCCAAAAATCCCTCAATTTGAGGAATTTTTTTTCAATACAACAAATTATTCTGCGAGAATTTTGTTGTGGGTTTTATTTGTATATAAAAGAAGTATTGTAATGAGTTTTTTTCACAATAAAATAATTCAAAATGGCGGCTCCAGCTTTTTCCGCCGAAGAAGCCGCTCCCGGCGCGAATTGATCTGCGCGTTACCTTCTACAGCCTCACCAAGTGGACTGAAATCCAAAAACCAAAAAGATTCTTGAAATAGATGAAATTTGTGGGGCCCTATCGGTTTCCGATTTTTTAAAAAAGCCCTTTAAAACAAAATGGCGGCCGTTAAAAAAAAACTCATTTTTTCATACTTTTTTTGGGCTTTAACGTTAAAATCGAAATATTTACAATACTTTTTTCGAAAAAAACACTCCGTCAGGGCCCCCCAAATTTAATTAGCTTTAATTTAAGCGGTGAAACTTTGAAATCGGTGCATTCCTCGAACCTGTAGAGCGTACCGCACGTCGAAAAACGTTGTTTCGAGAAAAACGCGTTTAAAGTTTTATGCTACCTACCGAAGACTCACCCATCAGGTCAGACTGCTCCGCCCGACCCCGTGTATCTCGAGAACTACATCATATATCGAAATATCCTTTCTCCCACGTATTCTCGACAACATAAAGATGAAAATTATGCAAAAAAAAATCGATTTTTTCATCGATTTGGACGGGAACCTTCCGTTAACGGGGGGGGGGGGGGGGGGGGGGGGGTTAAAGGCGAAAAAAAGCATATTTTTATGATTTTTTGCGGCGACATGAGTAATATAATTTTATTAAATAGAATTACATATTATTGTACAACTATTGAAGTATCTCAGAAAAAATGTTCAATGAAAAATATTGATAAATAAGCCGGTGACGTTATTTCTCCAAAGGCGCCTTGAAAAAAAGTGGTTTTGCGGTGAACATTGTAACTCGTTACCCGATCATCTGAAACAAAAAAATTGATATGTATTTTAAAGGTGATGTATTTCTCGAGGTAATCAGGAAGTTTTTTTTTTTTTTTTTTTTTTTTCTATTTTTTGCAGCACTTGGAAGTGAAAAACGCAATTTTAGCTAAAAAAATCGCGCTTAATTTGTTATTAAAAAATTGAAAAAAAAACTCCTGATTACCTGTTGATTTATGTGAAGAAGTAATGTTTAAATTTTCAAAAGGATCGGTTCAGTAGATTTTGAGTTCTAATGTTCACAAACTTCAAAAATGACGTTTTCGGGAAAATCGATTTAAAGTTTTTTATTTTTTTAAATCAGGTATCACGTCCGGTCGTTTGAAACGCTGTAATTCCGTTAGTTTTACTCCGATTGACTTAAAATTTATACACAATATTCTCTACATATTGTTCATTCAGAAAAAAAATTAAAAAAAATGCAAAAAAAATAATTTTAAAACCCTATCCCCTCCTTAAGCTAGTAGTCTGGTAACTTAAGCCGATTTTCATGTCTTTTTTGGAGGGCGTTTTTTTTGCAGGAAAATAAAAATGAATCGTTTTAGATATTTAGGATGTTTTTATTTACATATTAAAGATACAAAAAAAATTAGTTTGAAAAAATTTAATAGTTTATTATTATTATTATTATTATTATTATTGATCGAAGTTGGCACCTCGAAAAAAAAGCGCGTGGGCGGCCCCGGTGATTTTGGCTCTTGATGTTATCTGAAATAAAAAATTCTTGATAATTCTTAATCTATAGACATGTCATTCTCGTCGGAATTACTGAAGTTAAATTTCACGGATAAATAACAGAATGGCGGACTTTGGAAAAAAAAAGTATTTTTTCTCCAAAGTCCGCCACCCACGCGCTTTTTTTTCGAGGTGCCAACTTCGATCAATAATAATAATAATAATAATAAACTATTAAATTTTTTCAAAGAAATTTTTTTTTGTATCTTTGATATGTAAATAAAAACATCCTAAATATCCAAAACGATTCATTTTTATTTTCCCACAAAAAAACGCCCTCCAAAAAAGACATGAAAATCGGTTTAAGTTACCAGACTACTACCTTAAAGCTTCTACTGTTCCCGGACAAAATATTGTCAACCTGGACTGCTGTTTTCTCGACTCTGCTTTTTTTCCCCTCTCCCTTTCTCTTGTGCATAGATTTTCCCTGTTCGTTCTCATTGGTATGTTCATTTCACGATTGCACATTATATCCTTGTTCTTTCGTCCTTAACCATGGCAACATGTTTCTCTTTGCGCGTCAATATTAAATCGATCGTTGCTGTTGCTATGCATCTCTTTCTCTGTCGTTTGCACCAATGTACCTTTCGTGCATTCGTTGACAAAAAGAAAACGTCTCCTTTAACCTTATTCACTTGTGAAATTCAACCTCGATTCTTGCATAATAAAAAAATTCCAAATATAGCCACGAGAATGATAATCGTGACCTTCGAAAATTCATAGCGGCGAATAATTCAATGCAATCCAATCGATATCGTTCCATCTGAGCGTAAACATTGTTATTCCTCGTTCGTGCTGTATCGCCGATTCTTTATCGTCCGACGGTACGATCGAGCATATTATAGGTATATACATGGTGTTTATAGAGCCCAGAACGGAGTGGGATATAAAGTGGTTTTATGTGAGACTTGTATAATGCAGAAGGAAATGAATCTCGGGGGGGGGGGGGGGGGGGGGGGTGAAAATTCGTAGGAACGTAGATTTTAGTATTTTGGTCATTTATTGCAATTTCAATAATCGGGAAAACAAAAATGAATGTACGATTATCGGAAATATGAGATTTATCATTGATTATACGATTTTAGAGGTTGAATTAAACAAAAAAATACGATATCGAATCTGTGACGATATCGCAATTTAATAAAAAGATCGATTTTTTATAGTGTGCTCTCGCGGTACATTTTCGCATTGTCAAATAATGTAAAAAAAGCTGCTTTCTTCCTTCGTCATCCCTTACAATTTGATTTCGACAAAAGTTCGTTACTTTCCGCCGCTGATCCCAATTTTCCCGCGTTTCGTTTTTACCCCGCTGCTCTCATCTTTTTTATTTGTATTTTTTTTCTCGAAATTTATCGCTCGTCGTTCGTCGTAATGACGAAAAAAAAACGGATAACGTACGTTTCGATGGAATTGAAGGTAAACGTGAGTTATTGAAGTATCCACAAGATCCTATTGGTGCACCCGTCGGGTCTGGTATCACCCCCCCCGCCGACTTCAAGAGTCTCCGGGGACTCTAACTGACCATCATGAAGATATCGCGGATGTCGTTTCTCTTCCTTATTCATAAGCCCCCAGTATTTTCGTCTCTATCCCCCTGCTCATCTACTCTCCGGTCGGAGACATTACGTGCTGGAGCACCGCATCGCTTATTACGTACGTATACAGCGTGCGAATACGAATTTAGCTGTGGGGCGTTCTCCCGAGTACCAGTTGACATACAGTTCGATCTTTCGTAATTTAATTATGCGAAAATTCATCATTTCATTGTCGCTCAGCCCCGAACGAAAGATTAAACTAATCAACGGGGAATATTTCATTATCTTCTCGTAATCTTATCTCTTATTTGATTTTATCAAATCCACTGTTTGGCGTGTGGAAAAAAAAACATTTTTGGTGAAAAGCGTACCGCTTAAATGGCGGACACTGTTCGAAATTCGGGACGAGACCTTATCGTACAAGCGGGGATGATGAAAAAAAATAGTTCATAGAAATAGGAAAGTTATTCATATGGAATGACAATTTTTTTCGTTAAGGCCGTAGTCTGGTCTAGAGCGAGGGTTTAAACCGTTGAAGTTGTCTTGATGAAAATTTACACGAAATTTTCATCAAGACAACTTTAACGGTTTAAACGTTATTGCACATTAAAAAAGACGTCAAAAATCTCGCTCTAGACCAGACTACGGCTTTAATGTTCCAAAATATATTAGTGATTTTTCTTTTTCTTCGGATTAAGGGGGGAAATAGGGTTAGGACAGCGTTTTCTCAATGATTTTCATGAATTTTTTTATAGTATAAAAAATGAATATAATTTATTGAAACTTTGGGAATATTTTATACATATATTTAAGTATATACTATAAAATTTGTATACATATATTTAAGTATAGACTATAAAATATTAGCGATCCCATATTGCAGGTCACAATCAGACTCAGCATTTTGCGTACATTCTGGAAGTCGCAATTTTCATCTGAAATCAAACGAGGTTGGAATTTACTTTTATTATACGAGTAATGTCTCGTATGTCTCGTATGTCTCTCTTCTATATGAATCTAAATGCTATCAAAAAAATAGAAAATTGAATTTTTTACAGGGGTCAAAACAAAAAAGCATGATTTTTTGCCATTTTTTGCAACTTTATTTCCAAAAAAAAAATTATTTTAAACAATGATAATATTCCGATTTTAGGTTCATATAGAGCGCAATACTATGAAGAAAGTAACTGCCCATTTTCAAAACGATTGGTTGAAAAATTTTCAAACAAGCGTGTACGCAAGTTCAAAAAAAGTCGTTTTCAGAAAAACGCGTTTGAAAAAATAGTACCAAGAAAAACAAGCAATATGGGGTCGCTAATATTTTATAGTATATACTTAAATATATGTATAAAAATTTTATAGTGTATACTTAAATATATGTATAAAATATTCTCAAAGTTTCAATAAATTATATTCATTTTTTATACTATAAAAAAATTCATGAAAATCATTGAGAAAACGCTGTCCTAACCCTATTTTCCCCCTTAATGGCTTATAACAATAGAACGAATTTTCATTTAAAATTTTGGGAACATATTTTTCAATAGTTTTACTAACAATTTATGAAATAAAAAAAAATAGATTTTTTGAACCGTCTAACCCTATTTCTCCCCTTAAAGGCAAAAAGAAGTACATTTTACACTTAACAATTCTCTGAAAGATCGGCTCAAATCTCCTTGACTCGCGGCAGAGCTTTTTACTGTATTATACTTCGAGCGCGCATTGTTTTGTCATATATCGTAGCAAAAAGCATCTCGCAATCTCGCGAATCTTCTATGTGGGTGGAAGGAGGCGTAAAAGGGATGAGATAAAGTGATGCGGATATAGAGTGATGGAAAGAAAAAGGTACGCTGAGAAAAAAGATTATGGGGAGGGGGCAGACAGAGAGGGGATGTGAGAGAGGGACGAGGGGCGGCGGGACGGAAGAGAGAAAGAAAAAAGGTGTGTGAAGAAGAAAATAAAAAGTGAACGAGAGTGAGGATGCTGCCGTATGAGGTAGACGAGATAAGCCCGTCGAGGAAGATCAAACGATCGCGCTCGGCTTTTCCCAACGAGCTCGAAGATTAGCTCGTGGGTTCTTCCATTTTTGGTCGAACCAACCCCATCCAGGGTGTACGTACACTCGTAGTGGTGTTTTCAATTTTCTCGTCTACCTTTCCCCGTAACCCTCCTCGTCATCCGCCGTTATTCCCGCTTTTCCACATCCTTTTTCGTGAATTTATTTTATTTTTTCTCCCGTTCACCCTTTTCGCCTAATATTTTTCGTCCCTCATTTTCGCAAAGAAAATAAATAAATAAAAGGCAAACGTCCATATTGTCGAGAGATATGAGATAAAAATTTGAAGCGACCCCGCGCCGCGATGTGAATTTTTTTCTTCTTCTACGGACCGCCGAGTCTTCAATTTTCTTCTTCTCTTTCCGCGATAGGTTTTTTTGTCCTCTTGCCGCTTTCTTTCGTTTGGAAATGAGAACGAACGAAGGACATACGCGCGACCCCCTTGGTCTCTGTTTGATTTTTTTAATTAAAAACTGCGTCACTGTGTAAATGTCACTGATTGTGAGTTCTCTGTTGTTGGAGATAAACAAAAAAAACCACCTACGTCGCTATCGTTCTCTTTTTACATTTCTTTTTTTAATTAGCGTAAAATTTGTTCGAAACAAAAAGTCTAGACAAAGGACAATGATAAGAAAAAAAGAGTTTATTTCGAGGAGGCAAAGAATGTTCGAATACAATGTAATTATCAAGAAATAAAACAAATTACTCGATTTGCACTCTTTCAGCAGATTCAATTGAAAATTCTTTTTTAATGACCCGGCGTCAGGTTGATTCAGTGAGACTTTTATGAAATGGAATTCACTTTTGTCTCGGTCACGGAAAGTACTGGATGTTGTTTTTTCAAATTACGATTGAAAAAATTACATTTTTCTCATCTCAAAATTCGAACGGGAAACGATATTAAGGTAGTAGTCTGGTAACTTAAGCCGATTTTCATGTCTTTTTTTGGAGGGCGTTTTTTTGTAGGAAAATAAAAATGAATCGTTTTGGATATTTAAGATGTTTTTATTTACATATTAAAGATACAAAAAAAAAAAATTTTCGATAAATTTAATAGTTTATTATTATTATTATTATTATTGATCGAAGTTGGCACCTCGAAAAAAAGCGCGTGGGTGGCCCCGGTGATTTTGGCTCTTGATGTTATCTGAAATAAAAAATTCTTGATAGTTCTTAATCTATAGACATTTTATTCTGGTCGGAACTACTAAAGTTAAATTTCATGAATAAATAACAAAATGGCGGACTTTGGAAAAAAAGTCCTTTTATTTTGCCCGCCATTTTGTTATTTATCCATGAAATTTAACTTCAGTAGTTCCGACCAGAATGACATGTCTATAGATTAAGAATTATCAAGAATTTTTTATTTCAGATAACATCAAGAGCCAAAATCACCGGGGCCACCCACGCGTCTTTTTTTCGAGGTGCCAACTTCGATCAATAATAATAATAATAATAAACTATTGAATTTTTTCAAAATTTTTTTTGTTGTATCTTTAATATGTAAATAAAAACATCCTAAATATCCCAAACGATTCATTTTTATTTTTCTACAAAAAAACGCCCTCCAAAAAAGACATGAAAATCGGCTTAAGTTACCAGACTACCACCTTAATTACGACGTAGCGATTATACTCTCAACTATCGAAATTTCATCAACTATCGATCAGTAATCGTAGAGCCCGACAATTTAATCGTCAAAAAATTATCTCGTTTATCGTCGGTGTTTAATTCGATGTTTCCTGGCTACGCGAGTCTCGCGACTCTTGGATTTTTTCCCAGTGGGATCATTTTTCGTCCCTCAAGGACGCGCGGGATTTTGTTTTCCTTTTTCTTTTCCACATCGTTGTGAAACGTTTCCCGTGTGTCATGTGTCGAGAGCGTTATATGTGTGTAATTACGAGAGCGTTGGTAACCGGAGAAGTTTCTTTTCCGCGCGTATGCATGCGCAGGGAATATTGCAGCGTGGAAAACATCCCGGCTGATGATGTGTTTCATCTCCGTGGCGCGGTACGCTCGTGTCACCGAGCGTACCGACGCAGCCATATTGGGGGACGTTTAAATCGAATTATGCTATTACCGAAGCCGCACAACACCGAGGCTGACGCTTGGGGAAACCCCGCGAGTTTCATCCCTCTAACCCAATAGTGTGTTGTCGTCTCTGTCTTTTGGCTATACCACTGTTTCTCATATACATATAGCCGCAGTAACGCTATTCTGTCTTGCCACGTTGCGTATTCGCAAAGTCGTGATCCTCCACGTGTGGGTCTTCCACAAACACGTACCAAAAGTTACGCTATGCGTGCCCCGCGTCCACTCATCAACCCTCTCACATTTCCCTTCAGCAACTACCACCTTCCTTTCTCCGCTTATGTTTTATACCAACCTTACGACCTACCCTCCGGGCACGAATCTTTTTTTTTTTCTCCTCTCTTCTCGCGTTACTCGTTTTTTCCAAAGGTTTCTTCAAAGCAACGGATCACACGTAAATCCGTGAGGGAAGACCGATGAATTTCGGACTGCACAGGTATTATCGTAAAACCGCGACGAAGGCCAATAAAATTCATTCTACTTATTATGGTGGATATTAGTGACGCGCGTCGATGTTGAAAAGAAACGTTCAGAGTTACCAATAACGGACCCTTGCAACGAGCTCGAATTCCCGAAGGAACTCGTGTTTCAAAAATACGAAAATATAGCGTTTTAGATACGTATACTTTTTTATATTAAATGTTATATGCCTGGCGTCTCATTTATTTTTTTTAAATACTTTTCACCCCCTCTTTGAAATCGTGACGAGGGAATAAATCGATGATGTTGAAGTTTGCATCGTTGGAACGCAACGCAAATAGGTTTTTACACTTTCATTTTCCGTATTGCTCTTGCTTCTCGTGATCATTTAGGCCCAGGTCCTTGAAGGAGGCACTATTAAAGCGTTTTAGTGATTTTTGTCATCGTTAATCCAATCTTGAGAGGGATTAATGATCTAAAAAATCTAATTTCGTTGCATTCCAACGATGCAAACTTCAACATCATATAAATCGGCGATTAAATAATACACGAAAGCATTTGACGATTTTTAAAAGTTCAGTATCACGGAAATATTTCAATTTCTAATATATGTATTCATTTGGGTCTTCTTTGTTTTTTTTTCTCTCGAAGATCTAGCATTTTTAATTGCCAGTAACGGTGCCAAACGTCCCGTGGGAATGAACGAATAAATTGGGACATTGTCTTGTGGTGCATAAGAAAACTGTCAATTCTTATGTTTTATTCAGTTGCAAGTATCACGCACGCGGAATATTGTCCTTGTGAAGAATTAACAAATTAACACGTTTGACAAAGTTATGGTCGTCAAATAAATTGCCGAGACTTTTTGAGTTACAGTGGGTCAAAAAAGTATTCATACACCTTGTTTTTTTGCGATAACTTTATAGACATAAGTGATACGCAAAGAAAGCCAATTTTATTTAATAGTACCTCAGGTACAGAGATAAACTGCAAATGGAGATTTTTTTTCTCCCAGGAATAATAGAAGAATTATGCAAAAAAAAACGAAAATTTTCGGGCCAAAAAAGTATTCGTACACCTACGATTGAGCTGCTAAACCTCGATGTTCACTCACGGACGGTCTGACCTCTGCGTACAATATAAACAAGTCTTCGTTTACACAATGGTTTTGACCTATTCCATGCGGTAGTAGATCTTCAAGCTCTGAACAGACATGATGACAAAGAAAAGCGAAATATCAATATCCATGCGAGATAGAGTGATTTTTCTTCGGAAACGCGGTGAAAGTTATCGAAAAATTAGTAAAGAACTAAATCTAAGTTTCGCAACAGTGCAATATATAATAAAAAAATACGATAGAACAGCAGAGAAAATAAGCCACGAACCGATCGACCGAGAATACTAACGGTACGAGAGCGTCGGAGCATTGTTACAGAGGCTACAAAAAAACCGTTCACAAGTGCTCGCAGTTTAGCGAATGATGTCGCGTCAACATCTATTCGAAACGTTTCGCATTCTGCCCAAATATACGGCAGAACTGCCCGCAAAAAACCATTAATTAATAATATAAATCGAGAAAAACGTTTAGGTTTCGCAAAAACCTACGTAAAACAATCTATAGAATTTTGGAAACACGTCGTATTCTCGGATGAATCGAAGTTTAACATCTTCGGGTCCGATGGAAAAAAATTCGTCTGGCGGAAATCAAATACCGAGCTCCGGCAGAAAAATTTAGTACCGACTGTAAAGCACGGCGGAGGAAGCGTCATGATTTGGGGCTGTATGGGATATTATGGCGTTGGTAATCTGGCTTCTATAGATGGTACAATGAATGCCCAGAAGTATATCGACGTGTTGCGCAGCAATTTGAAAGCAAGTGTAGATAAAATGGGCCTGGATGGAAATTTCTACTTCCAACAAGATAACGACCCGAAACATACTGCCATGAAAACGAGGGAATGGCTACTCTATAATGTCCGCAAACAATTGATTACACCACCACAATCTCCGGACATCAATCCTATTGAAAATTTATGGCACTTGGTGGATGTAGAAATTAGAAAAAGAAAAATAACAAACAAATCCGATCTCCAAAGAGTTCTTTTAGAAGAATGGACGAAAATAGCAAAAGAAACAACGCAAATGCTAGTAGAATCCATGCCTAAGAGACTCGAGCCGATAATTGAAGCAAACGGGATGCACACCAAATATTAGTTATAATTAATAACTATTGAAGAAAAAGGGATGCACACCAAATATTAGTTATAATTAATAACTATGATGATGTAGGTTTTCACTATAATTGTCAGTGTATGAATACTTTTTTTGCCCGAAAATGTTCGTTTCTTTGGCATAATTCTTCTATTATTCCTGGGCAAAAATTCTCCATTTGCAGTTTATCTCTGCACCTGATGTACTATTAAATAAAATTGACTTTCTTTGCGTATCGCTTATGTCCATAAAGTTATCGCAAAAAAACAAGGTGTATGAATACTTTTTTGACCCGCTGTATATCCATTTTTTTTAACCCCCAAAGTAAAAAATCAATTATATACTAAAATATAATGAAAATTATGCCTTTACAAAAGCACTTAAGAATCTGCTGATAGTAACTATTTAACGTTGATTTGATAGAACATATTTTTTCTTTAATTCTTATAAGTCAATGGATTCCGATAGGAATAAAAAAAGAACAAAAAATTAGGCATGAGCTGACTTATAATAATATCGATCTCGTGTCTATCTCTCTCTCTCTCTCTCTCTCTCTCTCTCTGAATAAATGCTCGCAGACGGGAAATGCGGGGTGAAAAGATTCGCCGTAGAGAGAGAGAGAGACAGAGAGATGCCGAGGGTAGAAGAAAAAGTGAAGAAGGGGGTTGATGGAGCGAGAGAGAAACAGACAATGAAAGACAACGGGGTAAGTTAAAAGAGACGTGGCTCCCGGGTATATGTTCTCGCGCTCTCCGCAAGCCCTCCGTCGACGGCATCGTCGTCGTCGTCGTGGTCGTAGTCGTAGTCGTCATAGTAGTCGTCTGGTCGTCCCGAGTATTGATCCAGGAGGGATGATTTTTAAGACGAGGTTCCCACCAACTAGCACAGATGGCTCCACGGTGCGACGCTAAAGCAGACCCCCTCGCAACCACGCGATAATCAGGGCCGTATTTTTCGTTCGTTGGGAAAAAATAAATAAATTTCTCGAACGAGGAACAACAGCGAAAGAGTACATTTTTCTCCGATTCGATTAATTGGATCGGTCGATTTTTTTTTTTTTCGTAACGATCATTATAGTATTGTATTCGTGCATTTTTTTTAATCCTCTCACACGGAAATGCTTCTTGAACAAAAAGTCTTTTCATTTTCATGCAAAAAAATGAGCCGGGGATTTTGCGTTCTTTGGCCCGATTCATTAAATTCATTCAGGGTGGTATTTTTACACGAAAATCCTTGCACAGATTTGATTGTGAAAAAAAAGGGATGCCCGACGGGGGAGAGGCCTAGAGGGGGTTGAGAGAAATTTATCAGGGCACCGTGATTCTCGTTCACAGCCCTGAACACAAGAACACACAGAGTCTGTCGGATAGCACGCAGAGTCCGGAATTCTCTCTCGCTGTATTCCTCTACGTTTTGGCCGGGCGTATATCGTTACACAAGCCGCTGCATATACACGGTTAGCCCATCGCGCACCAAACTCACACATCATACCGCGAGCCATCGCACTAAACTCATCTACGGTATATACCGAGACCCCGGGAGCTATGTAGCAACCCGCGTTAGTCTCGTCATTCGCGCGGGTATTCCCTTATCGCGGCTATCGCCGCGGTCACCCATTGCCAAAAGCTCCCTTTGATTTTCCAAACATGTCTCTAGAGATCAAAACATTCTAGCAAATGAAAAACAAAAAAAAACACATCATTTTTCACCTCAAAATCCTTTTTCGGGTTTTTCGCTTTATGTTAATTACGAATTCCCGATGGAATCGTCGAATGTAATTGAACAAGATACAAAAAGAAAATTTTCCATTCACCATAAACTTTTTAATGTACGTCAAAATATGGTAATCGGGAATAGGGCGGGGAAACGTAAGGGTGGAGGTCGAAAATTCGAACGAACAATATTTAGAATTGGCGAAATGTCGTGTTTCAACATTAACGAAAGTTCAATTATAGAATCGATTGTATTTAGAAAAATCTTTACGTCAGTAATGAAAAATTTAGACAACAAAAACGACGAAACAGATTTATCACCGAGGGAAAATATTAACGCGCAAAATTGCGAGCAACGAATCGAATCGAGGAAAAGTTCTCGTACACTTTAATGATCGTGTTTGCGAATTTTAGATTTACGGATATTGAGAAAGCTTACAATTTCTAATTTATTAAAGTGAAAGATTTAAAAAAAACAATGTCGAACGGTTTAATTAATGAGGCTTTTAACATTCACATGACAAAAATACAAAATTCGAATAACTCATCTTTCCATATTTTAACATTCTCAATTTGTTCAATTTGGAATTTCGTTCGTACTCCATTTTGCTTCGTCGAAGTCGAGGATGGGAGCGCTGATTTCACTAAAGCTCGATCGTGGTAATTTGATTCCCGAACGGAAGTCATCTAACGAGGATTATCCAGTGCAAGATGTGCCAAATCAAGATGTGAAGATATCGAATGAATATTCACACGGTTCTCTATGTCCATTTTTCTCTTGTCTCGCCGATCGACAGCTATATAACGATCGTTCGACCGGGTTATATATTAACGTCGAGGTTATTGACCAGGAATACCGAGAGAGACTGAGAGAGGGTGCGTTGTGAGATAATGGCGGTGTGTGAAAGACCTTTACGTGAGCGCGAAAGACAAGCGTAAAGGGAGTTGAGGAGATTGGGTTTTAGTTGGGTTGAAAGTGGATTGGGAGTTTCCAACGAGGGTTGCTGCGGGATGCTGAGGAGCGAGATGAAGAGAAATTCCGTGGTGCTTAAGTTTCTCGCGGATAAGAGGAGGGGGGGGGGGGTTGCTACAAATCTACAATAAAGCACAACGTCACGTGGATTTTGATAGTTCTCGATTTTGCTACCTCTCTCTATTCGGCTGCCACCGGCAGGGTTATACCGCGACCTCGTATGGCTTTTCTTAAGACCCTATATAGAGGCTAAGAGTTATAGAGGGTGTGGGAGTGAATCCGTTTAAGGGCGAACTAATAAAGTGTCAGTCACGTACTCTGCGAAAAGCTTCTATGCAATCATCAGCAGTGAGCTCGGATATATTTGCAGTTCGATTTAACTTGAAACAGTTCGTATGTATAATTGAAAAGCCTCTGTAAAATTAGTTCACTGCCATTCAACGATGAATTTCTCTTAAAATTAATTTTCATATTAAAATTGCAATCGTTTGTTCTAAAATCGTCTGATTTTTAACAGTGCTAGTCGATAATGTGTGAATAATGCCCTTAAAAAAAATGGCTTTCGCGTATCTTGTCTATCGATTGAGAAAAAAAAATAGCATCGAATACGATAATGCCATAATCGAGACATTATTTTTTCCTTTTGGTTCGCGTCAGTCTCCGTGCCCAATTGAAAATTCAATGACAAAACTAGCTCAATACCCTCAGTATGCAATGTCTAAAAATGGGCTTTAGTCAAGCGATATTTCGAACAAAGAAATTGGAATGAACATTAGTTACGAGTTTAAGTTATGTCGGAAAATTCACGAACGATTATATCCAATTAACCATAACCATAAACCCCTCTCTGTTCGAGAGATATTAAAAAAATTCCAATCTCACTATTTCATCTTTGAGGGCAAACAAACATACATATATGTATTAGGGCGATTTTTTTTTCGACTATTTTTTTTTTCAGTCCCCACCCAAAATTTTGTTGGATATGTGAAAAAAGAAATTCCCTGAAAGTTACAGTCCTTAATATTAATTCTAAGTACTTTCCCTTAGCGTGAGAAGATTTTCCATCTAAAATACACGTAAATCGATTTTTTTTTAATTTTCAAATTACTATAACTCAGCCGCATTTTATGCTATCATATTGTTTTTGGTTTCGATTTACTCGAAATAAAACAATCTAAAAAAGTGCCTTTTGCGGTGAAAGTGTAAATTGTACTGGTGAGTTGGTACGGGTCATTGAAGTTGATTTTTACCCAAAATTCTCGTTTTTTTGCTGTTATCTCCGAAACAATTAACTTTACGAAAAAAATGTAACGAAAAATATGTTGGAAATTTAATTTCCTATAAAAAAGGTCCTATTGACCCAATTGCTTAGATTAATATTTCATGAGATATTGAACTTTTTTTATTTTTTATTTTTTTTATTTAATATTTCATATTTTATAAATTTTATATTACTCATAAGTTAAAGTTCAATATCGCAAAAAATATTAATCTAAGCAATTGGGTCGATAGGACCTTTTTTATAGGAAATTAAATTTCCAACATATTTTTAGTTTACATTTTTTTCGTAAAGTTAATTGTTTCGGAGATAACAGCAAAAAAACGAGAATTTTGGGTAAAAATCAACTTCAGTGACTCGTACCAACTCACCAGTACAATTTACACTTTCGCCGCAAAAGGCACATTTTTAGATTGTTCTATTCTGAGTAAATCGAAACCAAGAACAATATGATAGCATAAAATGCGGCTGAGTTATAGAAATTAGAAAAAAAAAAATGCGATTTATGTGTATTTCAGACGGAAAATCTTCTCACGCTTTGGGAAAGTACTTAGAATTAATGTTAACGCCTGTAACTTTCAGGGAATTTATTTTTCGACATATCCAACAAATTTTCGGGTGGGGACTGAAAAAAAAAAATGGTCGAAAAAAAAATCGTCCTAATATGTATATGTAGGATACGCGATTAATTGGACACCCGATATAGAGAAAAGTTATCTCTAAGGATTGCTGGATTGATTCGAGGGTGCGAGAAGTTTCTCGGATTGACGAATGAGGAACGAGATATTCTCGCGAGAAACAGAGAGATGAAAGGTTCCTGTGACGCTGGTGGAATATATTCTGTGGAAATAGTGATAACGGTGGTGTGAGATCAGACGCCTGCGCAGGTGGTTCTCAAACTCATTACAGACGGTTAGACCTCTTCATCCTTATCCATTCTTGCCGGCAGTTGATTTTTCTTCGTTTTTCCTCTATACAGTGACCAAAAATCCGGTGCGCTCATGCGAAATGGCAAATTACATTTTTTTTTCTTCTTATATCTTGTTTATTTGCTTATGCTCCGCGGTCAGATAAAAATGTAATTCGATGAGAATTTTGATATATCGCCGTACAATAATAATTGAAAAATCGATGGTATCGACAGTTTTAAACAATTGTCAATTTTAAACATTCCGTGAGCATCGAAATTCTGATAGTAACGAACATTTGTTAAACCATTTAACACTTTGAAAAGTGCATTTATCGACCGACGCGTGTAAAAGCCACTCGAAAGTTGATGGCAAACTTAATTACGACATTTTGATAATTCGTTCATTCGCCCATCCCATCTCTCTCTCTCTCTCTCTCTCTCCCTTCCTCGATTCTGTATGTAACGAAGATGTATATAATTCTGTTACGCTGTCACTCCGGAAAATAATCCACATCACACGAGATTTGCGTGCTTGTGTCGCGCGCCAATTGAATTTTTATCGTGTCAGCTTGCGGAAGTGATATAAAAAAAAAGAAGTCGCGCGTAGGTACAATGGTTAACGTTAGCGGAGTTTTCTTTCTCTTTCTCGTGTCAATCTCGATTCCCTCGACCGGCCATTAGTATCTCAATCTCTTATCGATCGGGTATGCACATTTATCATTAATGGAAGCTCGGATCCAATTAGCAACGTTTACGAGGCCTTGGTATCCTGCAGCGAAAGAAAAATGTAGACATGATTTTCGTGCTTCATTCATCATTTGTTTTCCTCCATTTTCCTTATCACTGATCCGGATCTTCATTATTATTTTTCCTTGACTTTTTTTTCTCCGCTACAGCGCGCAAAATATTGTCCTTACTCGACGATCTCTCGGTCGTAATTTCGCATTCATTAAAATTGTATCGTACTTCTCGTTACTTACAATTAGTCAGTTTATTTTTTGCCATTTTCATATCTTGACAATTATTTTGTTATCATTATATTTCATCTTATAGGATTGAGTGATAAAAATTAACATGCATGCATTCACTGTTAAATACTTTTTGGACGAAAAAACGCTTTTTGTTGGGAAAAAATTCCCTTTTTTTTTCACGATCGTTCTTTATTTTATTGACGCTCACAGTAACACGGTATACAATTTGTGATACATTAAGTGTATCCTGATCCCTACGGCTTAATGCCTCACAACGAAATAAATTCAAGCCTTTAAGCCTCTCTTGTTCCCTTTATTTTTTTTTCTGCCTCTTTCCAATGGCTCCCCTGTTTCTTCGAAGCCCGATCGATTCACACCTGGGGTTTTAGTTGCCTGTAGCGTTTATCTCGAACGAGCTTTTCTCCAATTACCGACGAACACGCGTTATTGCCTCAAATGTGAAAGTTTTTTTTTTTTTCTTCTTCAACCTCATGGTTCAAAACGTCCACGCATACTGAGACTCCCCGTGTATCGTTATATCAGTTCGAAATATAGCTGTTGCATTTTTTGCTTCCCCCTACCCCACTGCAACTGATAAAATTGGATAGAAAAAAATTCGATTTTCATCGTACATATACGCAGAAAAAGATTTGTATCGAATAAAATGTATTGAATACGAGCAATTTCGTAGAAAAAATAATGTGAACAGTAAACATTGTATCGACGATGCTTACGAAAAGTAGCACGATTCAAATTTCTTACGAAAACTAACACGTTTCGAATTCCACGACGAAAATCAACACGTTTCGATATTCGACGCGAAAACTAGCATGTTTCGGCTTTCATCGCGTAAACTAGCATGATTCGGCTTCTGCCGCGAAAAGTGGCATGTTTTGGCTTCCGTCGCGAAAACTAACATATTTCGATTTGCACTGGAAAAAGTAGTATATTCGCCGAACTAAATCGAATAAGGTTCGGAACTTTGACAAATGTTTTAATAATTTTTTCGGGAGCACTATAAGGAATAAATGAAAAACATTGAGGGTGTATCGCCCGTACACCCTTAAACATTTATATTCGTTTTCTATTAAAAAAATAATAACATTATTGAAAATACGATTCGCAAATACGATACGCAATATTCCACCACTCAAAAACTAAAATTGTTCATCAATGATATTTTTCATGACTTCAAGTTTCGGAGTCAGCGATGGAATTGAACAAAATTATTGTTTATAAAAAGTATATTCCACTTACAGTCTGAAGAATCATTCATTGTGTTTTTATTTCATTAAAAAAAACACAATCTTGGAGTGATCAACGACTCAAGTATAAAGTACAGTATAAGTATCAAGTACAATTGACAAAATCTTCAAAACAATCGATTGAGATATCTCGAGAAATGTCAGGTCTTGGACGAAGTAGCACGAGGGAAAAGAACTGACATTGTTAACTTTGCATACACTGCAGTTGTTTTCGATTTTCTTTTCTCTAATTTTTTTGACCATGGTTTTTTTTCTCCAAAATGACGAGGCATTTGCTGTTTGCCATCTTATCATAAGCCTAGCAGACCAAAATTTAAACAGTAAAATATGTATGAAATAAATTCAAACAAAAAATAAAACAGTATAAAATGACAAGCATAAATATTTCGTCAATTTGGAGTAAAAAAGGATGTTCAAAAAACGTGGAGTAAAAAATGAGAAACACGTCCAGTGATACTGAAACGTGCTAATTTTCGCGGTGAAAGTCGAAACCTGCTAGTTTTCGTGGTAAAAGCCGAAACATGCTAGTTTTCGCGGCGAATATCGAAATGTGCTAGTTTTCGTGGCAAAAGCCGAAACATGCTAGTTTTCGCGCATATATCAAGCGTGCTTGTTTTCGTAAGAAATCTGAAACATGATAGTTTCGGTAAGCAGCGTCGGTATCTGAATCAGACAAAGTACTTTGATCGAAATAAAAATTTTATTTTTTGGCGAAACATCGGTGACTCGGACGAATTCGAAGAATACTCAATCTGCTACACGCATATTCGTATTTTATGAATAATTAGACTAACCATAGACTTTCCGTTGCATCAATGTATTACACGTGAATTCCTTACATAATCCATAGTTATATAAATGTCGTATTTATTGATGGCTTCGTAGATATTTGTAGTCAAAATTTTGTTCAATAATAACCACAATAATAGTTTGTTAAAACCAGAGAGAGAGAGAGACGCAATTTATGTGATTTAAATGACGCGATAATATCGAATGACGATTATATCAAATTAACGAAATAATCCAGATTATAGTCACTACATGGTAGATATTAATTTCCACGATTTGTAGTTATCGATGTTTAGTGGTAAATGAATGTTTAGCTTAATCTCTGAAACTGATAATTTAAAAAAAAACGTCCTTTTTTCCATCCTCCCCGATGATGGAAGAGTCATATTGGATTTAAATAAGTTTTACTTGAATCAAATAATATGTATTTCGTTGGCATCGACCCAATTTACCAATTGAACGAATACATTTTATTTGATTCAAATAAATTTTCGTATAAAACAAGTAAATTGTGTTTTTATTTATTTTTACATGCAACTAAGTTATATCAAATGAACGTTCCTTTTTTTATCGTTGTTCCCTCACTATCTCAACATCCGACTGGTTTACCTTAGACTCTTTTTTTTTTCCCCGCTCGCTTTATATGTTTATTCGCTCGACGTCGGCCCTCTCCTCGGATTGTGCTAACTTAGTGGGTACGAAGTTATTCCTTATACCGGCACGTAATCTCATGACATCTCTTCTCTCGCTATCGGATTTATCGCGACACTCAGGAGAACGCCAGAGCCTCCTCCCCCCCGCCCCTAATCTCTCTGACTGTTTTCTACTTCGAAATTAGTATACACCAACTTGTCCGGACGAAAGGAACCCTCCGACGGTTCTTTTTGGTCCTTCGGTGTGGACATCATCTCTTCTTGTTTCGTTTAACAACCCCCTTTTACTGTCAACCCCTTGCCGTCGGTCAAAGCTCTCGTCCCTGTGTGCCTCTATACGAAGCACGTACTCTGATATCACAGCAGAGCGTCAGCATTCTTTTGTTTTGAACGTTTATTTTCGTTCTTTGTCGTTTTTTTTTATCATATTTTTTTTGTTCTACGCTTCCGAGAATGAAGGGTTTTAGTCAATCTAGGCAAATTATTTGTTTGATTGACTCAAAAAATTTCGTAAAATTGAACGAATGTTATTTAATCAATAGAAATTTCTTGATCTTCTCGAAATGTGTACTCTATATTGCTAGGAGAAAATTAAAGTCTTCTTTCGTTTGTGCCGATGTAGTGTTTATTTATTACTAATCCCACGTACGATTTCATATGGTTTTGGTGTATAGTCATTTAATTTTGTATTAAATTAAATAACGAATGCACCACGTATTAAAGTATCCGAACTAATTCGCACAATTAAATCGATCGATGGACATATCAGTAGGTTACATATATATGAATGTTTAGCACAGGCTGTAACAACGTATGACATGTAGAACGACACTCGGCAAAATAATCAGAGATTAATCTCGATAACATTAATAATAATAAAAGTTAAAAAAAATATTTAAAAAATTGATGTTCGCGTGTGTTTAGCCAAATGTAGTCGTTTTTTTTTTTCGTATCGAATTTAGCGTTGTTCAATTATAGTGTGTTCGGTAATAGACTATACACGTGCATTGACGCATTTAAATATAAACTAAACATCTGCGTAGACGTATAAATTGGGGAATCGAGACCAAATCGACAAGAGAAATTTGACCATTTTTTTTAGTACGTTGAAGCGACAAGAAAAAATACTCCGCAAAACAATATCCAGATTTTTAAACCTATAAATTGTCGAGAAAAATAATCACTTTATAGATTCATTTTTATGCACTTTTTTGCGGTAATTTTCGTTATTGGATAGTAAAAAAAAATATTTATGACTGAAAAAGAATTCTGGATGTTAGTACAAAATTATTTTCTTGTAATAAATATAGCATATAAAGTATTGCGTTGAAAAGTTATTTTTCATTTTTTTTTACATTTAATATTAACAATTTATTGGAAAAATCAAAATTGACGTCGCCGAAGCACTTTTTCAATTCGCTCCTCTATAACATACAGACTAAAGAAAAAATAACGAAAGAAAATGGCGATAAAATTCCGTTGATTTGTTCTTGAATGTCCTGTATTCTATACTCGATTTACTAACTCGTAATACTAATGATTCTTGAAAGCACCGTAGATAGAGCCGATTTTTCATGGTCAGAGAGTAGCCGTTTCCATTGAGTATTTAACGTGGAAAATCTGGGGCGGGAGAATTAACCGAGTTACCTTGATTTTACAGGAAACGGGACGATAAATCGTTGAGAACAGTTCGCGCAAACCGCTCTATCCTTATCGATAGTACAACGAGACTGCGTCCACTTATGAATTGTGAGAAATATTGCGAATATACGTGCCGGCCAAGAGTGAGAATAAAAAAAAAAAAAAACAATGAGCCAAAAATTCATGTACGAAAAAAAAAAAAAGAAAAACAAAAACAAGAGAAAAATTGAAATGAAGAAACGGAAGAGGACGTGCGTTATTTATTTCCGTATGGCGTTAAAACACGCTGTTTAGATAGCGGTGAGTCTTTTGCAATTAAACTCGTCACGAAACTCGACGATTCTCTCTTTTTAGCTCCGACATTCGATTAGCTTAAAATTTTGCTAAAAAAAATCAATATAATGTAAATACAAAATAAAAGTCTCGAATTTTATCCACCAGCTCTTTAACCGCACTTTGCAAATATTTGTCATTCCCGCGAGGCATCCTTTTTTTTTTGTTGTTGTTTTTTTAGTTTCCTAATCTTTCGCAGTACTGTTCGCCGGCGCTTCTTTCGCTCTACTTCCGGTTGTTTTTTTTCCTCTGCGCTTTTCCTTCCTTCCGCGCTCTTGAATCCCCTGATCTCGTTGTCTCTCCCTCCCTATCTCTCTCGGCGTCTCGTGCTCCACTCTTGGATGCACTTGAACGTCAGATTTTTTTTTTATTTTCCAGAGGTGCATCGTCGAAAGCGCAGTTCTCGCGGCACTCACCTGAATATCTCGATGTGGCTATGCACAAGCAAGCTTGAAAACAGCAACAAGAGCCATATCATCCCCCCACCCCCCTCCCGATGCAACAGGGCTATCGCCCGCCACGACCTCCTCCAACTTTATCTTCCTTCCTCTTGTTGCACCATTTTCGTTTTTTTTCCCCATCTCTCAATTTCATCCTCTCGTTCTTAACCTCGTATCGTACAACCTAGCCTGTTTAAGGGGGGAAATAGGGTTAGGGTTTTCTCAATGATTTTCATGAATTTTTTTATAGTATAAAAAATGAATATAGTTTATTGAAACTTTGAGAATATTTTATACATATATTTGAGTATATACTATAAAATGTTTATACATATATTTAAGTATATATTATAAAATATTAGCGACCCCATATTGCAGGTCACAATCAGACTCAGCATTTTGCGTACATTCTGGAAGCCGCAATTTTCATCTGAAATCAAACGAGGTTGGAATTTACTTTCATTATATGTCTCTCTTCTATATGAACCTAAATGCTATAAAAAAAAATAGAAAATTGAATTTTTTACAGGGGTCAAAACAAAAAAGCATGATTTATTGCCATTTTTTACAACTTTATTTGCAAAAAAAAAATTATTTTAAACAATGATAATATTCCGATTTTAGGTTCATATAGAGCGCAATACTATGAAGAAAGTAACTGCCAATTTTCAAAACGTTTGGTTGAAAACTTTTGAAACTAGCGTGTACGCAAGTTCAAAAAAAGTCGTTTTCAGAAAAACGTGTTTAAAAGAATAGTACGAAGAAAAACAAGCAATGTGGGATCGCTAATATTTTATAGTATATACCTTAATATATGTATAAAATATTCTGAAAGTTTCAATAAATTATATTAATTTTTTATACTATAAAAAAATTCATGAAAATCATTGAGAAAACGCTGTCCTAACCTTATTTCCCCCCCTCAATGGCTTATAACAATAGAACGAGTCGGAATTTTCATTTAAAATTTTGAGAACATATTTTTCAATAGTTTTACTAACAATTTATGAAATTAAAAAAAAATCGATTTTTTGAACCGTCTAACCCTATTTCCCCCCTTAACTCTAATCCTCCCGTCTCCTTTTGGCACAGTACTCTTTCTCCGAGATAAGAGAGAATTAACAAATTTACGAGATACACGACGAGGACGAAAACTAGTCCTAATTACCGAGCGTGATGTTTCGTAAAATATAATATAGCCTGAAAAATCTCGAGAAATGCATTCGACGATTATTTTTTTGCTACTATATTTTTTAACGAAAGACAAGAATGGAGCGTTAAAAGAAATTTTTCGAGAAATAAGAGGACTTTAAGTCGATCTGTGGAAAAAAATTTGTCTATGATCGTTGAGAAACTACGACTGTATGTATTTCGGTGGTTAACAGCAATGCAAAAATTGCCACAGCGATAGAAATTTGTATAGAGCTTAAGTGAGAAAAAAAAAATTAGAGACGATAATAGCCCAGCGCTAAAACCAACGAGAAGAGTATATTGTCATAGCGAAAAATGAAATTCGTACCAACCCGCCGAGTCACTGAATCGGTCGTCCAGGTAAAAAAAGCACACACACACACCCACACATAGACACATTGTACGCAGACGGAGAATTGAGCAAAAAAATAATAATTATAAATGTAATACAAAAAGTTGACAATCTCAAAGTATTGTTGGGAACGGGCTTAACCAGTTGTAAAAAGTACTAAAAGTCCCTTTATTAATACTATCGTATATGCGTATTTATATTTCCTATCGTTTTTTATTCGTAATTAATCAACGAGTCTTTAATCATAGAGTGAAAATAAAGAAATAACCATCACCGAAATTCGAAAGCGTGACGATTGAAATTTTCACCTTACATAGCCGTTGTTCATAGTGCATTTTACTAAATGTCTCGATCTGCGGAGCCCTCATACATTTTTTTCCTCAATTTATTATTAATCCGTTATTGAATTTCTTTATTTTTTTGCTGTCCTCGTACGGTACGTTTTTTTTTGTCTTCTCTTTCATAAATATCCATCATGATATTTTTGTTACTCGTATAAGCTCCTCCTAATTGAGCTCCATTCTCAATTATTCGTTGTTATCCTTCTCTTCCATTCTCACTCTATTCTATTGCGCAAATAATTAACGAGCCGGGTTTTCCACGTAGGATAAATTTAATGACGATATTAAAAGATGAGTATAACGAGATACGTAGGTGGACGATACGTACGATGGCTTAATGATTTCCGTTTTTTAACGTGACATATTTTCGTTATTTTTTTGGAGCAGCTTTGTGAAATAGAGGCTTTTTGCTATGCCGACTTTTTTTAATAATGCATAACGTAAACGAATTTATAGTGGATTCGTAAATCCGTAACCCAGCATTAAAAATTTTTTTTTTAACTCCGCCATTGAAGATCGGAAAAAGTTTTTTATTTTTCACTTTGCGAAAAAAATATCCCGTCGAAAATGCCAAACGAGAGAATGTTCGAAATGCTTTTCTGGTTATTGAGAGGAAAAAAAACCATTTTGTTCGGTACGTATATTTAAAAAAAAATGTAAGAGATCTATTTTTCACATAATAATTTTATGTTGAAGAAAAATGTATCCCCCGTTCCAATATTGTTTTAGATTCCGATCTGGATGTTTGCATACATGATCGCAGAAGCATTTCTAAAAAAAATCGCTTGTTTGGAATTTTTTTATACTCCTTTCTTTTTCTGCGATAAAAAGGATCGTGAGCAACCCCCCTATAAAGTCGAATTACATCTCCGTTTGTAATGAATCAGTGTGGTGTTTTTTTTTCTTTTGTTTCGTGTCAACAGAACGTAGGTCGTGCTCTTGGGAGAGTGTTTGTTTGTTTTTTGAGTCTCGTAAATTTTCTTGCGACATGTTGGTTTCAATCCTATTGCCCAATTAATCAAGCTACGATTTTAATCGCGCTCTTACGGCGCTAATGCATGCGAAACAATATTAGACCGTATATGGTTACTCGTGCATTACACGAAATACATACATATGTGTATGTGTATATATATATATGCATATATCCCTACAAACAAATATTTGCGTATATATATTATTCGTACGTTTACGTAGGCTCTCATTGAATTAATCTAACGTTGGTATGATTGTTCCCTTAGGGCGTAATCGCTATGAATCAATCTAATCCGGAAGTAATTCGTAAAAGGCATTTACGTAATTAATTAGTGTTATTTTTTTGTATGCCTCGGACGAATTTCCGTATCAAGAAACAGCGTGTAATTACTCATTGATCGATCGTACAAGATCTTATAATTCGAGAAGTCTAACTTTTCCACAACATAAATCCCGCCGCTCTTTCTCTCACTCCGTGCTCCTTGTCAGAGATGTTTCACTCTTGAAACAATGGCCTAACGTGTTTATCGTAAAATTACCTCAAACTAAAGAACTTTGCTTAGAGAAAAATTGACGACCTAGCCCAATGAACCGACTATAATTTGTCGGAAAATAGCCAATTACGAGAGATCGGACTGTCGACTGTTACATATTCCGGAGTTTATTCGTGCACTTTTTTTCTTTTTTTTTTTTCCGATAACCTTGGGCCAATCTTCCAATTTTTTTTTTTCGCTTATAGTGACGGGTTTTTATGTAAACGTAGAGATGAGGTGGGCCAAATACGGAAGCAGGGTTGGCACGAAAAACAACGAAATACGTAATATTGATCCAGGCAAGGAGTTACATTGGCATATATTGTCCTGCATTGCGTTGGTGTAGAAACATCTCGCTTTCTCTTTCTCTCTTGCTCTTTCTGTCTCGATTCTCTCTCTCTCTCGTTCCTCTTCCCCCGATTATCGATTAGATTCTACGAGGTTGCTAGCAATGCTGCGCCTCTTCAGCGCGTGTATAGTAAACGCGAAATGGAACGACGGGAAGGCCCGCGGGCTGGTCGTTTTCGAGTTTTACCCTTCTCTCTTCTCTCTGCCACGCTCGCGGCGCGCATTGTCTCGAAACTCTTGGATAGATAATAGACTTCACTCACCGTTGCTATCGGAGATCGCGTGGGAGTGAGGCGCTTGGAAACATCGTCGTCGCATTAACGATTTCGAAACGATGAGCTTGAATTTCGGAAAATTTTCAGCGCGATTATGCACGCGGCGCACGAATGAAATAAAGTCTTTAGAATATGAGATAAATCTAGAATGTTTAGAGATAAATATTAGGAATTTACGAAATTTCTGTTTATTTTTTTTTAATTCTTTATCATCAATAGTGTTTCCTCTTCGATAATTTGACGTTGATATTTCATAAAATCGATATTTTCGATACTTTGTCATTCACGAAAATATATTCAATTTTATGTCACATTTTTCAATCAGTAGCTCTTGATAAATCAATGAAACCGTAGAAAAATACAATTTTCTATGCGAATTGAATTTGTTTGAATATTATTTCGTTTAACAATTTTTTTTTCTTTCCAACCACTCGTGTGCCTTTAATGGAAACGCACATCGACACTTTCACCCTCCTGTGCTCGAGTCACGGTCGTCTAAATCTCCTTGGACCATGGGATTAAATAGCCGAGAGGGAGCAACACAAAGAGAACGAGAAGCGGTAAAAAAGAGACAGAGAGAAAGAGAGAGAGAGAGAGATAAGGCTTGAGAAGCACTTTTGGTCCAGGACCCATGAAGAACAGGGTGGCTTGGTCGGTTGCTATATATATGTGCGACCCGTGAAAACGTTCGATGAACGCGATAAGTCATGCTCCGAACATTCGTAAGATTCTTTCCACTTGGAAATATCCACGAGATTCCTGATTGGGCAGACATCCCGCCGGTTTCCAACGGCAAATTTCTATCGGAATATCGATATGATCGTTCGCTATCTCTCTCACTTGGCTTTACCAAAATGGCCTGTTCACGGTGTAACGCGAAAAGGGAAAGGGGTTAATGCCGACTTGGATATTCCGTTTAGTCCGGCGCAGCTCCTCATTTCCTTTATTAACAATTTGATCGCATTTTCCGATAATACACGAGGGATGCCTCTACATTTTCCAAATCCCCTTCACACTCTCAAGTACAATGAGCACTTTTTTTTACCCTCCTCTCCACCTTCTCCTTATCGTGGAATTGATCAGCAGAATGGAATACGAGAAAAATTTAATTTTCAGTTTAGTAATCAATTTTTAATCAGTGCGACGCAACGTCGAAGCTGTTTTGTTTTTTTTTTTTTGCAACAATTTCTCGGTCTCGTTCGCATTTAGAAACAATAGCGCTGTTTTAGAGAATCAACGTTGATTCGTCTAGTGCAGTGATTGAATTAAAGGGGGAAATAGGGTTAGGACAGCGTTTTCTCAATGATTTTCATGAATTTTTTTATAGTATAAAAAATGAATATAATTTATTGAAACTTTGAGAATATTTTATACATATATTTAAGTATATACTATAAAATTTTTATACATATATTTAAGTATATACTATAAAATATTAGCGACCCCATATTGCAGGTCACAATCAGACTCAGCATTTTGCGTACATTCTGGAAGCCGCAATTTTTATCTGAAATCAAACGAGGTTGGAATTCACTTTTATTATATGTCGCTCTTCTATATGAACCTAAATGCTATAAAAAAAATTAGAAAATTGAATTTTTTACAGGGGTCAAAACAAAAAAGCATGATTTTTTGCCACTTTTTACAACTTTATTGCAAAAAAAAAATTATTTCAAATAATGATAATATTCCGATTTTAGGTTCATATAGAGCGCAATACTATGAAGAAAGTAACTGCCAATTTTCAAAAAGATTGGTGGAAAACTTTTCAAACTAGCGTGTACCCAAGTTCAAAAAAAGTCGTTTTCAGAAAAACACGTTTGAAAAAATAGTACCAAGAAAAACAAGCAATATGGGGTCGTTAATATTTTATAGTATATACTTAAATATATGTATAAAAATTTTATAGTATATACTTCCATATATGTATAAAATATTCTCAAAGTTTCAATAAATTATATTCATTTTTTATACTATAAAAAAATTCATGAAAATCATTGAGAAAACGCTATCCTAACCCTATTTCCCCCCATAATGGCTTATAACAATAGAACGAGTCGGAATTTTCCTTTAAAATTTTGGGAAGATATTTTTCAATAGTGTATAAAATTCCGGTATAATTGTTCGTTCTCCCGACTAATATTATTACTCCATTAAGTACAGAAACCTTATTTAAAAAGTCTATGGTAATTGGCCGTGAATCATCGTAGGAAGGGGCTAAACTTCCTAAACAGAAGATAGAGAGAATGAGTAAGGTTTCTCAGCGGTTTTTCAGCGGTTTCTCAGGAATTATTTATACCAATATTCCGCTTCTGTCAATGTTCCTTAAGTCTCCGTTCTCGCGGGTATAAACGTGATGGGAATGCATTCGAAAATGCGGAAATTGATGATCTCGTATTTTCGAGAGGACGTCGATAAATCCTTACTTTACGATACAATTCTGGTATAAGGTGTCTGATGTTTGTAATGATATCCGAAGAAAGAACGAAACGACCTGGTTCTCGTGATCGACCTTTGGGGGGGGGGGGGGGGGGGAATCGTCATTGATCATCGTTGTTGTTGTGTTCTGACGTTTAAAAGACAAAATGACGTGTTTATACGAATTTGGATAACAGTAACTGCGTTTGATACACATATATTTCGTAGCTCTTGTACTCTTTATACGTACATACTCGTACGTCTACGTACGCGGATAAGCCTCTCGAAGGCGTCACGTTTCCCGCATCTCTCCCATTGTCGTTCTACGCGCGCATGGCATTCAGAATCAAGCATTCATATACACACAGACACATTCTCGGGATACTACAGTGAGAGCTGACGTAGCTCTTCTTTATCCGTCGTGCATAGGGAAGAACGGGGTAAAACCGCCCATCTAGGCAAAACAGTCCCTTCCAAAATTATCAAACCAAACGAAAAACATGAACGATTGAAAAATTGAAAAGAAATTATTATTATTATGGACGGAAATATAGACAATTAAGCTTGTAACGCCAAATCTGCAGTCATTGAAACTTTTCTTTTTCGAAAATTTCAAATCACCGAAGAAAAAAGTTAGAAACACGGCTTCCCCTCTCTTTGGGATCATTTTCAATTAGTCTAGACAATGTTCGAATGTTATTCGACGCTATCGTGAATTCACATTCGAACAAAAGGCGACACTAGCGGAACCACCGTCGACATTGAAGAAATGGACAAATTTGGGGGGGGTTATTTTCTTAGGTGGACCGTTTTACCCCGGTTTTTTAGAATTAGAATCGTCTGTAAATGTCTAGTCATTCTTCATGGACTGCGCGAAATTACTTTTTATTTATGCTAGTATACATTCAGTAGTTTTCAATTAACACTGAAATTCTATATAGAATCATAAGTCCAGTGTACTAATTAGTGCTCTAAATTAGTGGATTAAGGAGACGTCTTAAAAGTCGTTAGAAATATGTTTTCTTATTTTATTTCACGTTACGAAAATTGCATCGAATAACCCAAACGAGACGTCATTCGCAATGCTTTTCCGGTTATGTAAAAAAATACTCAAATCAATACATAAAAAATTGTAAGAAGGGTTGTATTTTTTAAATTTTTCTTTTATTAAAAAAAAACAAATCTACTCCTTCAATTTTTAGATTCGGATCTGAATATTTGTTTGCATGATCGCAGAAACATTTTCAACAAACGGTCGGTTGCGATTTTCGATGCGAATTTTTTTTTGCGTTTGGATGTTCGTGGTTTGCTAGAAAATTATGAATTTATTCGTCACGAGAGGGGAAAAATAACGTCGATGAAAAGTTCGGAAATCAATTTAAGGAAAGAAAACATTGACAGAACTTTGCTTCCCGATGTAGCAACGAAAATTGATGTTCGAAACGGATATAGCATGTTTTAATTCTATATGTTAATAATCAAGGGTCAGATGATATCCAAGTTCCAATAAAAACTCTTTCCAAACCACTAGCAAATATACATTTTATTAATTATTAATACTTTTCGTCAAAGTAGACACTAACGATCAGTCATTTACTGATTAACGCCATTTCCCGATATCTTGACACAATCGCACACACATATACACATTAGAATCTCACGCATCACCAGAATTACCACTAAACACGTAATTGATTGTACTTTTGCAATAATAATCTTTACCAACGTCCAGCAATTCATATCCTGTGACATTTAGCTATTTACCCTAGGTATACATATACGGAACCACCTGTGAAGCTCGTAGCTCGCTGACCGAGTCGATAATGCTAGCGTATATATATATATACATATATATATCTATCTATCTATACCAAACCTATAAATAATAAATAAAGTCTGTACACTAGATAGAGAGAAGTGGAAGAAGAAAAAAAAAACTTTGAAACCGAGAAATGTAGTGAACGGACAGTCGGAACTGGTGTCTGCCAAGATTAATGAATTTCGTAGATTGTTATGATTGGAACGATACCTAACAGTTTAGTTCGATGTATGATTTATCGTAGGTAGATCAATTGTGAATTTTAATTCGAAAGAATTCACGAACTTTCGTTTATTTTTGTCTTTTTAGTGAAAAAAAAAAAGTCAGTTGTATACAAAATTATGTTGAATTTACGAATATAGATGGAACAGCGGAGTGATAAACGATCGAGCTAAACATCGATCATATCAGGGAGTGTGCGTCGTTTATTTACGGAGAACAAGGGCATCCCCACCCATTAAACAATATTCGCGTGTTGAGAAATGTCGGTGGTGGTGATGATGATGATGATGATGGTTTGGAACGAGAATTTGAGATACGTCATCGATATGGAATCGACGGTTGACCCGACGAACAACCCAGGCAAGGCTCAATAAGGTTTCACAAATTATCCGATTCGCATGAGTGAGAACAAACCATATAAATAACCACACCTGTAGTCTCGATAGATATTAATAACATATTAATATATATATACGTATTTTATATGTATAATTCATATAATTGATTCAAGAGCGAATAGCCCACGAATTATTATCACAAATTTGAGTATTCGTAATTTGAATACAATAATTATTATAATATCGTACTTTTTTATAGTATATTATTATACTCATAATGAGAGAGTGCATTTATTTTAAAAAAAAAGAACCCGCTGATTAAAATATGTTTTATCGATTGTGTTATATGTGCCATCCAGGTAAACGAATTCTCAGTATATTACTATACCATTGATACACATACGAATTTTTAACGTGATAGTTTTTTTAAATTTTTTTAAATTAATTACTATCCCTGTAAATAGTTGCGTGTAACACCATTTATCACGTTATAGACTTGTAAACGTAATAATTATTTCGTTCAGTTTCTTCTTTGTCAATCCAATATTATAATATATTTTTTTATTTTTTTTTTATTGATTATAATATATTAAAACTATAAACCGTATAGAGAGTATCAGAATTCTAAGTTTTCTTTTCTTTTGCTTACTTTTTAACTAACGTTTTCATTATATATACATATATATATATATATATATATATATATATATATATATATATAATTCCTTAGAAAGAGAAATTTTCGTTTAGCAGTAAATTAATTCATATGGCTGATGCGAGTGACATAGCCAAAATTTTATCTCGATAATATCTTGTAGATAAATATTTCAGATGGCCGATGTAAGATAATGTGCTACTGTCTTAAAAAAATATATAAAAAAAAAAATCACGAAGGTTTGTAAAATCTTTGGTAGAATTTTAACGTTGAACGTCATTTCAAGCTCGTCGAGTGAAAATGTGTTTCCCTAGGCAACCTTCGGTTCGCCAGGCTTTTCTCAATAGGCTTTTAAAATCGTTCGTGCACCGGTCATGAAAACATTGTTTGGGAAAATACTCGGGGGGGGTCTCTAATTAACGGGCTGCGCGATGTAGAAAGGAGGCTTGCACAATTACGGATGGGATACCGCGATGGGGAATGAAAATTGCCCGGGTGGTACATAGAAATACAGGAATTGTGCGAGCAATTTCGATAATCGCGAGTGACCGATAAATGGCGGTCGAGCGGGCTTTACGGTCAGTTCGGGCGTATATATATTCATATATATATATATATATTTCGGAACGAAGAGGGTAGATCGCAAGCTTTGATTTCCTGCCGCCGGTGTTGCTTGATGGTGGTCGATTGTAATAGTAGGAATTTGCCAGAGACAGAGAGGGAAAGATAAAGTTAGGTAGGTGGATTTCCGAAACTAGAGCGGTTTCATCATCCCGTCTGACGGAACAGGCCGTATTATTGTTCGAGAAATGGAGTTTGACGTTGCCTCATATAGTCTATCGTAATTCTCGGGCTCTATATCCGAACAAAATCGTTACACTACAACTCAACATTGCTCTCTCTCTCTCTCTCTCTCTCGAGATAAAGAGGCACGCCGCCAGCTTCTCGATGCCAAATAATTAAAACAAACTTTTCTTTCGTACACCACGAATTTAGGCAATGAGGATATAATTTTCAAACTTTCGAACGACCTCACGCTAAAATCCTTTGTAGAATAAACATAAAATCTGATCTTATAATGGGAATTATAACGGAGGTGTGACCTATTCAATATGGCCGCTCATTCCCAGTCAGCACCCGAGTCAGTCAGCACCAGTTAGCATGGGGAACAGCAGTAAACCCTTGATTGTCGGTATATTTTTTGGCTAATAGTAATGTTTTTATTACGATATGATAATCAGGATTATTACCGTTGATGTTTGTGCGTGAACAGAATCAACCGCGACATTTGGATGCATACAAATATTGCCCGCCTCTCTACGGTTAAATAAATAACTTCGAACAATAAACTATTACTCATAATATTCATCCATCACATGACAATGTTATATTTATAAATTGTTCATTTGGTTGAAAATCTCATACCCCTCGGACCGAACAATCGTCCATGTTTTCGCGATTTTCAATTATTATATTGTCGCTGTAATAAAGCAGTACATTTTTAATTGCGTGACACATTGGTCTAGTAATCATCGGGCACCGACTGGGAGCGAGTGGTTTGAAATTTGGCCGAGAGAGGTCAGGCTGCTAATTGCCAATATCCCTACAAGTAGAGCCTCGATTCTATCGACCGGAAGTACTTTTTGTGAGTGTAGCATTGCGAAAATGAGACATTTGCATTAGCGAATGTAAAAAAATAAATCGTTAAATTTTGCGATATATTTTAGTGAATTAAAAAATAACCCCGCTGTTTATTTGAACTGTATAGTATTGATCATGTACGAGACTTCTAATTCTTAAAAAAAAAAAAATATCTTCGCTATCGGTTTTTTGTGAAATATCACACGGCTCTATCAAATATTCTTTATCGTGCATTCATATGGTACACGCGTTGCATTTACTGCTCTGGTTACCCGACAATCGTACATCACCAACCCGCCCCAATCGAGCAAAACTACCCCATTCGCTCGTAAGTATACCGAGGATTGAGCGAGAAGACTGACTCGTTGAGCTTTCGACAATCTGCTTTATCCAGGGTCGGTAAATGACATTTACGAGGGTACGAGAGCTTTTGTTACCCCCTCTGAACATTTCACGTCCTAGATTACCAACCGCGGAGGAATTCCAACTTGCAGAGCTTTCGTTTCTGTTCTACCATATCGGGTAACTCGCTCGTTACAACTGTTGAGCGTAGAGGTCTCTTTATATCTTTTCTCCTCCACCCTTGTGTGTTGCGAAAACTGACTCTTATCATGAAAATCCTGCTTGACCATGCATCGGATGCTGTTTTATGCATTTTCGTCTACAGTGATAATCAAGGAAACGTGAAATCCTCTCTTCTTTCTCCCTTTGTTTTTTACCATATATCAAAGCCGGGCGACAATCAACAACAAATCTAAACTTATTAGAGGAAGCCGGGGTAATAGGAGTCGGTTAATTAGGAAAATTCCACGGACGAAACGGATAGAAACGATTTTGAGCTTTCATGCTCTTTTTCTACGAAATTTCCAATCAATTAACTGACTAATGTCGATTAATTAAAACTCTGCCATTCGCGAACAATTCTTAACAATTTCTGCGCGTAAGTTCCATGGATAATTAGAGAAAAGGGGCGAATCATGGTGTTGTAAATTAACGTGAAGTCGAAGAGAAGAATAAGAATGAGAGAATGGAGGAAAGAGGGTAAGATGAGACTAGCAGTTACAGAGAAAAAAATGTGAACATTATAGAGAAAACGGGAATGGGGTGTAATCGACGTCGACGAGGTATTGTTGCTACGTTGGGAACGAGAGAAATTCTCTTTTCGTGTCTGGGCAAGCATAACGAGAAAATCGGCACGAGGAATCTCTCGACTGGTAATGCCTTCCCGTTTCCGTCAGTTCTCACCGACTCTTCAAACCACACTCTCATCTATATATGCATCTCCTTTATTTCTTTCCTATCTTCGAACTGCACAATGGAACAAGGCGGATAGAGAACAGAGACGGAGAGCAGAAAGGGAATGGAAAGTGATTCTGAGATGGGAAACGATTTATAGCGAGATAAAGACTTCGAAAAGTCCAAGTACCGAGTTGATGACGTATAGTGTTCATCCTCGTGAAGCGGAAACTTCGGTTTTGCATTTTAAATAATTTCGACACCGATTGGCATTTACGGTCGTTTTTATTCTTTACATTTTTTGAAAACAATTGATTTTTTCACCAAGAATTTTCACTTCGAGCGAGAAAATAGAATGCCTGAACAACATTATTCAACAATGTTAGTCTTAATCATTTTTCGTTAACAGTATTAACAAAAATACAGTGATAGAAGTGATTTTGTTAACAAAATGTATGTTGCAAGTACAAACGTTAAAAGTGGAAATCGCGCGTCGATGAAATCGCTATTGACTTGCTTGTGAAAGGAAATCGAATGACTGCCGTAGTTTAGAATCCAAGCGAGTAATGAGAAGAATGGTGGACGATTCGTGGGACAGGGTATTAAGAAGAATTGGCCTCAGATCGTCTGCTTAGCAAGTTTGAAAAGACCGGAAGCCACAGAAACGAGATCGAAAGTTAGATGGAGTAGAAATAGCACAGCGACGTGGAGAATGAAAGTGCCACTACCAACGTTCAAAACCTGTGATAAAAGTCTTTATTCTAAAGGGAAAAAAAATATTTTCGGTTAGTTCAAATGGATCGTGGAGCCTCAAGAAGAAGTAGACACCTGACGATATGCATTTTTTTAATTATTACCAATTCGTTGCATATAAAAACCAAATATTTGTTAAAACGTGAAATTCTTTATTAAACCGGATAACGCTTACCACCGAAACCCGGATTTATGAGCAAATATACAAGTATATATGTGCACGTTTGATATCAATAACAATAAAAAGGGCAATTGAATGAAAATTCGTCCCGCGATCGACAAAAGCGAAGCCTCGAAATGAAAACTTGCGAGGTTCAAAATTGTTGGAGGAATAAAAGTCAATAGATGGAAATTGTGATGACAAATCGATTATTTCGTTGATCATTCTTCGTATTGTATTTGCGTTAGTGATTCTAATGTCCGAGGTACTACTTAACATCGTTTGTATAATGCAATGAAAATATATATATGTATAGATATAAATATAAACGTAAATACCAAAAAAAAAGTATGTACATATATATATAGTATATATGCACATACACACAAGGGTGTGACCGATACACCCCCCCGCCCCTCCCGTTGTGAATTTATATAGGTTTCGTGGGTACACGTTAGTACACATAGGGTTTGAAGGGATCGAAATGGAGTGGGTGCGGGCATGGGGTACCGTGTTTTCCGTTGGCCATCTGTCGAGGGTGGGACCCCCCGCGGATTAATTGGAGCCCCGTCGTATTGATCCAATAACGTGTAGCCTCAGTCCGCTGTTGCCACCACTCTGTTCTCTCTCTCTCTCTCTTTCTCTCTCTCTCTCTCTCTCTCTCTCTCTCTCTGTCTCTCTCTCTCTCTCTCTCTCTTTCTCTCTCTCTCTCTCTCTCTCTCTCTCTCTCTGTCTCTCTTTCCCTCTCTCATAACACGCGGGATGAAGATAAAATGATAAAAAAGGGTACACGAAAGAGAGGGTGGGATCATAAAATGATGGAATGACATGAGATGGGATAAAGAGAGAGAGAGAGAGTGAGAGACCACACATTTAAAATGTCGTGTTTCGTCCGAGCAAAGGAGAAAAAAAAACTCTTAAATGGTTATCCTGCAGAGACATTTTTTTTCCCTCGCATCCCGATGGAAAAAAAAGCAATACTGTACGTATACATGGCCAACGGTAAATCGCCTACCTTCACGCGAGATGAACCAGCGAGAGGGGAAAAAAAATTCTCTGACACGTACAAGCGAAATCAGTTTAATTGGTTCTTCCTACGTGTATCGAATATTAAAAAAAAAACTCTCTGGGACATTCCAGCATCTTTTTTCAGTCTTTTTTCGCTCGTTTAATTTTCTTTTTTCTCTTTTTTTTACCTACCTACGAGAGCTATCGACACATGGAAAATTTTCGAATTTCACACCGATCCATCATATTGGTAATCACGATATTGAGCAGGACTTTCTTCTTTTTTTTAAATATATTAGTTTTTTATAGTTTTTATCATGACGATAATAAAATTCACTAAAGATTTTCTTGTCTGTCTGTTGAATTGCCAAAAAGAGATTTTCTAAAATTCAACGACTTATTTTATCGTTACTAATATCTCAATGTTACGATATTATTTTTTTTTTCTTTTCGCTGCGCGCCCTAATGGAAAATCGAATTTTTACGGAGCTCCGAGCTTTTCAAGATTTTTCTCGTGTCTGGGCGCGACAGTCCGTTCGAGTCTTTTCCACTTGAGTTAGAAACGACGAGAGAAATTCCACCACGAAACTTGACGGTTCGTGGTGCTGACTGTGTACAGTAGTAACAGCTTCGAGGCTAACTGAAGAAATTGGACAAAGTGAGCACGACGAAACCCTCAAGACATTTTAGCTCTCTCTCTCTCTCTCTCTTCCTCTCTCGATCTTTTCTCGCGAATCTGGAGCTTGCAATAGGATCCAATTTCCCGACAATAATCCGGTTCACGGCTCAGTGGAAGCCCGCGCACACCTTCTGTCGCTCTCCCTCATAAGAGGCAGGATGAACCAACTTTCGTGCGCATTCCGGGTCTTCGGAGCTCCGCGGGCTCCGAAGCTGATAATAGAATTGAATGGTCTCTACACTCCAATTACCTCATCGCGCGACCATCTTTTTTTTACCCACACGAGAGAGAAACCGACGCGATAAAACAAGAAGTGAGAAAAGGAAAAAAATAGCCATCGTTGTATACTCGGAGTATTTTCGTTTTTTGAACTTTATCTTTATGCATTATCAGCTTCGTGTGCGTAAAAAAATTTTGTACGATGGCTTTTCCCAAAGTGCCGAATGCACGATATCAAGAGTGGTGGCATTTTTTATGCTTATGAGAGTGAAGTCGTTGAAAAAAATTAACCTCCTATCGTACTGATGATAATTTCGGAATTTCAAGCACTCGCCCACGAACTTTTCAGTAAAAAACTACGGTCCAAAAATTGTCCTGAGAAACTGCGCGCTTATTATGATGATTTTATGTCCATTGTTCATTTCAAATATTGCTTCAAACTCTGCGAGGTGTTACGTCGAATATTTCTATTACCTGACAAATTTTTATCTCGTATATGATCGATATATACATTCAAAAATGAATGGAATCTTAATTCTATTAACGTATATTGTATTATGGATTTATTAACCAGTTCTCCATTCAAAATTCAAATAATTAACAACGTCTCTTATATTTGTGTGTTTTATCTTTTAACATTAAGGCTAGACACACTATATATCCACGAGAGTTACTCCAAAAACTCTCCTATATAATTACCGTTTTCAAGTAACTTGTCATTTCTCTCACGACTTCGCAACAATAATTAAAAAAAAAAAAAAATAGTGCACGTAAAGAAAAAGGAGGAAGGCTTTGAAACGTGACTCGTTATTTTCACAGAAAAAATTCAAAGAGTCCCCGGAAACTTTTATTCGCTATGGAGTTCTTAATTAAAATTTAATGTCGCGAAAATTGAAATAAATTAAAGTGTTCGCGGGTAATGGCATATACGGGAGAGGTCCATGATTCGCGGCGTTGTAAAGAATGGAAGAAAAAAAAGAGCCCTGTTGCTTTTGGAGGTTGTATAACGTTGAATTCGGGTTAATGTGAACCTTTTCAGTCGATCGCGCAGTGAATCGCGTGACTCCAGAATTTACGTTCAGATATACTGATTTAGTTTGGCGATTATCGCAGCTCGAATTACGCGAGAGATTGGATAAATGAAAGAAAAAAAAACGGAAAAAAGCTCTCGTATACACATAGCTCTGGATAATCGGATGTACTATCGATCGAACTAATCAGCGATTTTCTAACTTTGTATAGATCAAGCACATACATATAGCATTTCTAACAATAAATTCGTTTAAATAATCAATTTTCGTCTCTACCCACATTACATTTATAGATAAAAATTCAACTATAGAGATTCAAAAAGGGATTATTACATTTGTCTGCCTATAGCACAAATAGAGTTTCTAACATTTCTACACATCATTTAAGAAGAGAAGAATAAAAATAAATAAATAAACACATTAATATAAAGATTTTTGAATATATAGTTTTTTTTCATCTACTCTCTACGACATCTAGGGTGTTCTTGTCTACACAGCAAATAATTGACTCTCACGTTATTCAATCGAAGTTGCCCTTTCTTTCTTTTTCTCTGTTAAAACGACGATAGACCTTAGAAATTTCATCGCGTTCGGTTTTCCATTTTTTGTTTGTTTCAGTAACAACACTTTTCTCGCGACGCGTCTTTTCATCGTGAATAACAGTGGTCTTTGTTATTTCCGTCATAAAATAATCACACAGTCATTGTTTTTAAACTTCATTTTTCATTTATTCATATTTATTGAATTTTCGTATCGTGTTTGAAGACAAAAAAAACAGTTTTGGAGCTTTCATTTTAGTTGTATTATCACTTAAACGTATTGGCGTTGATAAACAGGCTACGTTCACACTATCGATGCTCTTTCTTGGCTCTCGCTCGGGATATTTTGACCTGCTCGAAGGGGGATGAACCGGAAGGGTGCAAGGAGAATGGCGGCGCGGAATGAGCGGAGAGAAATGTTGAACTCGCTCTTTCGGAGAGTGCTGCCACCTGATGGCCGTGCCCTCTACGACACAGTATAACTTTCTCTCTCTCGCTCGACAAGGGTTGCTTCTTCCAACCCCCCTTACGATCCTCCGGACTACCCTCTGCCTACCTCGCCGAGCTAACCATCGCTCTCCTTCATCCCTCTTTCTTTTCTCTCTCTCTCTCTCTCTCTCTCTCTCTCTCTCTCTCTCTCTCTGTTTCTCTCGCAGATCTGTTCACAGCCAGACGCGCCGCGCCCGTTGATCCAAGGCTAATCAATTGTTTCCCATCCAGCACTTTGTTCATCTTCGCCTTTTCCTATATTCGTAATTTCTTCATCCTCTTCCATTCGGCTTTTTGCTTGCTCTCTCATTTCCACCATTTGGACAAAACTTTCGACATGTTGTTTTTCTAAAAAAATTTCTCACTATTCTATCGTAATTCATTTGGATGTTCCACATTATTTTTAATTTCTTATTTTCGCTGATTCGTCATCTTTTTGCGGTCCTCCCACTGCTCACGGTTAATTTTTTTTTATTTATTTTTTTGCTTTCACATCATAATTTCCTCATTGACGTTGCTCGACATTTAATTAATTGAAGTGTTTGCCGCATTGCAACGAAATTTCGTGCGTGTCCACGAAGTGTCTCCATTTATATTTTTATAATTCTGAAATAGACGAAAGAGAGCGGAAAAACAAGTTTGTACTTCCATTTTACGTGACTCTGTCGTATATATAATAGCCGATTTAACGAGCGTCGCGTGGCACCCGATAATTGCGTGAGCTCGCACGTGCGTGCGTATGTGTATCCGTGTGCCCTCCTCGGTTTCGAGCTCCCTTTCGACCTCGTTTTCGATCACAGCCCTCCGAGTCCACACCCCCCGAGACGGATAACCGCGGGTTTAAGTTTGACGAAAATTTCGTTCAATTATATCACACATTAGCTCCGATAATTGTTTAATCGTGTAAGAGAATTGACGAAAGAAAAAAAATCCCAAAGTATCTCACTTTTGTATGAACATTTTTTTACTTTTATCCACCGTAACGTTAAAAAATTCTCCATTCTGCAATATTATCCATTCAACGATTGTTTCATTCTAATAATTGTCAATCAACGTGGACAATATTTCTTTAATTATGCATAATTTTTGTCAATTATCCAACCCCCAATGTCGGCAAGACATAAACATAAACATAATTTGAAAAATTCAAGAAAAACGTACAAAAACCTACGTTGCAGTTTATGCAATGAGAAAATAAAGAAATGTCGATAATCGTAAAATTGGACAATCTTAAATGCATGAACAATTGAATGCACGAGACAATTCGTAAAAAAAGTGATTATTAATAAATGAGAACAGTTGAACTAAGTTCGGACAATGGTGAACGAGGCGAGAATTAATTGCTCAATTATTCTTATAAGAGCATTAATATTCGCGAGAGGTTAAAAATTAGGTACGACGTGGATAGTTGGTATAGCGTTATAGTGGCGAGAGTGACGAGATGAAAGAGACAAAGACAGAGGGGGTCCTGGTCTCGAATGGCCGGAGAACGCGAAGGGGGTTTGATATTGCGAAAAGGGTTGAAGTCAAAATGATATTGAGAGGGGGAGGGGACGGAGGCTTGCACGAAACTTCGATGTATAATAACGTACACATGACATACACGGAATACTCTCCCCTCCCACGTCAAAAACGCTAATTTGGTCCACCGATGTATAACGCGAGCCGAGACCGCTCGGGCGGTAACAAGGTCGATTCATTATTCACATAACGACCACACTGGGGTATATTTCGGGGCGGGACACGTTTGTGGCAACGAGTCGAGGGGGTTGAGAGATCTAGAGAGATCTAGAGACAGAGAATAAGAGAGAGAGAGAGAGAGAGAGAGAGATGGAAAGAGAATTGACGATGCCAACGAACTGGGCCACTGTTCGTTCTTGTCCGTCGTCATACTCTCGTCATCGGCGTAAAGGGACCGAGGAAAAGTTTAAGCACTGAATAATTCAATAGTCGCGAAGAAAAAAGAATTCATTATCATACTTCCTAAGTCTCGCAATAAATCATTTCCTGAGAAATGGAATAATGCCATTTTTAATAGAATAAGCGTAATAATTCAATGATTTTGGAAAATCATTTCATTATAATATTTTCGAGGCTAGTAATCGTGACTTGGTATAGAAAAAAACGGAAAACTGTTTTGAAACGAGAGTTTGTTGTATAATCTCGATAAATTGAGTGAAAAAAAACATTGGTTTTTACGCTGACTTTATAACATAGACATTTGTCTTTTGAAAAGCGCATTGAAATATCTCCGTATTCTTTTTATCGGGCGAAATAAATGATTTTACGAAAAGTATGATTGTCATAATTGAAACAGAGAGGTCGGGTAAGGGTATAGAGAAATTTAGTAATGGATGAACGAGAGAGAGAGAGATGAATATCTCTCTCATCCCTGTGAATTAATCGAGCCGGGCCAAAAGACCTCTATTGGCAATACGGTTTTTTTTGTATAAAAGGATTTTAGGATAAACGAGAAAATTGTGTGAACGTGGAATCGTGAATTTCAGATTAAAATGTACTTTTTCCTGGTAAAATAGGCATTCCAATTGAGCATGAATAAATGGAGAAAAACAAACATAATACAATAAATCCAAAGTTTAGTCTTTTCGGTCTTGAAATCTTGAATTTTTTTTAACGGGCGAAATAAATGATTTTAGGAAAAGTATGATTGTCATAATTGAGACAGAGAGGTCGGGTAAGGGTATAGAGAAATTTGGTAATGGATGAACGAGAGAGAGAGAGATCAATATCTCTCTCATCCCTGTGAATTAATCGAGCCGGGCCAAAACACCTCTATTGGCAATACGGTTTTTTTGTATGAAAGGATTTTAGGATAAACGAGAAAATCGTATGAGCGTGGAATCGTGAATTTCAGATTAAAATGTACTTTTTCCTGGTAAAATAGGCATTCCAATTGAGCATGAATAAACGGAGAAAAACAAACATAATACAATAAATCCAAAGTTTAGTCTTTTCGGTCTTGAAATAGCGAACGATTTTTTTCGTTCGCGCATATTGACGTAATGAATAATTTTCCAAAAAAGGTAATATGTCATGTGGTTGAAAGATAGATTAAGACGGGCGTTTGAGCAAGGAAACAAATAAATTTAGTCCTAGACGAGCGAGATAGACATAGGGGATGAATCGAGTCGAGCAAAAGCCGCGTCCAAGGAGTGCCGCGCCTCTATCGACCGGAAGCTGCTCCCCCATCGACCGGAAAACATTTCACCTCGCGTTGCGCCGGCCGGACCAACGTGACTGTCCTCACTCCGTCTCTCTTTCCCTCTGGACATCCTCAAAATGTACAGATACTCGCACGAAAATCAAAAAAATCTCATCCTTCATTTTCTCGATATTTATCGGGACGTTCGAATCGATCCCTCAGAAAGCCAATTTTTTTGGCAATGGATCGTTGAGCATTGATTTGATCGGCCACGTGAGATTGCTCGAGACGATCGAAATTTTGACAAAAAACAATATTTTTTACATAAACCTTTGACAAAATCGAATTTTTTAAAATTATGGCTTGTCAGAATTGAGATTACAATAAGTAATTCGTCCGGAATTTTTGTTTATGCTGTACGGATCGTTGGTGCGTTTTTTTTTTTTTGAAGAAGAATTTTGTTTTTCCATCTTAATCTCCCATATCAATTTCTCTTGGGCTCTATCTGTCTCTTTCTGTTTTTCTCTCCCTCACGGTTCTGTAACGCGTACGATTTCATTTACGTGGGCGGAGCGCGTGCTCGGTGAAAGTCGTGCTTTTCCGAGATTCGCGCGCCACAAGCATTCGACGGTGGTTTCCCTAACTTCGGCCTTGTCTCACTCTTTCTCTCTTCTAAACGAGCAAAACCAGCGCTCTCTCTCTCTCCGGGCCACCCCTCTAGTTCGCGACCCTTACTTCGATCCTTTCCTCCAATCTCTCACGATTTTCTCGCTCTCTCTTCTTTCTCGATGATAAAGCTGCTACGTTCGCGATGAAAAAACGGTTATTCGTCGAATGATCGTGAGGTATAAAATCCAAAAGAAAATTTAAGTCCTCGAAGCGACCACGAAAATAAAACGAATTAACCGCGAGCGAGGAATCGCGATCCTTTTTCTGAACGCGATGGTCGATTTATGAATATCAAGAGAGTCTCGACGTCGAGTAATTTAAGAAACGATAATTAAATTAATCGGACCCTCGTTACCCAAGATAAATACCTAGAAACCGACGTTTTTGTACGAACGATTTTTTTTCATCACTGCATAGTTTCGCACGATCATCATAATCCCTTGCGATTCGCGCACTCAGCAGTTATCGATAAAATAATCCCTCGCAATGCATCTGTACAGAAGAAATGAAAAAAAAAAAACCACCGCACGTATGTAGAGTACGTTTTATACGATTAGCTTCAATCCGGACTAAATTCCAGACGAGGGTAAGCTGCTTTCTTTTTTTCTTTTCAATGCTTCGCGAGAGTCGAGGGACGCCAAAGTTTGCATACGAAACTTAACAATTTTATTTCGTTCATTTCTCGTTATTTCTCCCCCCGGAGAATTTTCATAATTTTTCCCTGTATTTTCAAAATTCACACGATCTCAACGAACAACTTTCTCTGCCCCCCTCTCTTCTCTCTCTCTCTCTCTCTCTCGTAAATCGATCGATTTTTCATCACCCACCATATTTTTTTCCTTCTTTTTTTCCTCCGCGAACTAACAATAGACGTGAAAATTCTCGACGAAATCACAAAATAATTTTTTCGTTGCCGGATGAAAATTCGCTGCGAGATAGCTCGATGCTTGTGAACGATAACGAGAGGGTTTTTGGATTAATGCGTGGTGAGATTTTTGTGGATTTACCGTAGTAAGAGATAGAATGGAAGGGAAGGAGATAAGAGAGATAGCGGGTAATATTGGAGGGAAGAGCTTTCGGTTGTGTAGAGATGGTATTGATGACGATGACGATGGGCGAAGAGCGGGCTGACGGTAGTTATCTCCTTCGTGGACATGCCACGGATCGAGGACAATGTCCCATCACACCAGTAACTCTTGAATGGCGTACTGCTGTGACAGGACAATATCCCTGAAACCGGACGTTTTTATATCGGCCGTGAAGAATGGCGGCATCTTCCTTCTCGTCTTCTTCTACGTCATAATCTTCGTCTTCATCCCGTGTATCTGGATCCTCACACTTCTCGCCCTATTTGCTTTCAGTCTCGGAACGGAAGAAAAAAATAAAAAAATCGTTCCGATTCGAAAGAAATAAAGAGCGCGGTCAAGCTTTCTCGGAAATTCCGAACGGACGTAACGTGGAGCAGAGCGTGGGTTGAAATAATCCGATCCGTGACGCGGGGATAACGCGAATATGTACCCGATTCACGATAATAATAATAAATGTGTATATATATATATATTTACATGTACATACACACGTATCTATATATGAACAAATGTGTGCCGCGACTCGTGTCACGACGAGAGCGTCCATTATCGAAAAAAAAAACCACCCTCCCGTTTTCGACGGGAGAGAAAAAAAGAAAGGAAATATATGTGATTGCGATCGAAAGCGAAGCTGAGCTTTCTACGGTCGTGAAGAGACTAAACTGCGGTTGGATGGCGGAAGGCTTTTTAGGTAAGCGACTCGGTCGAGCGTCCCGACGGCACTGCGTCGCTCGGTGGCGACGGCGCCTCCGCACCCTCCCGTTTTACCCCCGCAAACCCCTTTGCGTCTCGCGCACCCTCCCTCAAACCTCCACAGCTCACTTCGTCCTTCTCTCCTCCTCCTTCTCCCCGTCAATGTGTTTCTGGCTTTCTCCGTCTCACGGTGTATGCGTGCGTGTATGCGTGCGTGTGTGTACCTCTTGCTCGCGAGCAACCCCTGCGAGCAGCCTAGCTCGCTGTCCTTTTTTCTCGTTCGCTTCCCAACGCCACCCTCTTCCGCCCACTACGCCCCTGGCTCGTTCGCGACAGCACTTCCCCCACTTTTCACCGTCAACGAGCGTTGCCTGTACTCGTCGTTGCCAGGACGGCGCTGCTGGTGCTAACGCTTCCCGCTGCCGCCACGACGTCGACGGAGACGACAACGACGATGACGACGACGACGACGACGATACCACGCTCTTTTTTCACGGGGAAATAGCGGGGCATGCACTTATGGCCAATAACTGCAAGTTTAAATGTCACCACTGGAGGTTAAAGCGGTTAGCTTAAGCCTCGGAAACGTCAGATCAAAATTATGATGTTGAAGTTTGCATCGTTGGAACGCAACGCAAATAGGTTTTTACATTTTCATTTTCCGTATTGCTCTTGCTTCTCGTGACCATTTAGGCCCAGGTCCTTGAAGGACGCACCATTAAAACGTTTTAACGATTTTTGTCATCGTTAATCCAATCTTGAGAGGGATTAATGATCTAAAAAATCTAATTTCGTTGCGTTCCAACGATGCAAACTTCAACAACATCAAAATTGCCGAATGGTACCATCTGCACTGGGTCGTTAGCGGGTTTTGATTTTTAGATAGATTCGCTAAACCGGTTGAAATCTCTGCGTACAAAAAAAAGACAAAACAGGCGGTTCATTATTTTCCGGCGCTTTTTCTACTCCATTACCGTGGAACTAAAGTCGTTACGATGCCAAACTCTGCGTCAAGCGTAGACGACACTTTAGCCTCTTCGGGATTACTGTTTAAAGTTGAGCAGAAGTTCACGCTTTCAGGTTTTTCTAATCTCTCTCAAATTCCAGGACAAGCTAGAATGTAGCGCTACGCTAGTATGTTTTTATCTTGCTACACTGTGTGCAACGAGGATGCGAGGGCATTTTTTTAATTCACTCGGAAAACATCGAAAATTCGATTCTGACTTGAAAAGGAAAAGGTTCATCATTTCGCGACACTCTGTCAACCCGCATTCGCATCGAAAGTGGTTACGATGTAAAACTTCAGTCACTAGCAAATTTATGAGTCACGTTGGACCGACTATTCAATCCGAATGATCGGAAAATTCTCGGAAGCAGCTGCTCTCGATTTGAGGCTCGCGAAGCAGCATGCTGATTAAATCGGCTAGTTTAGTTTTTTTTTTTTTTTCCGGCAGAGAAGAAGAAAAAACGAATATTTCATTGACGTGAAACGAGTCAAACACCCGCCAGTGACCAACGGTATCACGGTTATTGTCACACATGTGCCAACGTGTTCGTTAACTATTGGAGATACGAAAAGTGCTCGGCGTTAAGAATGTTGGCTGATGACTGTATGCCCAGTTGTCTCGTACATCATTTTCGTCGCTTTCCACAACCACGATACGTTCTAACGACGGGGGGTACAGCGGTGATAGTCCGTTGCCGACGATAACGTGGTGGGGGAAACGTTCGTGCTTGGCGGCGAACGGGAGGGTAGTTTGAGAAGGGAACACGACCCCCAAGCGGCCACCTCCACCACCTTTGAACGGCGGCTGCGGCGGCGGCAGGAACGAGGGGGTGTATTGATCCACCGGCTGCGCACTCTCTCACACAATTTCTCTCCTCTCTTATCCAACTCTCTCTCTCTTTCTCTCTTTAGCCCTCTGTTTCTCATGCACTCAATTTCATTCTCCCTTTCTCATTCACCCTCTCTCTCTCTCTCTCTATACGCACTTGCCAACCACCGTTTCTCCTCACTCGGCATTCTCTTATTCTTTCTTTCATTCTTTCGTTCTCTCGCATTTTCGTATATACCACCCCTATAGTTCGTTCGCTCACTCGGCTCGTCACTTTTTCAGCCCCCGTTACACGTTTCAAACGTCGTTCGTCGACTCTCGCTCGAAAGTTCGCGCGTGGCGTACCCGAGACTGGGGGGATGTAACGGTACTCCTGGCACTATTCCCCTCCGGTTTACTTCACTCGCCATTCGTAACTCCGTATACTGGACTGAATTCAGGATTCTTTCGGTTACTCGCTTTCGTCGAGACAACGTCGTTTTGACTCTCCGCAATTTCCATTCAATTATTTTCACACGCGTACGAACCATATCATTGCCCATAACTGTTCAATTATCAATTAGCCCATTTTCGTTATTATTAATTGGATCGAACTCGGGATGGAAGAGGATTAAACAATTTTGGAGTTCGAAAGGATTGAAGGATCGATTACTTCGACGATCGATTCGTTGCCGCGAGTTCGGTGAAATAATAACGGTTTCGAGCCAATATACCTACTTTAAACTTTGAGAGGAAAGTTTTGTACTCGTTAATGGAGATTGAACGTGGTTTTAAAGAGAAAAGAAAAAAACACATTCGAGTGTTCAATGATTATTTGTGAAGTATAATTATTTTAGTACAATATGTTTTTGTTAATGATGATTTTAACAGCAATTGTCGTTGTAAAAGAGTAATTACTCACATATATCTCATCTCGTCAGAATTATCGTTCAAATGATTCTCGTAAATATTCTGAACTTTGTGATTTCATATCGTTACTTTTCCGTTCTCTATGTCTCTCTACCTCTGCAACGGTACATAGTACACAGATCGTTGATATCACGACTAGGTATGATAGGTGCATAAAGCGTGAAAATAGGTCTCGCTTTCCGCTCACAAAATCATCATTCGCTCCCTTTCTCTCACCGTGTATACTTCATCGGCCATTTCCACCACTTTTATCTCTCCGCTGAGCTATCTCCGGTCCTTACATGCCTTCGTATGAGCATCGCTCCCCAAGATATACACCCGTATATCACGAGTTGCTACTATACAGGCCGTACAAAAAAAAAAGAAAAAATTCCCACCAATTTTACGAATGATATTCGGACTTTTCATAAAAATGTTGTCTTCACGTTGTCGTAAATCTGATAAAGTCGGAATCAAATACCACCTGACCGCTTCGGTTTTTGCCTCCAATTTATGAGACCTCTTTCTGTTTGTTCCCATTAATGGAATGAGTGTTTGCATGAGTAATTCAATTTTTACGCGAATTTAACCATATTCCATTGTTTCGAAGGATTTAAGGCAGTAGTCTGGTAACTTAAGCCGATTTTCATGTCTTTTTTGGAGGGCGTTTTTTTGTGAAAAAATAAAAATGAACCGTTTTGGATATTTAGGATGTTTTTATTTACACATTAAAGATACAAAAAAAAATTTTGAACAAATTTAATAGTTTATTATTATTATTATTATTTATCGAAGTTAGCACCTCGAACAAAAAGCGCGTGGGTGACCCCGGTGATTTTGGCTCTTGATGTTATCTGAAATAAAAAATTCTTGATAATTCTTAATCTATAGACATGTCATTCTGGTCGAAACTACTGAAGTTAAATTTCATGGATAAATAACAAAATGGCGGACTTTGGAAAAAAACTTTGTTTTGCAAGAAGAAAAGATTAAGAATTATCAAGAATTTTTTATTTCAGATAACATCAAAAGCCAAAATCACCGGGGTCTGCCACGCGCTTTTGTTTCGAGGTGCCAACTTCGATCCATAATAATAATAATAATAATAAACTATCCAATTTTTTAAAAACTTTTTTTTTTTGTATCTGTAATATGTAAATAAAAATATCCTAAATAACCAAAATGATTCATTTTTATTTTCCTACAAAAAAACGCCCTCCAAAAAAGACATGAAAATCGGCTTAAGTTACCAGACTACTAACTTAATGTAAAATTATAGTTCCCAAATGGATCGATAAATATTGTATCGTGCAATTTACATTAATTGGACGCATCGATTGATTTTCTCATCATTGCAAAAGTCAAATTTCCCGGATCTTTGATGGTACGACAAAAAAAATAATAATTGTCATAGCGAATTTTTGAGTGTTCTTTCACATTTCATACGAGTAGTTTTTATTCGTCCTGTATATAGAACCCTGTATATGAGAATTTACCACTATACTCTGCGCGTATTACACTCGAACCCCTCTTAGCATCGTCGTTCCGGAGTTGCGATAACGCTGAATAGAAGTGAGCCATGTTACGACGATCTGCGAGTGAGTAAGAATGAGAATAAGAGAGAGAGAGAGGGAGAGAGCAAAAGAAAGGGGTAGTTTATTTGTTTTCTAACCGGGATATGTACATAGCGAAGCGAGCATGATTCGATTATTCAAGCTTTTTGTCCTCGTGAACATCTTTTCCTTTTATATTCCGTTCACGTGTCCGCTCTTTTATGCAACAAAGGGCTAACTTAAGAAAACATTAAATTTACGTTCAACAAGAGACTTCTAATCACATTTTTAGTTAAAGCCGAAAAAAATATATGAATACACAAAATTTCACTGTTTTTTCGATTCGACACCGCTTGATATTGATTTACAAAATTTTCGATTTGCGACTAAAAATTTCGTAGCCGAAATAATAATCTTTAAAGTCGGTGAGAAAAATATATGAAATTTTTCGCGAAGGTCTTCTTCGATCAGAAATCTGATTGGAAAATGCGATATCAGAATAACATTTAAAAAAAGGACCGAAAAAAGCGTTTGTCTTCGATTTTTCTGTATCAATTCGTGAGATTTCGACTAAAAGAAGAATGGAAAAAAAAAATTTCGGCGTAACCTCGAGTTCGTGTCGTCATTTTTGCTGATCCCTCGGCTACAGGCTTCGTAGATTTGTGAAGCACTCGAATTAGTGAACGAATGAAACAATTTTTTTATTATTGCCACGAATTTTTAAAGAACAACTATTTTTTCTGCAGAGTCGTCAAGAGGGATGAATTCGCGGAGAAAACTCGAGTTTTTCCCTCTCCGAGTTGAATAACCCCGTCATTGGCTAAGAACCACTCGCTCTTCGTATCCCCCTTCACCACCAGGGTGAAAGTGGATGCGAAGATTCTCGCTCTCTCTCTCGCGCGTTCTTTGTTCTTTTTTATTTTCCAGCTTTGCGTTTACTCGTTTTTTTTTTCTTATTTTTATTTTTATTTTTGGTGTCTCACTCGTCCTTATCCCCTCATTCACTTTTACTTGCTATGCTCAACGCTTTTTCGAAAGGTGAAGTCCAAAATTATAAAACGGCAAGAAGAAAGTTAACTAAATGCCCTCACAATAACGTGAAAACGAACGAATTAATTATAATTAAATATGGAAATTCGTGGAATTTGACGGAAAGCCGAGAGAAAATAGATTTTCTCTTGATAAATGGTACTAACAATTGTCCTAAATGGCCATAGAGCGACGTTAAATTTACTCCCGCGATGTTTCCCTATTCTACTTCCTTCCCTTCAAATCTTCGGAATTCCCGTCAATTTATATATATAAACGCATATATAGTCGAATATCGGAGGCGTTACTCGATATCCGCCAGCCACGTTCAACCGGAAGTTCTGTTGGATCTTCCAAAGCGTCGAGCGATCTCGAGGCTCACTTCTTCGTCTAATGCCCATTTATCTTCTTCTCATATTCGTTCTCTCGTCCCTTTCATCTTTTATCCTCTCACCTAGACAGTGTGTTCTCCCACCGATAATAATCGAGTTTCCCTGATCCACACGGCGTCGATATAACTCGTCGTCGATCGACGCTTAGCCATCGATCGCGAACAGACATCAGGATATATAAGCATCAAAAAACTACTTACTTTTCTCGCTGGCACAAAACTGGTTTTATCACTGTTTTTTAAATTCTTGTTCACAGTTATTATCATAACTTTAAAAATTATTGTCAAAATGTTCATTTCTTTTAATATTCGCATTCTACACATTCTGGCATCGTGTTACAAAACAAAAAACATAAAATCCCTTATGATTTCGAGAAATTAGAGTCAGCCAAAGAAGTGTCGGGTCACTTGGACCCAGAGATTTTCATTGAGGTACAAACGAAAACCCAGATTGAGTTGAGGTTTAATATCAACTTGCTATCATCTTTTAATCTACATTACCTTGAGATTTCGTGGATTACGAAGATCGAAGAATCTCGGTACGCGTGGTATTTCCCAGCGTGTGTAATCGTCGAGTCTGTGAAATACGATAAAAAGTCACAGGGTGAGCCGAGCAAAAATTCATAAATTGAGAGGCTAAAAAGAGAATCGTTTTAACGTCATCGATATATAGCTTACTGCACGTCGATCGCTGTAACGAATGTTTTGTGATAAATCATGAAGACAATTCCAGCAATAGCCCCCAATTGAGCGGCGACCAACGGTAACAGCTGAAACGGAAATTCGAAGCAAATATAACAATCGACAAAATCACCTTCTTGGTAATCGTAAAAATAAGAACGACAACAACAACAACAAAAATGACGGAAAAAGAGAAAAATCGAGAAGAAAAAAAAACAAAAATGAAAAGATTCATTAGTAGTCTGCAGAGACTTATTGCTCGCGGTCAGAGACCACCTTGACGAATGGTTCTATGATAAACTCGTAGTTGGCACGCACCCTCGCATTAGCAAAGTACCAGTCGCGTTAACGAGAATCGTTTATTTTAATTAAAAACTATAATACATCGAAATTCATGTACTCTTATACGTCCCAACCTTTACCCCGACACAATTATTATCCTCAACGTCGTGGCATTTTCGCGTTCTATCTGAAAGATGAAACGAATATATATATATGCTTCGAGGGAGCGCGATATATGCACGAAGTGTATATGTATATATATTTATATATATATATAAACAGGCGCACTCCGTTATAGAAGTTGATTAAATCGTAGTTAATTAACCCGAGTGTTACATGGAATTTTATCATTCGTATTTTTTTTAATCTTACCACGTACTGTACTCTATGGAACGTAGATAAATATTGCCAGTACCATTACAATGTATCTCGAATCTCGATGCAACGTAATTTTGAATATCCCTTTAATTAATATAATAGACAAGTATGTTGTCGTTACTAAAAACATAAAATGTCACAAAGTATCGATAATTAATCCGTTCCAATATTTCGATAATGCAATATTCCTAAATTAACCCACCGATCTCCACTCGAGATACTCTTCTTCGTCAATAATACAATAATTTTATGTGCGTGTGTGTTTTTTTATTCTTGTTGTTACAGCGCCGGTATGGAGGCGGCAAACGGTGCGATAGAGCACGACTTTCACAACGCCCTGGTGCCGATAAATGGCAGCCACTCGGGTAGCTCGGGAAGGAGCACACCGAACGGCGGTGATCCGGCACCGGGAAAGCTCTTCGTCGGCGGTCTTTCGTGGCAGACGAGCAGCGAGAAGCTCAGAGAATACTTCGGCATGTTCGGTACCGTCACGGACGTCCTCATAATGAAGGATCCGGTCACGCAGGTTCGTGCGGCAACACAGTTTGCTAAACCCTTCCCTCCCCTTCCTCACCCGCTCCATTTAATATTTTTTTCTACCTTACATATATACACGTTCGATATAAATGACTCCCCACCCAGCAAAAAACGTGGTACACCGTCAACCACCCCTTGCCCCCCCCCCCCCCCCCCCCCTTTTGTAACAGTCCTTTCCTCTATTCATTCCGTCAGTACTCGCACAAAACGGTGGACTTTGTCGTGTCACGAAATCGTCCGTGACTATTCGCGTTAACGGTTGATCGTCGCGCGTCCCGTTTACTTCGCGAATCTCTCCACAATCTTATATTGGATATTTTGCAAGCTGTAAAATTCTCCGCTAACGCGTCAGGAATACACACGGATTTGGTGCAATTTTTGTTTTTCCATTCGAGCAAAGATTTTGTCGGTTTGTCATTAAAATTGTTTTTGTGTTTGACGGTCGCGTTGCCGAACGTTGTCTTCGTAATGCTGATGGCCAAATTGCGCCACTGACCGGGCCGGGAGGGTTTCGATCGCCTTCTGTACGATCTGCCTCTGTATCAGTTGGCGTCAAAGATTCCCTTCTGTACAATGGGTCCCCATTTTACAGAAGGGAATCGTTGACGACAACTGATACAGAGGCAGATCGTACAGAAGGCGATTGAAACCCTCCCACCGGGCCTGATCCAAACATAATACGCACCGATATTTGAGGACAAAAATAAACCCCTCCAAGATATGGGTTTTACTTTAAGCCCACATTTTTTTTATTCTTATGTCAGTTGACATATGAATAAAAAAATGTTGGCTTAAAGTAAAACCCATATCTTGGAGGGGTTTATTTTTGTCCTCAAATATCGGTGCGTATTATGTTCGGGGGTTGTTCTTATGTATGTTGACTTCGCCATTAAGAATTTCGAAATTCTGACATTAGATTTAACAGCAGGCATTTGTAAAATCGCGACATATGAATTTTACGTTCTTCCGAATTATTTTTAATTTTTCCTCAGACATATTCATTCCGCTAGTTTAAATTTCGGAATTCCAACGCTGAGATTCGTAATCGGCGGGCTTGAAAAGCCGTCATAGGAGTACGGTGGTTCGAACGTCTATACGAACAATGTGTTTTATTTCTTGGAGCTGCTCGGTGCCCCATTTTGGCCATGTGACAGCTAAAAGCGTTTTTTTTTTAAATATCAAACATGGCTATCCGAGTCTGGAGCTTATTGTCTTGTCACTTCGGATTCAACGTGTATTATAAAAGATCAATATTCACATGGTATTTATGGCCAACATTCCGTTCAATTGTCTTCGCGTTTTATTCGAGCTTGCCTAATGTCGTTATCATCAATATCCTAAAACGTATTCTAAAATGTTCGAATTACCACAATCCGCAGCGCGATCTTCAAAACGATACTGTCCACCAATTTCCAACTGTCTCGAAACAAATAACATACACGAAATGTCCAATTGGCATGCCGAACAATTCGATGATACAAAGACACGTACTTCCAATCCTGCGGTTTGCGAGAACCGTTTCAGTGTACGTAAAAACCCGGTTTTACGGTATGTTGTGCCCCTGGATAATTGATCGGCAAGCCCTTGTTACGGAAAAACAAAACAGAAAAATCAACATTCACCATTCCTTCACGAACAAAAAAAAAATCAAACTAGCACGGAAACAAAAAAATAAACCCCCTCCGGACGTATTGGACGTCGCCTCATCGTGAAACCCTTTTTGTCTTTGACCTTTGCAGCGTAGCCGCGGTTTTGGCTTCATAACATTTGCCGAGCCGGGTAGCGTGGACAAAGTACTGAAATGTCCGATACACACTTTGGACGGTAAGAAGATAGATCCGAAGCACGCGACGCCAAAGAATCGCGCGAAACAGGCAAACAGAACGAAGAAGATATTCGTCGGTGGCGTTAGCCAGGACACAAGTAGCGACGAGGTCAAGGCGTACTTCAATCAATTTGGAAAAGTCGAGGAAACGGTTATGCTGATGGATCAACAGACGAAGCGACATCGTGGGTTTGGTTTTGTAACGTTTGAGAACGAGGACGTTGTCGATCGGGTGTGCGAGATACACTTTCACACGATCAAGAACAAGAAGGTCGAGTGTAAAAAGGCACAACCGAAGGAATCGGTGCAACAGGGCGCATTGGCGCTTGGCAAGAGAGTGGTTTTGGGCGCACTGGGCGTACGTTTAGCGCCGCAGCCGCCGCTACAGGTAGCGACAGCTTCGCAGATCGTAGCCGCACAGGCACAGGCTCATGTACAGGCTGCAGCGGCCGCTGCAGCAGCGGCGCAGGTACAAAATGCCGTTGCCGGTTATGGAAAGCTCTTTGCCAGCAGTTATCCGGCACTATCGGCGTACAGATACGCTCCGTATCCGATTCCAGCTGCCGCCGTTGCGGCAGCGGCTGCAGCAGCGCCGCAGCAACAACCCCCACCACCGACCGCGGCAACAGCTGGCGGACCTCAAGCCGCACCCGCACCGGGCAATCCGTATCAGGGCTATTCACTCACGAACGTCGACATGTCGAGCTTCCAGGGTGTTGATTGGGGCTCGATGTACGGCATGGGAATGTACGTTTAAACGGGGCCACCGATTTTTCCGATCATTTGACGAATTATAAGGCCCCCCACCCCCCCCACGAACGCGCAGAAAGAGAAAAGAGGAAGAGAGAGAGAGAGAGAGAGAGAGAGAGGGATGGGAGGAATGAGTACGGGAAAAAAGTGAGGTTACGTCCGAAATCCGAAAGTTCGAGGAATTGGGACTGGGAGGATTGAGAGCTGCATTGGAAACACGACGAGAGCTTTTGAGAACGCGAAAATGCTTGAATCCGATTGGTTGGAATGAAGAGTTGGAAGTGTTTCCAACGAGCGACGAGGATCTACGGTCGGTGAAGAAGAGATCGGCTGATAATGAAGAAATTTACTGCAAAAAGGATTGTCGATAGCCGTATCTCGATTCTTTGTAAGCTACTTGTTTTTTTTTTTTGTTCTTTTCGTAAATTCGTTTTAAGCGACGGCCAAATGGGCAATTTCCATGGCGTTTTTTTTTTCTTGTAAGACGTTATTTTTTTCACGTTTTTCACGGATTCTCGTTGCCTCTGTCGTTCTCTCGCATTTATCTCTCTATCGCTCTCGAACGCTCGTCTACGTTTGTGCAACGGCCATAGTACGTGGCCGAAATACGCGTATCCCGATGACCAAATCTTGAACCAATCGGCGGTCACTTATACTGAAAAATTGTGTACGACAGTAATGGCGTCGTATCGAAGAGAGAAAGAGAAAGTGCGCTAGGACTTCGACACGGCGACGAGAAATGTTGTGGCGAAGGAACAAAAAAGAACGCCCGAAAATTATCGGTAATGCGTGAAAGTTTCTCGAATGAAAAAATTCGTACGGATGTCGAACGAAGAGGAGATCGGAAAATAGGTGTTCGAGGAATCGGTGAAATTGACAAGCAACATACGGGGACAAAAAAAATGGAAAACGAGAAATGCGAGATGAGAGCGTGATTATTATTATTATTTTCTTTTTCCTCGTTTTAAATTATTTCTTCGTTTCACGCTTTCGGGTCAATCGGATCGTTTTTCTTTTCTCCTTATTTTTGCCCCTAACAACTAATTACCGAATTAATTCGTAAAATCGTTACATCACTAATGATATTCGCCATTGTTCCCAACGATCGTAATTATTAATCACACTTCGTTTATTAATTAGTTTAAACAACAAAAATATATATAGCGTCATTGCAACGAACGAGTGACAATTAGTTTGTATTTTGGTCGTCGACAATGGGCGCTATTCGGTTCCTAGTTAATTTACCACGCGGTTTGCTTCGTTTTTCTTCTTATTTACCGTCTTTTTGGAAGTATTATTATTTTATTTCATTTAGTGTCCTCATTCGTGGCATAGACACGGCAAAATCGATCTTAGATCGTTTCACTCCCGGCTGTGAGAGAAATTTTCTTTTTTTTTTTTTTCCATGGAAAGAACGAAGGAAACGAAAAAAAAATCATTAAACAAACGCGTGACCACTGATATTATTACAATTACAAAGAATAACGAGCGACGAGCTCGATTGGGTCGTCGCGAAAGCTTGAATTTACTATGAAAATAGGCATCACCGGTGAAAGTATCAAGTGGCAAAAAAAAAAGAAACGATGAATTGCGAAAATACGTTTGAATATATCTGTTAGACTGAACGATAATGGAGAAAGCAAAACAATCGCGAATTAAATTTTGCGAAAAATTTCGCGTCGTGGCTCAGTCTTGGGCTCTATTTCTTATCGATATGCTCGTTTTTGTTATCGTTTTTTTTCTTCGTATCCCCCCTGCCCCTCCAAGGCTCTGGCTCCTTTTTATACGCAAAAATTCGGCCGAGGCCGAACGGCAAGATGAAAAGTATGGGGGAATTAAAAAATTGAATTAAAGCGAGAAAAAAATGTAAAAGACAGCAATGACGAGAAAAAATAAAGCTTGCAGCTACGTATTATAGGGATAACGAGTGATGTGTGAAAACTCCGCCTCGGAAGACTCGCTTCTAGGCGGCTGGTTGGTCAATACTTAACGTATAAGTAAAGAAAAAAAATGAGGAAAACAGAAGGAAAATACGAAAAAAAAATCAATTAACGATACGCAAACATATATTTTTCTTTTCGAGTTTAACCACGGAAGACAATATTTCTCTGATCTCCAATATCGCGGCGAGAACTTTTTCGAGAATGAACTAACGGTCGGGGGGTGTGAGAACGAAGGAGGAGAGATGAAATAGCAGAGAGAACGAAAAAAATACCGAAAGGGAATGATAGCAGAAAAAAAGAAGGAATGAGATAAAATTTCCGCAAGGCTCGCGTCTATTGAGGCGGATTGAGTGGGGAGGGGGAGAGAGAGAGAGAGAGAGAGCGAGAGAGAGAGAGAGAGGAAGATGATTATAAAATCCGTGGCTGCCCCCCCCCCCGTCGTGAAAAAATTGTGATTTATCAATGCGACAGGAACGCTCTCCCGATCGTGAATTACGCAAGTGCGAATTTACTTAACGAAAAAGAAAAAAAATATTAATATGAAATAACATAAAAATAAAAATAGCTACTCAATACTTAAGAATACTCGATAGATACTTAAGCGGTACCGCAATGAAGAGGAAAAAAAACAAAAGTGCGAGAGCGAAAAAAGTGGGGGGGGGGGGAGGAGGAGGAGGAAGAAAAAGAAAAACTATTGATAAAGAAATCTTTGAGATTAGCTCATTAAGTTTTTCCAAAGCTCTTGGAAAACGAGAGAGGAGGTGAAACAGGCTCGCTGCTCGAATACCCTTTTGCGCTTTCTTAAACTTTTTTTTTCTACAGTTTCTCATTGATTCCGTTGAAAAAGTTGATAAAAAAAAGGCAACAACAACAAAAAGAAAAGAAAAAATCGACAAACGGGAATCAAATTGTTTAACGAGCGCGAAAATGGTCTTCGAGGAACGTGGCAATAGTGAAATTTTTGCGAAATTTCGAGCAATAAGCGGATAACTCAACTATACCTAACGATTAAATATACGATACGATTATATACATAAATAATATATATATATATATATATATATATATGAAAATATATATATATATATATATATATAAATAAATTACTGATAATGATAATGAATAATTTAATCGACTATCGGTATCGGCGAGGATGGGACAGGAGGTGCGAGAGAGAAAGAAATTTGCAGAGAAAAATGAGAAAACGAAAAAAAATAATAATAATAATAAAATAATAAGAAGAAAATAATAATAATCTGGCGAATAAGAACCGCGATCTTACGATAGAGAATAAAATGCGATTATCCTTTCTCAACAATAAAGTAATATTTCTAGTGATAAAACAAGGGAGAAAAGATAAAAATTACGGATAAATACAACGTGCGAGTGATATACATATACAATATACATGCGTTAGGATTAAACGACAGAAGAAAAAAAAATACAGTAATAATAATCATAATTACGATAACGATAAATCCGTTGATCCGATGATTGTGAGACAAGGATATTTACAAAAAAAAATAATAATAATAATAATTCATATTTGAATGAAACACCGAGAGTAACAAGCCAAAATACACAAGTTTCCTCCCTCTCTCTCTCTCTCTCTCTCTTTCTCTCTGTCTCTCTGGCCCGCGTCGTGATTTTGCATCAAAACGGCGTTAAATACGACGAAGCCTCTCGAGTATTATTAATTTATAATAAAGAAAAAAGAAAAGAAAATGAAGAAAAAAAAACGTAATTAATTATTATTGTCATACGCGATACGTACTTATTGGTCTCGCGATATCGCGAAGACGAGATGAAAATGTAGAGAGGAGGAAGAGAAAAAAAAAAGGCAATCGGCGTTGGGGAATTGACGAAAAGCTTCTTTTGATTTTCCTGATTTTTCTCTCGCTCGAACGTTTTCCGTGCAACGTGGTGCTGTCAAGATCGAGCAATATCCAATTTTTAAAGAATTAAAAAAAATATATATATATATGTATATACATAAGTACCCAATGAGATTCGAGCGAGGGAGAGAAAAATGGGTGGAAACGGAGAGACGGACAAAAAATTGGGATTACGATGAGGGCAGTGATAGAAGCGTGTTATGGTCAGACTTGGGCCGCGACGAGCTTACGATGTCGGAGAAATTAAATATGAAGAAAATGAAAAATGATCATACCTCAGTATAAGGGTAATTAAATATTTCAACAAATATCACGATTATTATTATTATTATTATTTTTGTATATTTTGTTTCCCGCATCGTCGAAGCTATTCGAAGTCGTCCCCGCCCGGCTCTCATGCACGCAATATGCTGTGGTGGAAAAAAATCGTAAATTCGTAAGAATACAGAAAAACACAAGAGGGGAAAATAAAAGAGAGAAAGAAAAACGAAAAACTTGTACGAGTGTGCCCGAGTGTATGTGTGCGTGCGTGTATGGTGTATAGGGCGTAAAAGTGTGGAAAAAGAACCGTTGCGCTGTTCCGTCTCTTACTTCATTATTAATTCGTATCCAAACGCCATATATATGACAGATTTCTGATTGATTGACGACTTATTTTATTTTTTTCCATTAACAAAAAGAGAGAACGAGAAAATCGAGAAAAAAAAGATTCTTGACTCGAGTTTACTTTGCCCTCTCGAGGTTAGACCAAAAATTTCATCTCTAAAAGGTCGGAAATCAATTTGTGTCCATGATCGTCAAATTTTCCAAGTTTCGTTCGATTTTCACGTTATTTGAATTACGAGCAATGACTTGACGATTTTTTACAGGACACAAACATCTTTTGACAAGCATTGTCGACGGCGATTAGTTAAACTATAATTTGCGATTTCTATCTTCCGTGAGGATAAAAAGAAACGCCAGATCTCAGCCCCCCTCCAGACTCGTGACATCACATCGCCCCCTCTACGTAATTTGTCTCATTATTACTATTATTACTATTATTATTATTATTATTATTATTATTATTATTATTATTATTCTCTCTCTCTCTATCTTTACACCGAAATCACAATCGTTTGCGAATGTCATCGGCAATGCGTAGCTTAGTTGAACGCTAACTAAAGCAAAAAAAAACAACCACTAGTTGAGTATGATTATCATTGTACATAGTATTAATATATATAAATAGTATAAACGCATGTGTATATACATATAAATACGTATTATATGTATATATAAATGTGTGTATATTGATATTTATGAATTAGGTGAAGCATGCTGATTGATATTAATCTCTCACCAAATTTTCATTTAGATTCCCGATATTTACCTCTTTTTTTCACATTTTTCCCCGCCCACCAAGACTCCCTACTCTCTTACTTTCTCCGCCATTTTTTTTTCATCAGTTCTCGAGAATTATCTCGTTCGGAGAAAAATCGCAATGGCTCAACTGTGAGTTACGCCCTTTTTTGTTTCCCGACAATCGATACGTTTCTCTCTTGACTCTCGATTCACGTTGCCGAGTTCGCGACCTCGTTAACTCGATATTTATTATACAAAACCCCACTGGGCGTCGTCGTTTCATCTCAATTAACATCGTTCCCATCCGGGCCGAGCTACCTCGTTAATTCGTTAACAGTCATCGCGACTTTCATGATTATAGAACCCTCAAATGCGCCAAGATAAACGAGAAAGTAAACTGGGGATTGCTGTGTGGGTGGGGATTTTTCGTCCGATGGAATAGGATTGGCGTTGACTTAAATACGTTATTAACGTGAATAAATATCGGCACGTACGTACCTCAGTATATGTTGATGTTTACCGTTAAAGTGCTAGTCCGGGGCATTCCATGTGAAATCGACGAGTGGCCTTCATAATTTCTCAGAATGTTAATGTGACATTTTCATTGATACATTACTCCTCAATTCATTTTTCCGGTATAATTATCTAAATATCAAATGAAGAATACATCGAACAAAACAGGAAACAAATTTAAAATGTTATAATAAAAATATCGAAGTGTCAATACTTCAGTTGATGGCTAAACGATTTTTTTGGAAAACAAAAAATGTTCCTCTACAAAATACTAAAAAGGACGAAATAACGAACGACGAGGATCATCAATCCGTCGATTTCATCTGGAATACCTTGTGTATACTTGTCCGCGAAGAAATTCACTTCGTCAACAATTTTTCACACTATACTGGGTACGAAAGAAACCGAAGAAAAATAAATCATGCTCACCGGCAATGAAATTAATGAGGTACCGGCGCGAGTGAGAATTTTTCATCGCTCGAGTTTCAACAGAGAAAGAAGAGTCTTTAAATAAATAGTAAGCTTTATGCATCACGACAAGAAATTAAAAAGGGGGTGACGAAAATTTTTATTTCGACAATTTCCAAACTATTCCCCCTATCCCCCACTTTGTGTTTTTTGTTTGTTTGTTTGTTCGACAACCTCATCAAAATATTCGACAGACAGTACTTACGAGGAAGAAAACAAAGAAACAAAAATACGAAGGAAACGAAGAAAAGAGCATCATCGTCATATATACCTATGCTGTATAACCGATACTCAGAACGTATTACTATTATTAATTCTATTATTATTCTTATTACTATTATTATTATGATCATTATGATTGTGCATCAAGCATCGTTATTATTATTGTTAGTGCGACATGCATAATATGACATACACATACACACACATGCATACATTCATATTCACTAGGAAGACAGACGACAATGAAGAACATCGTAAAACGCATTTGAAACTAACACTCGATGAGAAAAGCATGAAAGATTTGTATAGCGACGGGATTTGAGGGTGCACGTAAACGTACTCGAGCATATATATACACAAACACACACACACACACGCACACACGACAATTGACGGAATAAAAACGTTTTTCGGGACCACAAAAAAAGAACGGACAAACGGAAAATTCTAATAAAAAAGTCTAAGATTTTGCGAAATTTTCGTTAAACATTTCGACGAATTATAAATAATCTCGTTGAGAATGCTAATCAAACATTTGGAGCTTCGAGTCGGCTCAATTACCATTATCCGGGTCATGCCGTATTTTCGTACATTTACCAATGGTAAAATCGATACATAATGTTATATTTCTGTACACTCGAGTTTAACCGGGCGTATTCAACGAGATTCATAAACTAGTCGACGGGCATCGATTCGCATTCGACTACTTTCCGGCCCCGTCACTCGACCGCAACGTTGTTTGCACAAAAGCTACTTCACCCACGCCTCCGACAGAGGCGCTGCTGCGTAGCGCGTTAACGACGCCCGCCCTCCCGCCATTCTGCTCAACCGTCTCTCACTCACTCATTGGTCCTCCAGAATTTAACAATTCGTGCTTCCATTCGTTTCACAGACTTTATGAAATTTAAACGAGTCCTAATCAAAGTTCAAAGACAATGTTTGATTTAAATTCTTCTGGATTGACTGTTAATCCGCGTTTCTAGTACTTCCCAGAGTCTACCTTCGTTCAGCCTTTTATTTACTGTATTTGTTTTTTCATCTTTTTTCATCCTCCTCATCGAGACTCCTCGAGCCTTCCAATCCTCGGATCCCGACAAGTGTCACTCTCCTCGAAGCAAATCGTTCGCCTAGCAGAGAGTTCGTAATCCGAGTGCATCCTATCGAGGAAGCTTCATGTCGTGCTCTTTCTTTTACGAAAAGTTCCGTCGACACTTAAACGATACTTGACCATCTATATTTTTCTTCTTTTCGTACATACGACTTTACGATCACGGATACAAACGGACATGGACTAAATATTCACGAGTAAAAGAAATCATCAACGAAACAAACTTTCGTACACACACCGAATCACTAAAGAAACATACATACACATACATACACATACACATCGCTACACCGATATGATAACAGCAACGTAAATAGTTTAGGTCGATGCCTAGAGAAAAAAAATGCCAATAAAGTAGTCGTTTAAAATTGGTAGCTAACATCTTTGTGTATCATCCTTGTATTTTTATAGATATGTATTATATCTATATCTCTTTCACGAAACCTCGATATTTCGATCCCAACTTCGTATCCACGTAATTATTGATTAATCCTCTATCCAACTGTAGGTAATTGTCTATCGATAGACCATCTCAAACCTCTAATAACTCGTTTGGTATTGCGAGAATTGGTATCACCGTTTACCTCTTTCTTTGTTTATCAAAATTTGTTCTACCTTTTATCTTTAGCCATGAGTAATATTGTTTTTTGTGTTTTTATCCCTTATTTTTTTGGTACTACGTTTGCGTCATCTTGTTTCTTAACTATCTCATTTGATACATCGATTTCCTACTCTTTTTTTTTCTCGTCTCTTCGCGTCATCAGTAGAACCATGAGGCCGGAAGGCGTGTGCCTCGGGCGTGGAAAAGAGTAAGATAGGCATTTTCCACGAAACCGTCGGAGTAGCTCCGACTCTCGCTAATTGGCTAATTAATATTAAGCTCATAATTAGCCGGGTTAGAGGCCGTTCGAGACACTCGTTTCGCGTGGCCTTCCGATTGGTCCAAGTGCCCTGAGTTTGCCCACTCTTGATAATCCCTTCTGCTCTTTTTTTTCCAATATCTATCTAGACGTGCTTTTTATCGTTTTGATCTTTTTAATTTATATCTTTATCTTCATGCTCTTGCCTTACAAAATGAGACTACAAAAAGTAGAAATATTTTTATATTTTATCGTTAGTATTTTTTTTTTCGAAAAAATGTTTTCTTTCATTATTAAATTAAAAGAAAAACCTATTTTTTCCATTCTCTCAGTGCCATTTTTTGACTCGTATTCTTATTATCATTATTTTTTATGCCAAATGAAAGTGGACCAAAAACGGAGCGCTTCGATCGCAGGATAGAGTGGGAGAGACGCTGAAAATTTAATCTGCCGTTCTTCAATGTCCATCGCTTTTGTGTATTTACAAACCAAACCAGCTCCGACACGAAGCCGATTAGAAGAAACGACCAACGGAATTGGGTAGAGCATGCATTAACTAGATCATTGTGTACTCTCGACACCTGATCCCTGTTTTCTCAACTCAAAATTTTCCCTCCCGGACGAAAAAACACTTTGAGAAGGAAAGGTATTTGTGCTGAGTGATTGACAAAAAAAAACTCTGCTTCGAAAATGATATCTTTTTCTGACGATATGCGAAAGTACATAAGGTAAATTTTGGAGATCGATAATATTTCGAAAAAAAATTTCTTCCACCGACTTTCTTGCTTTCATTTTTCCTCGCTCCTGTTGCAAAACGATCTTATACGATTTTACAGTCATCGACACAAGTCCCCGTGTACATATATATCCATTATCCAATTAAGAAAAATAAATATCCCCCAGTAGATACGGCTGGAACGGTAGGACCAGAAAGAAAGAGCGTGAGAGTGGAAAAAAAATGTCAGTCAATGTGTAGAGATTGCCGAATTTCACTTTTGATACCTCGAATAGTCCTGTGTTTTTCTTTGTGTGTGTAAAGTAATTGTTTGATAAGGCTCGTATGCTCTATTACACAAGCTTGTAAGTATGTAGGCTTACACACGCATTAGTTCAAAACCATCATAACTACATGGAGAAAAAGAAACTAATCCAATCCTCTCATGGTAATCCTCACAGTTAGTCATTTTTACGATTAATCATGTGCTTTTTTTAACGATCCTGAAATCCATCTATCGTTCAATAAGAAAAATCAAGTTCTTAATATAAATCGTGTTTGAATTTAAAAAAAATGAAAGAAATCTGTGCCCTTTGACAACATTTCATTGGGATGATAATCGCCACTTTTACGAAATAAATTTCATTTCAATTCCAATAAACATTTTTACTCGAGTCAAACAAAATTATTTTTCTCGATCTATAATTTTCTGGGATAGTTTTCATTTCAATCTTCGTCACGTCTTTGTTAAACCTTTGCGAAGTTATGGAAAAAAAAATGGGTCGGCTCTCGGCGATATATAAAAGTTCTCCTGACACTTTTCAAGGCGCGTCAACTTAACACAGGATTGTCTTCCATACAAACTTCAATTTTCATTAAATTTTATTTTTCGAGCCCCTTCGACATACGTGAAAAAAAATAGAAAGAAAAAAAAACAAAAGCTCTGCAAAACTCTCTCGCGTGTTAACTTTTTCGAGACACTAACCCGAGTGCCTTACAAAATAATATCTCCAAAGCTCCATTTTCTAATCTAAAATTTGAGAGCGACAAGAAAAAAAAAGGAATTTTCTCTCGCCTTCCTCGGAAAATAACAAAAATTTTCTTTTTCCTCTTCAACCTCGCAACTCTCTTTCGATCATGGATGAAAAAAAAAAGGAATCTAGAGAAGCATCCCAGTAAAGTAATGATAATAAATAACATTATAGAGTATATTGGGTAGAGGTGAATTTCTTTGTGCGTGGTGTACGAGATTAGGAAAAAGAAAAAAAAAGAAACAATCCCAACGGGTGGGTGTCTGTCCACGGAGTCCGAGGATGACCATGACCAGGATGAGAACGTCGTCTTTAAACAATAAAACGAGGTAAGCGGATCTCTTTTTTTTGTAGTTGATTTAAAAAAAAACCTTATCTAATCTTCGATAGTGATTTTTAATTTAGAAAAAAAAACACATAAATAGAACGTATAAAATACTGTGTAATAGAGTATTAGAGACTGTGGTATCTAGAAATCTCTATGGCTAATATACTGTTAATGAGTTTTGTTGTATTTCGTAAATAAAAAATGAACAGCGTAATTTATTTAGTCTGTTTTATCGGAGCTGGAGTGTTCGATAAAAATAAAATGCATCATCTCTTCTCTCTCGTGCCTAGAACGTAGTTTTTACGAGAGAGACTATGTGTGCGTGTGTTTTTTTTTCTTGCGTTTGTATTTTGGTATTCTAAGGTTGAAAAAATAATAATCCCATGTATCATATATATACATATAAATCAATCACGTAGTTTTCTCATCTTTTTACCTATCATCAAAAACAAATTACCATTCTCCGACTTTTCCCTTGGAGTAAAGATCGATCGATGGTGTAGGCGTAGACGTAAATTGCATAGAAAATATAGCGATATTATATATATATATATCTATATGCATACGTAGTGGTATCTCTACTGTGGCAACCTACTGGGACTCGCGAGACGGAGACGGCGAGAAATGAAGGATGGATGCTGGGAGACAGATGACAAAAGAAACAGGACAAGAACGATAATCACGTAAAAGAATTATGACATTTTTTTTTTTTTTTACGTATCTGACATCTAGTCCTGATGTACCAATTCAAATGGAACAATTTCTTCCTCATTTCTACACCTTTTGCGCCTCTTACCTTTTTTTTTAATTTAAGATTCTTCATCAGATTTTTCTCGATCATGTACGAGATAAGAACGTAGAACGAGGGCATCGAGTGACTAACCAGGCAAAATATAAATCGTTTAAGAGTGAATTTTTAAACTCACTGCGGATTTTTCTTTAACAAACAGGTGAAAATGATAGTACAGATTTTACTAAAAATGTCGCCGGATAATAAACGCTCTCAATATTCATTTGAAGATTAAATAACGTATAATTTACAAGTCAAGTATGATCGATGTAAAGGATTTTTTGCTCGCAGACATTCTTCCATTGTTGGCATCCAGCAGTCTGTAATCATTGAAAAAACAAAAAGTTCTCTCGCGCTTTCATTCTGCGTGAGTTCTTAATCCCAAAATCATCGGGATCGTTCTTCGAGAATCGATTTTCTCAACGACGTGAAATAATTCTTTTGGTTTTTTCTTTTTTCTCTGCAACCCCTTGCATGCGTATTCGTACGAACTAATCCAGCGACGGACTTTTAAACTTTTTCGTTGTTGTCTCGTATCGGGATCGTTCGAATTTTCAATATTACAAAATTTGTAATGTTAATTATAATTCGAAAAAAAAACACACAAATTGATGAATGAAATTTGAAAGTTCTTTTACTAATTGAATTCACGAATTTTCGCAATGAATCGCAAAAATAACTGATTTTGGAGAATAAATTTTGAAATTCGAACGCGATATACGCGACAATCGTTCGTTGGATAATAATGAAAAAAATTGAGGTAGGACCCTAGATCTTTACCAGCATGTGAGATAACTTAAGTTAGTGTATCCGAAGAATCGTTGAATTATAGTTCGATGATTCGATTGATTTTCCTCCATCACATTGTAATTAATTCACCCTCGTAGTATTATCTGTAACGTATTAATCTATATATGTACACTTACAACCATAACTTCTATGCATACATATAACGCTGACTGACAGTGAGATTTGATGTAAAAATATCGTAAATTATACCGTATGCATCAATAATGATAATAATAATAATAATAATATCATACATTATTACTTATCAATGTAATTATCTACGAAATGTGCGTGAAACATAGTAGAGAGAGAATTTGAGTCTCGACGAGATAATAATCAACAAATAACGATCGAAAAATTATCGATAATGAAAGCGCGATTGATTGTTAATTAACGGTGCATTACGGGTTTTTTGGGACGTGAAATTTATTTTTTATTTTCATAAAGTATCGATCCCTAGACCGGTATATAGCGAGAGGCGTAGCGGGAGAAAAAAAACGCGTGGTAAATGTACGTTTCGAGTGTGTAAATGCGAACGAGCGAGAGATAGAGAGAGAATGAGTGCGAGATGAGAATATAAAAAAGATGCTGCAAATGTGAGGGAAGACAGATGAGATAGAATGAGGTTAAAAAAAAACGATTGTAGACAATTTTCGAAGCACTTTGGACATGGGACCCACGCGTATTGTAGAGTGATTTTGTAAAAAAAAAAAAAAAAACGAAAAGACATATAGAAAACAAGGATGAAGAAGCGAAAAAAAACACAAGAGGCAATTAGGAATATGTGAAGAAGTAAATAAATAATAATGAATAATTAACGTATGGACCGGTGCCGATTACGTCGGCGACCGGCATCTTGTTCTTCCAGTAATGATTATCAATAACGGGTGTACGAGTTTGTAACGATAAAAAAAAAAGAAGATAAATAGTTCGAGAGTTGCAATTTTTAATGATAAAAATTAGACTCTCCATGACATTTTTTTAGGCCTTAAGAAGTACTCATGTTACACACACATATATATATATATATATATATATATATATGTGTGTGTATATATGTATATATATGCCTATGTATATCGATTATATCGTGTTCGCGAAGTCGATCATTCATTTCCCAAGATTAATCCGCGCTATACGTGTCAAATTATCGGTGTACACGATATTATCGGGTTGATCGATTAGAAACTCTCGCTCCCCCCTTCCTCCCATCCTATCGGCAGCTTTTAACAACATTATTCATCCTATCGGGCTACCGTACGGGGTCAATGATCCAGTAGAGTGTAAAATAGAAAGAAAAAATATTAAAAAAAGGTGGAGGAAAGCATTGAACAATTCGCACGTTAGTCCATTTGTGCCGGAAATATAAAATTGCGATTTTTTTTTTTTTTCGTAATTACTAAAATTAAAATTTCATTTAAAAAAAAAATGACTATTCGATATGAAAATAATGATGCTACCAATTTTTTATATTAACATAAATGTCATATTTATATGAATAATTTATTATTCGAATTATTTTTATTTTTTATTATCCAAAGGTACTTTTGTTAATTTTTGGCCGCACAGAAACGAGGTATTTGGACACAAATGGATTAATGTTGTCGTTACAATGATAATTACCGGTCACAATCGATATTGCTATCTACTGTCGTGAAATTTCATATTTAAGGTAGTAGTCTGGTAACTTAAGCCGATTTTCATGTCTTTTTTGGAGGGCGTTTGTTTGTAGGAAAATAAAAATGAATCGTTTTGGATATTTAGGATGTTTTTATTTACATACTAAAGATACAAAAAAAAAATGTTTGAAAAAATTTAATAGTTTATTATTATTATTATTATTATTATTGATCGAAGTTGGCACCTGGAAAAAAAAGCGCGTGGGTAGCCCCGGTGATTTTGGCTCTTGATGTTATCTGAAAGCAAAATTTCTTGATAATTCTTTATCTATAGACATGTCATTCTGGTCGGAACTACTGAAGTTAAATTTCATGGATAAATAACAAAATGGCGGACTTTAGAAAAAAAGTCCTTTTATTTTGCCCGCCATTTTGTTATTTATCCATGAAATTTAACTTCAGTAGTTCCGACCAGAATGACATGTCTATAGATAAAGAATTATCGAGAAATTTTGATTTCAGATAACATCAAGAGCCAAAATCACCGGGGCCACCCACGCGCTTTTTTTCCAGGTGCCAACTTCGATCAATAATAATAATAATAATAATAAACTATTAAATTTTTTCAAACTAATTTTTTTTCGTATCTTTAATATATAAATAAAAACATCTTAAATATCCAAAACGATTCAATTTTATTTACCTACAAAAAACGCCCTCCAAAAAAGACATGAAAATCGGCTTACGTTACCAGACTACTACCTTAATCATACACACTTTAGTGCATCGGCAAAACTTAATGTTCGTTTTAATGAAATGAAAGTCACTTTTTCAAATTAAAAGAATAATGACTGTTGAACATTTCATTAAAATTCAGATTTATCAGTTCAATGTTTAATTACATTCAATGAAAACCTTTCGTTACTATTTCCATTATTGAATTACAACGTGTTTAATAAAAATGTTGCCCTTGTGTCGATTTAATCCGGGATATCGATTCGTGAACGATTTATCGAGCCACAAAAATACACAATCGATCGCTCGGAGAATCGGAACTTTTTAATTTAATCCCAAAATGAGATTTCACTAATCCCCGTGTACAGCATTCTAGACGAAAAAAAGAAAAACATCCGGCGACACCCGATATCGGTGTACGACAAAAAGAAATATTTAAACAAAAAGATTTAAACCCTTGACGCGAATATTACGTCTATAGATATTTCCTATCCGGATTAATATCGGAATTTTTAAGATCGTCAACTCGATAAATAAACTGTACGCCCGAGACGAAGGGGAGGATGAGAAGAAAAAAAAGATATCACTCGCGTCGAATTTCGTTCCATGTGCCAATTTTTTCGTTTTCTCACTCTATGCTCTCCTACAATTTTCTATTTGTTTAAAATCAAGTCTATTAGACCGAGATAAAATAAAATGTATTTGATTCAGATGCGAATACGAGCCAAACAAATTGTATTTCATTTCTATTAATTTTCGTCGAACCGGTTCGAATGACTTTCGCGAGAAAAATCTTCGCGGACCCCTTTTTCCCTCTCTTTTTCTGATTGTTTTTTTTTTTTCATCATTACACCAAAATCCTATATTCGAATAAAATAATTCTCGTGCTATCGCGTAAATATAACTATAATTACCAATGACTAATGATACTTGAGTACCACGAATTCTCTCGATACTATATCTCTTCGTCGATGCCCCATTGTCAACTTCTAGTCACTGTAAAAAAAAATAAAAAAACACTGCGATCGACATAAAAACCATCGGTAAGAAAAAAATCTCGTGACATTCCATATGTGGACTTTTCGTTGTTTATCTACGACGCGAGGGGGCTTTTTTGAACCAGAATACCTATCCGTAAAGTGACTGCGTGATTTACCCCAGACTTGTATATACAGATATCATATACACTCATATTATTATATATATATATATATTGCCATACGATATATATATACACATATATATATTTTTTCAATCTCGTCCCGGTGCCCGACGAGGCGTCCCGAAGCCCACCCAATTATTTATTTCATCACGAGTCACGAGAGACACCATAGTTCCCTTCTACCATTTCCTCATAACCCTCCCCCCCTTCCCGTTTGACCTATATATACACCAATAAGTATGTTATAACGTATAATGCATCCCTTATTAGATCTCTCACAGACTCGCCAATCATCGACCTTTTTCCTTCATCCCCCTTGAGCAAAAAAGACATCCCCCCCCCCCCCGCCCCGCAATCCCGTCACATTTATACCCGGTGCCCTCGCGTGCCTAGGAGCATAAGAGATGATTTTTTTTCTCTTTTTTTTTCCTGTAAATACTATTATAGAATATATATATACACACAGTAATACCGTATTTAATTCTTCTTCGTGAGTAAATTAAGCTTAAGGAGTTCTTAGTATGCATATCGTATTATTATTAGTGAAAAAAGATGAAAATAAAAACAACACTTGACGGTAAAATAGACTAAAGACACACGTTTTCGTGTTAATATAACGAGGACGACGACGACGACTAAGTTGGAAGTACACCCGTTGGTTTTATAATGTTCGAGCTATTAGAAAATTCGCGAGATCGCGACGAGAAAAGAATGTCATTCTTGACGAAAAATTGCTCGAAAAAGGGATCGTGAATTATTATTATTATTATTTATTTCACCAATTTGACGAACTTTCAAGATCGATTTTTCGAAAGAACGAGATTTATCCTCGTCGAGATACCTCGCTGAGTAGCTTGTAGTCATATATCTTATTACGTGATAAACCAAAAAAAAAAAGGTAATTTATAAACAAAAAATACTAATTAATATCATTAGCTTGTATACGTACAATATTGAGACCACAGAAGAAAAAAAAACATAATTATAAAAAACACAAATACACAGAAACAGAGAGAAAAAGAGAGAGAGATGCTCGCATATTTCCCTTTAGTTAGTAGCCTCGTTCACGTTAGTTTCTCTCGTAAGATGTGCCATTTTTTTTTTTTTTTTTTTTACGAAGCTCCTTCAGCCAGGACCACTGAGATATCCGAGAGAAAAATTTGTCGTTTTATCTAGTACGAGGTACTCTTCTAGTCCTGCGAATCGCTTCGTACCACTCGGACGACGGTCGAGATGGTTTTTTTCTTCACGTTTTTTCTCCCATCTTCAATACAATTTTCGTTCTACATATTTCTCTCGCGAATACCCCTATCGAGGAAATTCTCAGTAGTCCGTGATATACACGAAAGAGCTTCAAATATATATGATAATACATATATGTGTATACACACGAATTTATATTAAAATATGCATTGTAGTCACTTATTTATTTAATTTGTTCATTCTTTTTTTTTCAATTATACTTAAATTATTTTAGTGCTAATTGCGCAATAGATTGATTGAAACCGTATTTCGTTATTTATTTTTTGTTCTTTTTCAAATTGTCCGAAAAAGCTTCGACGTAGTCACGAGATATTTGTCCCTGCAAAGCACACCATATTTAAATCCCGTTGGCAACGATTTCGAACGATTTATAATGACGTTTGTCTGAAGAGAAAACCACAAGTATGACGAAAATAAAAATTTTAACGAAAATAAAACGAATCGTTGCCTCTGGAAAATATTCCAATGGTTTTTTTTTTCTTTTCTCGCAATGAAGCTAGCTAACCAGCCAAGCCGACTAGTAAGATGTGTATAGCTCGTAATTTATTGTAATTTAATTAATGCGTAAACGGCAGAGATAATAATTACACGAAGTCGCAAAATATGTACGCAAACATAACACACATACACACAGTCACGCGGTAATAAGCGAATATCAAGAATATCCACGTTAAGGCGATATATTTCGTAAGAATTATAGTCACGGTGCAAGTTGAAGGCAACCAAAAAAAAATAGATACATAAATAAAAAATCAATTGATAAAAGATAAAATAAAGATAAAGAGATATAGATGGTAAAAGGAGAGAGAGAGAGAGAGTGTGAGAAAGTGTGAAAAATGATGAAACGATGGAAGAAACAAACTAAAGCATAAACACCAGACACGAGATTGACGATTTGAAATATAAAAAAATAAAAAGGCGTGAATCGAAAGAGAAAGAAAAAATTGCCGAATGCGACCACACCGTATTTACTACAGGTAAACTGGTTTACTGTACCTGTTGTTGTTGAGAAAAACATATTAAAAAAAAAATACTCTTATTCCATGCTAATTCGCTTGATATATATATATATATATATATATATATATATATATATATATATATATATATATATACATACATATATATCCGTTCTTACACCTTTACCAATCATCACTACCAACCATTATATCCATATACATCGATTATAAAATATTAATACCCGAAAATGCTGATCCTCGAACGGGACCGTATGGAAATTTTTTTCTCTTCAATCGTATTGTGGAACGAGCCGAGAGTCTACTTCTTTAAACAAAATCGCAAAAAAACGAAACGCATACGAGTTGTTCACTTGAAACAAATCGATATTTATCAAATTTAATTCGTACTAAGAGTCATAGAGAGATTGTACTATATTTCCGAAGTCATTAAAAAAATGAATTTTTGTTCATTCCCAATTTTCCTCGAAGATCGATATAAATAAAAACAAAACAAAAAATATCTCAAACGTCTCGTTTCATCAAAGTCACGAATTCGTAGTATATCTACACAGTAAACATTTTTTTTTTATCGATTTTTTTTATCGTAGAAAATCTAGCCGCAAGGGTGGAATTTACTCTGTCTCTCCTACCCTACTCGTATACTTCTGCTTTCCGTCTTTGAGTTAGTTCGTTTTTTTTCCTTTCTTTCGTTATCTCCGAATTATCCTTCGACAACGATCCAGGGGTTGCAAGATTAACCCGGACCTGTACGAACGAGAGGGAGTCGCACGAGGAAGACACCGAGAAAGGAGGGTGCAGTGGAGAAAAAGTGAGAAAGATATATATATATACGATGGGGGGGATGGATGAAAAGTAGGGATATCTGGAGGTAGCTAAGTGCTGGGATTTCCAAGTTGGATGGGATCGCGTGAAGAATGGTAATGGGGGAGAGAGGGGATGGATGGGTGGTTTAGGAGAATTCGGCTTCGAAGAATCCCCCTCTACGGAAAATCCTCCTGCAGAAGTGCCTCTCCCTCATCTCTGCTTCTATCATTCGCTATCTATGTAAGTATTCCCACATCCGACAGGAAAGTTGCATACATTTTTTTCTAAATTATGTTCAAACAATTTTGTTTTTTCCTGTAACAATTACATCTCCACAAGTAAACAGGAAAAAGACGATATTTAATTGAATTTGTCGTAAAGATTGTAAACGAACAAAAGTGTTTTGAGAAAAGTTTTATCGGTTTATAAATTATTATTCTGAAAATGTGTTAATCTTAATCAAAGCAACAGCGTGAACTCAGGCGAGCAGTACAAAAAATTATGCATCGAACAGAAAGTTGCAAGAGCGATCGATTTGCTTTGGGATGCCCCTATATATTTGCGATATAATTGTATTTGACGATAAAGAAAAAAGCAGTATGCTTGCTGGTTCCTATACACTTCTTTTTCTTCAAAATTTCGTAAACGAGATGGTATTTAAAAAAAATGTCAGGCAACTTCACTACTCTCAACATTGTCCTGCTCCAATAAAAGACCCAGACCCGTTCCAGTATTTTACACGAGTGCTTCGGCCGTATAATAGCTAAACACACGATCTCAGCTAGTTGCGTATGTGTATTATTTAATTGCTGTAAAGTAGCGATTGTGTTTACTCGTCTTTTACGTAACTAATCACGTATTATCGTATAGGCATTGATTTTAGACTCTTTGTAAACATTTTTTTTGTATGTACGGGATATTCAAGGGAAAATTGACGGGAACCGTGAGTCTAACTTGTTCGAAATATTATTCGAGACATTGAGATTTTGACTGAGTACAAACAATGAAATTTTTTTTACTCAATCGTACATTCTTAGATCGGAAATTCAACCTTGAAGTTGATTATTTCCTGCTTGAAAAAGGGTCAGGATAATCGAAAACGTCGAACAGTATTAATTTGACAATTTTTCATCATAGCGATCAAACGGGTCCTTCAATAAGTCTGAAAATTGGTGTAGAATACTTTTCTTTATATCGTCCTACAAAAAACATGAAATAATAAAACTCACGATCTGTTGATTTGGCTACGAATATCCCATATATATGGATATCTATAGTACATAATTCTAATCCCGACAAGTACCAGTCAAACATTCCTCGCCTCATACAGAATCCTCTCTCTCTCATTCTGACTGAGTTGAAAAATAAATACCTCAATATTCCCCCAACGTACGATTAAATTGCAATTACTCGTGGCATCGTCGGCCAATTTAATTCTCGTGATAAACAAATCAATGTTTCGTGATCTCGACAGGAGCATTTTGTGGTCGAGTGTCGCGCGAGACGAAGGGCCTTTCCAGCGTTGCAACGAATTACAACGAGATTCGTTTAAGGGACGATGTAATATCATGAATAAAAAATTTTCTGCAAAATATATATACTATCGCGATAAATAATTTAAGGTAGTAATCTGGTAACTTAAGCCGATTTTCATGTCTTTTTTGAAGGGCGTTTTTTTGTAGGAAAATAAAAATGAATCGTTTTGGATATTTAGGATGTTTTTATTTACATATTAAAGATAAAAAAAAAAAATTTTTTGGATAAATTTAATAGTTTATTATTATTATTATTATTATTGATCGAAGTTGGCACCTCGAAAAAAAGCGCGTGGGTGGCCCCGGTGATTTTGGCTCTTGATGTTATCTGAAATAAAAAATTCTTGATAGTTCTTAATCTATAGACATTTTATTCTGGTCGGAACTACTAAAGTTAAATTTCATGGATAAATAACAAAATGGCGGACTTTGGAAAAAAAGTCCTTTTATTTTGCCCGCCATTTTGTTATTTATCCATGAAATTTAACTTCAGTAGTTCCGACCAGAATGACATGTCTATAGATTAAGAATTATCAAGAATTTTTGATTTCAGATAACATCAAGAGCCAAAATCCCCGGGGCCACCCCACGCGCTGTTTTTTCGAGGTTCCAACTTCCATCAATAATAATAATAATAATAATAAACTATTAAATTTTTTCAAAGTAACTTTTTTTTGTATCTTTAATATGTAAATAAAAACATCCTAAATATCCAAATCAATTCATTTTTATTTTCCTACAATAAAACGCCCTCCAAAAAAGACATGAAAATCGGCTTAAGTTACCAGACTACTACCTGAATGAAATTCTGTACAATAATACGTCAGGCACGGTGAATTTAGTTTAGCACGCGTCATGGGCAATAATAATGATAACGATGAGAAATCGACAGAGGGTCAATGGATCTACAAAAATAATAGTAATAATAATAATAATAATAATAATAACAATAATAATATATTAATACAAAGTACATAATTGAAATATCATTTAATCGTAAACTCGCTGAGTAAAATATTCGAATTTCGTTGTCTATCCGAATTCTACATCAACGTAACACCGTCGGATTTCGCGAAACACCGATATACCGATGTTTCGGCGAATGACATATCGATTTTTACGCGCGTCTCGACCAAATAATAAGACGAAATTTGAAAAGAAATAATAATAAAAAAAAAAGAAGACTTATTTTGTTACGCGATAGAACGTGAAAGGCAAGAGGTCGTTTTTTTCCCGATCGCAAAGAGCCGATCTCAAAAATGACGTGAAAACGTTATCGAGAAATAGATTAAGTAATTATCCGTGGTTCGAGAGATCGCGATGAACCAAATATAGAAAAAAAACCGACGAAAAATAAGCGAATAAAAAAGATAAAAAAAATTGATACGACCAGGTGAAAGAATCAAAATGAGATTATAATATTTATAAAACGACGATGATATCACACTCTAACGATAATGAAGTAAAATTAATATTTAATTTTTAAAGAAATATATATGTATATTATGAAAATCTATCAGTTTATTCATAATCGTAAGTGTTAGAGATTTAGCGACGTAAGTGCTTTTATATGTTTACCCGAGTACAAAATGTACATATATACATATATCGAATAATAATAATAATACTATTATTCCAAACAAACAAAAAAAAAAAGAAAATGAGGTATTAAAAGTGTTCAGTAAGCGCTATACTTCTAATGTGTTTCAAGTGTAACGCGTAATATACACACATATATAACGTAATGAATGCAAGAGTTTAGTCGTGATGAAAAAAAAAAAAAAAAAAAAAAAAACAACCTTCCGGAATTCAATACTTCCGGCTTTGTGATTGACAATTTTCTCTGTTCAACGCGGTTTGAAAATCAGGCCTAAATAAATAAAATAAAAACGTTTCTAGTCAGACTTTACAAATGCGGTACGAGGAAAAAATTGTCTTGATACTCTCGGTGAACTCGGACTACTTATCTCCGACGAGAATTATTTTTTCAGAAAGCCTGGAGATCGACCTCGAGCTACGAAGTTACGAGAGATAAAGAGAGAGAGAGACATCTAATATAATCGCAAAGGAAGAAAAATAAAAGCGGCGAATGGAAAATAATAAGAAAAAAATGTATGAGAAAAAAAAATGGAAAAGCGTAATAGTAGGATAGCCCGAATTTATCGGTTATAATCGTAATATTATTGAAAGAATTATTTGATATCGATTAACTATTATTATTGATATTATTATCATTATTATTATATATACATATATTTTAATCGAAGGACGATCAATGTGTATGGTTCATATACGACTATTGCCTCATCCTTTTCACCCAATATCCATTTTTTTTATTTCGTCAAAATAATCGACAACAATGTCGACAGACAATTTATCGTTAATTCGATTCCGTTTCTCGTACGGGGCTTGAAAAGAAAAGCCAGATACTTCGAGGTTACTTTCTTATTTGCACCTCTTCGTAATGAAGCAAATCTTTCACTGTGAGAAACTATAGAACTATGACAATCAAATCGATCGCCTCTCCACTTTACCTGCAAATTTCCCGGAAGCTAAATGATATTTGTGAAAGATTCGTAAATCACTTAATTTTAATAACGAAGAAAGAGGAGAGGTTTTTGTTTACGTTTTTTATCGACGCTCAGTAGGGATACAACCTACTGTCGAATTAGGTAGCCACCCATTGGAGTATAAAGCCATTTTGTATATTTAAATAATTAATTCCTAAGTTCACAGATTTCGAATTCATTTAACAATACTTATTTGTGAATTCCACAGTGCGTTTGCGAAGCGTTACAAATATCGTTTCCTCTTAACGCTAATACAAACTTCTCAATTCTTCGATATTTTATTTTTATTATGTTATACTACATAGTATTGCATTTGAATCATTTTTTTTTCTCAACTGTTTACCAATTTCGTTGCAAGATTGCCGTGAACGGAATTTTTTTATTTTCTTCGTAATGGCGTCTATTTCAGTTGAAAAAATCGCAATAAAATTTAGCGTGACAACGATGGAGGACCGAAACGATCGTAAATACGTTTTGATTTGGCGACAAGAGGTCGTAGGCATTTGTAGGTATGCGTTTTGGTATACCGTCTATTAGTTTCACGATCGTGAGCGATATCGTCGTGTGAGAAGAGAAAGGAACGATTGAGCAGGATCAAAGCTGCAAAGACGAAGGCAACGAAACAGACGGCATTGTTGACTCACGGAGCTGTGCCGAAGAGTTGAAATATATACATATACATATATGGTATGGGATATATGTTATAGAAGGTTGTATAGGGTGAGTAAAACGCGGAGGTGGAGGATCGATATTGGGACCCCCTGGGGCACATGCTCCTGCTTTAGGCTCCCGTTCCTAAACCCGCTGTTCCCGATGCTGATCCCGACCCCGCCTCAGCCAATTTCTCACTATACATATATATATATATACAAACACACCTCTTTCTCCCTACGTTTCATCCCCCTACTGCCGTTCCCGTGTATATCCCGTTCGGAGATGAGCAAAATATTGGCTCACTTGAATTTTCATTATTTACAAATAAAAATTGCACTCTAATGCAATTTCGCGTCAATCGCATATTTTAAGTAGCCAATAAACATCGAAGTGAAACAAACTATCGATGAAAAAAATACTTTGTCGTCTCTACAGTGTAATAAATTGCCGAAATATTCATCACAATGTGTCAGAGTTCGAGACAATCGACAAAAAGTCAACACAAAATGAAGTAATTATGTATAAGTAAAGATTTTTCATACTTGTATAATTATTTTTCGTAAAATAACGAGAAAAAAAAAGTTACTCGATGATCAGCCTCACTGTTCATTCTCTCTCACTGCGATTCTTTCGCTCGCAATTCATCGTTCGTTCTATACAGATGGTTAAAATTCATTAAAGCTAGGTTCCCACAAACGGGATATATCTCAGCCAGGAATGACTAAAAGGCATTTGGAAGCTCTTCTCTAAAATTGTACTCCAGTGCGAGTTGCCGCCGGTTATGCACAACGAAAAACTCGTAGCTCATTTTCAACCCCCAACTTTCTCGCCTCTGCGTTCTTTCCCTTTCTCATCAGCCACGACGAAACTTGCTCAGAGTTATTCTCGTTATTATGCCGGATTTTAACGATCCCCCACTCTCCCACCTCATCCAGCCGCTGTGTTTTCTTATTTCTTCCTTTTGTTTCGGGTGGCGCTCATCCCTCCTCGCGAAAGTATATATCATTACGAAGAGAGGAGAATACTACGAGCGTCTGTCATGTAAAATTCTCTCGCTTTCAACTTCGAACAAAATCATAGAATAAAACTGAAAGGGGCATTGAGGAAAAGTACTACTCATAACGTTGCGTTACGGAAGTTAAATTTAAAGAAGAAAAAAACAACGAGAGATAAAAGAAAAAGACGTTTTCAAGAACGCTGCTAGAATTCTCTTCGGCAGGTAAGTGCGCTCCTTCACTTTTTATTGGATTCATTGAGCTATATATATGCCGTCCGGAATACGAATAAGCGAGAAGCGTTCGATATGGTCCCGGTGCTAGATTCCGATTCGTTTTACGTCGAGACGCAATTGTGTAGAAAATTTCGTGATAAAAATAGCTGAAGATTTTACAAATACGTTATTTCAGCTTGAAAACAGTTTTACATTAATCTAAAAGAAAAAACAATGCACTTCGTTCGGATAATCCGATTGTTATTCTCTGTAGCATTAGTACGACAGGACGGTTATTTCAATATTGCTAATAACAGTGAGAAATCTTCCTTCCAACGTAGCTTAAGATAGATTACTCCATAATTTATTAGCAGCCACTCCGTAAAATCCATGTACTTTTACCCGGCAATCGTGAATGAGCAATTAATTATTTTGGTAGTGTCTGGAGATCACGTACAGAGTTATACAATTCCAATGAAAAAAAAAAACCATTTAAAACTGACAATATGATTATATGATTATTGCGAAAATATAAAAACTACACGTTTCTTCATATTGAAAAAACATTTTATAATTTTTTATCTACAATGAACGTGAATAACTGGTTCGAACAATTATTTATAATTGTTTTGATGGATAAGAATGTTATAATGTGTTTCATTCGAACAGTGCTCGTTTCTGCCAAAACAAACCCAGACAGCTAAACTTTTATCCCGCAAAACATCAGCAACAAACCGATCACCCTTCCAAACATGTCTGATGGTCTCTGTTATTCCTCAAACATGTAGACGTCGAGGAGCAATGCAACTATTAAGGGGGGGGGGGGCGGAAATAGGGTTAGACGGTTCAAAAAATCGATTTGTTTTTTATTTCATAAATTGTTAGTAAAACTATTGAAAAATATGTTCCCAAAATTTTTAATGAAAATTCCGACTCGTTCTATTGTTATAAGCCATTAAGGGCGGAAATAGGGTTAGGACAGCGTTTCTCAATAATTTTCATGAATTTTTTTATAGTATAAAAAATGAATATAATTTATTGAAATTATGAGAATATTTTATACATATATTTAAGTATATACTATAAAATTTTTATACATATATTTAAGTATATACTATAAAATATTAGCGACCCCATATTGCTTGTTTTTCTTGTTACTATTTTTTCAAACGCGTTTTTCTGAAAACGACTTTTTTTGAACTTGCGTACAAGCTATTTTGAAAAGTTTTCAACCAATCGTTTTTAAAATAGTCAGTTACTTTCTTCATAGTATTGCGCTCTATATGAACCTAAAATGGGAATATTATCATTATTAAAAATAATTTTTTTTTGCAAATAAAGTTGTAAAACATGGCAAAAAATCATGCTTTTTTGTTTTGACCCCTGTAAAAAATTCAATTTTCTATTTTTTTGATAGCATTTAGGTTCATATAGAAAAGAGAGATAATAAAAGTAAATTCCAACCTCGTTTGATTTCAGATGAAAATTGCGGCTTCCAGAATGTACGCAAAATGCTGAGTCTGATTGTCACCTGCAATATGGAGTCGCTAATATTTTATAGTATATACTTAAATATATGTATAAAATATTCTCAAAGTTTCAATAAATTATATTAATTTTTTATACTATAAAAAAATTCATGAAAATCATTGAGAAAACGCTGTTCTAACCCTATTTCTCACCTTAACGTGTGCGAGGCCCGTGAAAATGTCACGTTAGGAAAACGAGCCCTCTCTATCCTCCCGTGGGAGCGATCGCTCATATTTATAAAACGAGAGGAGAGGGAATGGCATTAGGACATGCGCCCCAGAACGAGGTTTACGACTCAAGTCATATCTATATAATAATAATAATAATAATAATAATAATAATAATAATAATAATAATAATAATAATAATATCATGTCCGAAGGTAGACTTTTCGCACGTTTCTATATAACGTGTGTTTACACGGACATACGTACAACAGTAATGTCAAACAACTTTTCGAAACTTCTACATTATTCTATCCAGCCAATGGTCTCCGGATACCAACCGATAAAGGCCATTCAGTTCCCGTGATATTATTATACATCACACGTACGATATTTCCCACAATACGAAAATATTGGACAACTTTCCGAGCGATCCATTAATACATTTGGCAAGAAGACTACACTTCGAACCGTTTATTCCTCATAGAGGCCACGGACAGTTAGGGACATGTGCGCGTGTACATATTCAATCAAAGATATCCGCAGGGGCCGAACTATTGAAAATGAAGACGAAAGATGGCTGCTTAGACCGAGTTCTACGGAAAATTCACGTGCCTAAACACACAAGAGTCTCACAAAATGGTCTTGCTAACTTGAAGAATATTTTTCTTACGAAAAATTCTTATTAAAATGTGAACTTTGGATAATAATCGAGACATCGTTACAATGCCTACCTTATATTCCGTCATTACATCAATATCGTTATGACATTGTACAGAAAAACACTTGTCAAATAGTCGTGTCCTACTCGAGAACATTCAAATAATTGAATTGCATCGAACACAATTTAACATTACTCCTAAGATGTTCGCCGTTTCGTTCTACCCTAAAAATCCCGCAGTCTCTATCGTCCAAGAAAACGTGCGGAGACGTGATGATGGAATTCGAATCGACAAGATATAACCTCATCGATATTCTATTTTTTGTCTACTCTACGCTTCTCACGACATAGGCGCCACACGTAGCTGTGTTTTCAGTAATTTTTTGCTGATAATATCATTCACGACGGTGAAACAACGACCGGTATATTTTTAACCTCACCCCCCCATTTCCATATTACCGCGCATCGAGGGGCAGAATTTTTTCCAAGTGCGTATATCCGCTGCAACTTCTGTTCTAACACACGTACGAAGAAAGCTCTCACTCTCTCATTTCTTTTTCTCATATTCACGTAATGCTCACTAAGATATATCTCTATCGCGACCATACTTTCTCCGCCATGGTCGCCAACCTTGCATCAGCATAAATCCATAATGAAGGAAGCAAAAAAAATGGAATATGAAATTTACAAACGTGGAATATACGATGTTGAGTTATGAAAAATGCAAACAATTTTCATGTACTTTAGGGCACTAAATTGTAGAACCTTAATTTGAAGAACTGAAAGAAAAAGAAAATAACGCCTAGTAAAAAAAAATCATTATTTATTCGTTATTACGTATTCTATTCTTCAGAATTGCACCCCCAAACGATTTATGAGACAGAAAAAAATGTTATTTGCCATTTTTGCACGTGACTCGAACCCCTAATTTCGTGGCCATTGTCGAGTCAATGTTAGCTTTTACTACCATCACTACTTCATATCTGATATTAGGAAGAAACGAAGAAATGGGATGAGAGAAAGTGCGAGTAAAAAGAAGAAACATGAGAGGCTCAGATGCTTTCCGGTCACGCCATCGTAAACGAAAAATGTGAGAGGCTAAATTATTAGAAGAAAGCACTAGTATATTACAGACTTATATATATATTACGACTATTCATTTTCGTACGATCGTGCTCTTGTTATATACAGTATCAAAATAACGTAGCGTCTTATCAGAAAAATTATTACATCCGTTCGCAAAGGTTGAACCCGAGAATGTATAACTTATTATATAAAGATTGACCATACATGATATATAAAGTATACTGCGATTATTATTGTTATAGTTATACTACTTTCCTCGATTGATAAATGTGTGTATGTACAATGAAAAATTAACAGGTGCTTTCGTGACTAATGGACATTACAGGATTATTAGATGATATATATATATAACCCCTATACTAATACACGCTACAAGCATTATATAAATTGATAACACTTACGAGACTATAGAATCCTTAATAAAGGTCTTTCTCTCTCTCTTTCTCTGTTTCTCTCTCTACGTATATACACACGTATGTATATTATCCTCTTGCTCATACTTTCGATCGGTTTTCCCTACGCCCGTCGAGGAAATTGCGATTCTGCTGAAATGAAGTTTATCGATACACCCACGTCGAGACTTTTTCGAAAGCGCGAGCATCAGCATCGTTCATGCCTAGTCCACCCAGTTTCGCATTTACTATTATTTATATTTCGTGTTTACGTAATACCTCGAGAATATAATTAAGGGTCCATTTGTTATAGTGCAGTGTTGCTGAAAGTTTTTGAGCGCAAAAAATAATTACGAAATGTCTAGTATAAGGACTGTGAAATAAGTTGTTTATTGATATTGGCTATGTACGAGGTCTGTTAAAAAAGTATCGAGAATTTTGAATTTCCGCGGGCTACGTATATTCGATTTTCGATTTTTCTGTGGCGTTAGGTTGGTACTCATGTCCCTGACTTATGCTGAAAAAATCGGCCATTTTGAATGTTTAGTTAATTGTTGACAGCTGTTTTGGTGAGATGTGTTTTGGCCTGTCTTCGATTTTGGCCTATTCCAAAAAAGCAGCTTCCATTGCGATGATTGAGCTTTGGTTTCCACGTCATAACCATAAACCCATGATTCGTCACCAGTTATGACCCTCTGGAGCAAATTTGGGTCGTCGCGGACCGAGTCCAACAGCTCCTTAGCAATGTTAACGCGACACTGTTTTTGTCCGAGATTGAGCAATTTTGGCAAGAATTTCGCGGCAACCCGTCTCATGCCCAAATCATTGGTAAAAATCGAATAGCACGAGCCAATCGATATGTTTAGTTCATCAGCAACTTCTCTAACGGTGATTCGACGATTGGCCAATATTATTTTCTTCACTTCATCAATGTTTTCGTCTGTTGTTGATGTGCTCGGGCGTCCGGAACGCATTTCGTTGTTCGCATCATCTCGGCCCTCTGAGAACATTTTGTACCATCGATAAACGTTGCTTTGGTCCAAGGTAGCTTCACCATATGCCACAGTCAACATTCGGAATGTGTCCGCGCACTTAATTTTGTTTTTCACACAAAATTTGATACAGATTCTTTGATCCTTTTTTTGGAATAGGCAAAAATCGAAGACAAGCCAAAACACGTCTAACCAAAACAGTTGTCAACAATTAACTAAACATTCAAAATGGCCGATTTTTTCAGCATAAGTGAGGGACACGAGTACCAACCTAACTTCACAAAAAAAATCGAAAATCGAATATACGTAGCCCGCGGAAATTCAAAATTCGCGATACTTTTTGAACAGACCTCGTATTTCTTTAGAAGTACATTTTTAGCATTATTCGGCCGTTCGCCATTACACCGTTCTACCCTTATACGAACGTTCACTTCCAGGAGGTCAAAGTAGAGGTTTCCAATTTTCAACTTTTTTTAGTAAGTGACGGTTTGTTAGATGTCAACGCAACGTGGAAAATTGGATCGTAGTGAAAGTCTTCAATCTTCTCCGTGAATCCCTACGAAATAATGAACGAGGGACATTTATGTGTAGTCCCCGAATAGTAGTCTCGGTCCTCGAAACGTACATCACTAAACCGCGTGTGAAACGTTAAAATGTCCGAGATCCCTCCCGATAATATTCGGTGTTTCGGCAGCCTCGGAGAACCTTCGAGCATCCGGTGTATTGCGGATTTAACGAAGATCTTTGTATTCCGTATGTCGAGAGGGTTGTATATATAGGGAGTCGCGAATACGGCAGAGAATCCTTCTTCTTTTATTTCTTTCTTCATCTTACTAACGTCGTAAGTCTGTTCTCGTTGTAATTCACTTCTTCGTTTCGTTCTCCCCCACATTTGTCCATTCTTCTCGGCTTATCGTTCGACACGAGAGACAGAATTCTCTTTTGCCCAGTCATATGATCCTTGTGTATGATACGAGGTGCACAAACACACGCGGACATATACACCGTGACTAGCATATGGTTATCATATATGGTTATCATATATTTTTTCGTCTCGTGTAGTTTCGAGCAGTTAGTTTTCGAATGCGAGGGTCGTCGACGTCTCTCGTATTTTACGCGGGCGTCTCGGCTTTCGCAGCATCCTTCGCACCGGCAAAGCTGATGCGCGAGAAGTGGGAGAAAAAATGGAGGGTGCGGGAAAGAAAAATAAGAGCCCGGAGAACCGAGAGGGTTGCATAATGCAGCTCGGGTATAGTATTGAATATTTTTTCCTTCTGAGAGTAAAGTGATAAAGAGATCCTGCGAAAAGCCTCCTTCGTTGTATATACGTGATCCACACGGAATACTACTCTATACTATACATATAATGCAACATCTATCGGGTCAGAGGAAAAGGTGATATGACAGAGGTAAAAGTTCGTTGCATAGTCTTCCTTTGGCTTTTAGTAACGTACGTTCCAATGTGTGGGATTAAAAAAAAAGAACAATTCGGAACAACTGCAATTTTTTTACATCAACTGGCAATAGTATTCATGGAAAAATGAGGAAAAACCGATAATCCGAATTTTAATGTTTGTCAAAGTAAAGCTTGCTACATAAGAAAGCGAAATATGAAAAAAAATCTCGTAGATCAATAGATCTAGTTGCATCTTAAGGTTCGAACGATTGTGAAGAGATTGAGCACAGAATGCGAGCACGAACTCCATTGGAAAGCCCAATTGCATCGCGTTTCAGTGTACCGACTCATTTTTGGCTTAAATGCAAAAAAATAATGTTAGATTTTTTAAATTCTTTTCAAAACCCTACCTCGATGTTTTTTTCCCCGCTGATCACTAATCCTTAAGACATTTCTCTGAAAATAACTCATTATTAATTTAAAAAACCGTCCTATTTTTTGCCAAGATAAAAAAAACAATTTATTAAGGCCTTATATACGCGAAAAAATGCAACATTTTTAATTTTAAAAAAATTCTTGATTCCATTAGCCTGAACGGTTAGGAATATTTTAAGCTGTACAGAATTGAATAATTCCGAAAATTGTTAAATAAGGTAAGATTGCATTTATAATAGATACCGCGCGGCGCGCCCGACCGTCAACTTCAAAGCCGTTTTTTCCACGATTCACTTTTTTGAACCTTGTGAAAGTTCTAACTCTTGAACGAAGGTTCAGATCGCTGTGAAATTTTTACAACACATTCTTAGTATCATCACCTATCGTGTGAACCATAGAAACAAAAATTTCAATGACACAAAAAAATAAAAAAAATAAAATACCCACAGAAAATTGAGTAAACAAATTTTGAGTTTCGATTTTTTATTATAATAATTTTTTTTAAATATAGTTGATTCACACTGAAGAAACATTCATCATGCAATTATCAATATGTTTATTTTTTTTTCAAGCACCCACATCGATGCCGAGAACTTTCACCGTCAACGCGCGCGCAAAAAAAATACATTACTTTATTATGTTATATCTCCGCCATTTGTTAATATTTCTGATTTTTTTTACATATACTTAACGATGTGCATGTAATGATCTGTAAAAAAATTGTTTTCAATATATGCGTCATTTTTTTTAACCGCGTCTAAAAAGTACCTTCGAAAATTGGCGAAGTCGCGTATATAAGGCCTTAAACTTTAATTTAGCTTAAGGTAGTAGTCCGATAACTTAAGCCGATTTTCATTTTTTTTTTGGAGGGCGTTTTTTTGTAGGAAAATAAAAATGAATCGTTTCGGATATTCAGGATGTTTTTATTTACATATTAATGATACAAAAAAAAATGTTTTGAAAAAATGTAATAGTTTATTATTATTATTATTATTATTATTATTATTATTGATCGAAGTTGGCACCTCGAAAAAAAAGCGCGTGCGTGGCCCCGGTCATTTTGGCTCTTGATGTTATCTGAAATAAAAAATTCTTGATAATTCTTAATCTATAGACATGTCATTCTGGTCGGAACTACTGAAGTTAAATTTCTTTTTATTTTACAACCCCTTCTTTGCTAAAATAAAAGGACTTTTTTTTCCAAAGTCCGCCATTTTGTTATTTATCCATGAAGTTTAACTTTAGTAATTCCGACCAGAATGACATGTCTATAGATTAAGAATTATCAAAAAATTTTTATTTCAGATAACATCAAGAGCCAAAATCACCGGTGCCACCCACGCGCTTTTGTTTCGAGGTGCCAACTTCGATCAATAATAATAATAATAATAATAAACTGTTAATTTAAAAAAAAATTTTTTTTTTTGTATCTTTAATATGTAAATAAAAACATCCTAAATATCCAAAACGATTCATTTTTATTTTCCTACAAAAAAACGCCCTCCAAAAAAGACATGAAAATCGGCTTAAGTTACCAGACTACTACCTTAAAGGATGACAGACTATATTTCTATTCATGACATTGAAATAGCAATATCAACCTAAGGCAGGTTCAGTCATGAAGACATATCTAAGATAAATACCTGAATCTTCTGTCCCTTTCGAGACGGTAGAGGTTTGATTAATTGTTAGAAATTAGACAGTTGATAAGAATGGTATTGAGTAAAATATACAACATGGTCGATAAAGTACAATAGCACTACTTTTTCCCCGAGACTAATCTCCGCGTGACACGTGCCATGGGCTATACATACGAGCTTGACATATATAGGAACCACTCGAAAGGCTCTTTTCTCTCGCACAATAACCATTGTAGCGCCCTGTCGAGCTCGTAATGTTTCTTCAGTGCTAAGTAAACGAGCGAATGGTCTCGTGGCTGTCTACGGCTGTATTAGTGGCTCGCAGATGAAAATCATTAAATATACGTTGTTTGTGGCATTGTAAGCTACATTGTCTTGATATGCAGTGAAAATCAACGGGAAGAATTACAATAGTGTTTTTTTCTTTTTTACTTATTTGTCAAAATATCCGGGACTACGAATCTGACCGATGAACGTTGTTCTAATCACTTTCTATTCGCTCGGGACAACGATGAGTCGTAGGAAAATCTATGAGCGCCTTACATACGATTTATTTATAAACTGGGGTTGATTGGAAAGCATTTTTAGCCCGCGATGTTTAAGGGAAAAATTTTAGAAGGGACAATGTTTAGCTTGACGCAAGATAAAATTTAGATCTACCGAAAGATGTCACGACTTTTGAGAAAACTCAAGCACGGAAAACCTCAGGTGTATGACTTTTATCGGGCAATATCTCAATCCACCGATGTACTCTTCCTCTTTTATTCCCCCATACTCGTTATTCTCAAACTCTCCTCTCCTCATCGTCGTATAATGGACTCGTAGAGAACTTTACTGCTTCTCTTATTTTCCATCCAAATGCACATTCGCTGGTAACCTCGTTTCAGATTACGTTAAACTACCTTTGCTCGGCCCTGAACGACCGACCACACGAAAAATGCGAGAAGAGAGAGGGAGAAATTAAATGGAAGATGGAGAAACGAGCAAGTAGCGATGCTGTATTGGATAAGTAACGTAAACTACCACATAGAAATGTTGGTGGAAGTTGCCGCACAAAGGATAAGAGAAATAGTAAGATGGTTGGAGCTGGAGTAAAGGAAAAAGTGTAAAAGAAAACAAGTTCAAGAGAGATATACAGTGAGTAAGATGAGAGGAAGAAAAAAAAATAGTACAGCGATAGAGATACGAGAGGCACAGAGCTTAAATCTTTGATGCCCGAAGGCTCGTCCAGATGCGCGGTTCTTTTCCCCGCGCGCGGTTTTCTCTCTTTTTTTCCCTCCTCTATATATATATGTGTGGCGGCCAGATCGGGTAAAGGTACATCGTGCCTCGTCTCTTAAGCCACGTTACCGACGAGTTACACGAGAGACAACGCGGTCTCTCCCTCAGAGACCGCCGGGCCTCCGAACGAACCCCCCGCCGCCGTCATTCCCGATGGTCGTTTACCCAAGGATATAAAAAATTTGCCTGTCCCAAGGGAATTACGAGCAATGGTCCAAAGTCCTTTTTCGAATCGAGACGAAGCTATATTTCTCTCTGGTCGCGTTGCTCCTTTAATGCTATATATTGTACCTATTCGCCATTGCTCTACTATACCCGATACTAAAAGCTGCTGATATCTCCCTTGTTACAGGAAAAGTCAGAACTTAAGACAAGGAGAATAAAATATACCTTCAGTGACTGAAAATTGATATAACGAATCTCTCGTTCTTATAAATAACTTTAAGATGTGTTACGAAAATACTATTTTATTGACGATGCCGCCGTCAAGGATTACAAATAAATAATTACTAAACTGATTATTCGTTGAAATTTTTGGTTCCAAAATTCATTGGTGAATAATGAAAAAATTATCGTTACTATCGGAAAACAGTAATTTCTCATTTTATTCGATCATATTGTTCATTAACACGATTTATGCAGTTTGTACAGTAATTTAGAGGGAGAAATTTTCATTGTACCGCATTTAAACGTTATCGGTTAGAATGTTCATTAAATATTTAAAAGAATGAAAATATGAAGCTATAAGAAAATGTTGCAGCAAGATTTGTTTTAAAAAATCACAAAATATAACGAAAATAGAGGTATTGATCGTGTGCTAAACTTTGGGACGTTATTCGCCGAGAAAAGAGATTGTAAACTGTCTTCGATTTTTGTCAAATTAAATATATATTGTAAAATGTATTTTGCCAAAGGACAAGGGGATAGTGGAATGTGGGTTCGGCACTGGAGGTTACAAAATTGCATTCGCCATGCGAAGAACGTACAACGTGTAGTGATGCAATCCACCGGAACGAGTCATACAAGTTTCATCCACATCTATGTGTACATATACAACGGCTAAACTCGCAAGAGGTTCACCCTCGTTCGGGGTTAGGGAAGGGTAAATAAAACATTTTGGGCGCAGGCTAGACGCAGGGGTCCATATTCTGAAATATATATAGGTATACATAATACGCCGATATATATATATTGGGGCGATTTTTTTTTTTCGACTATTTTTTTTCAGTCCCCACCTGAAATTTTGTTGGATATGTCGAAAAACAAATTCCCTGAAATTTACAGCCCTTAATATTAATTCTAAGTACTTTCCCTTAGCGTGAAAAGATTTTCCATCTAAAATACACGTAAATCGAATTTTTTTTTTTCAAAATTCTATTACTCAGCCGCATTTTATGCTATCATATTGTTCTTGGTTTCGATTTACTCAGAATAAAACAATCTAGAAAAGTGCCTATTGCGGCGAAAGTGTAAATTGTACTGGTGAGTTGGTACGGGTCCCTGAAGTTGATTTTTACTCAAAATTATAATTTTTTTGCTGTTATCTCCGAAACAATTAACTTTACAAAAAAAATGTAAAAAAAAATTTGTTGGAAATTTAATTTCCTACAAAAAAGGTCCTATCGACCCAATTACTTAGATTAATATTTCTTGAGATATTAAACTTTTTTTTATTTTTTATTTTTTTTTATTATTTAATATTTCATATTTTATAAATTTTATACTACTCATAAGTTAAAGTTCAATATCTCAAGAAATATTAATCTAAGCAATTGGTTCGACAGGACCTTTTTTGTAGGAAATTAAATTTCCAACAAATTTCTCATTTATATTTTTTTTGTAAAGCTAATTGTTTCGGGGATAACAGCAAAAAAACGAGAATTTTCGGTAAAAATCAACTTCAGTGACCCGTACCAACTCACCAGTACAATTTACACTTTCGCCGCAATAGGCACTTTTCTATATTGTTTTATTCTGAGTAAATCGAAACCAAGAACAATATGATAGCATAAAATGCGACTGAGTAATAGAATTTTGAAAAAAAAAAAAAAATCGATTTACGTGTAGTTTAGATGGAAAATCTTTTCACGCTATGGGGAAATATTTAGAATTAATATTAAGAGCTGTAACTTTCAGGGAATTTCTGTTTCGACATATCCAACAAAATTTCAGGTGGGGACTGAGAAAAAAAAATAGTCGAAAAAAAAATCGCCCCAACATATATATATAATACACCGACATACGTGGATTAAGATACTATTCCACACATTCTGATATATACTTATGCCATTTTGGAACGTCATAAAGTTACGAAATATCACATTTTTTGGTTTTATTTTTCCAAGGAATTGGTGAAGTTTACAGCTATGAGTTTGCCCTTTGTGGCAAAAGAACAATTTTTTTTACACCATTTTTACAATCTTTTTGACATTCGTTATTTCGACAGTAACAAATCATAAAATTTAACAATCAAAATCACTTTCGATATCTTTGCATTCATCGGAGTAGTCGAGTCCTAGTATTGGATCAGACTACTTATTATTGTTGTTAGTATCATTATTAACGATACTCGCCGATAATAAAAGGATGTCAATCATTAGCATTCGTTCCACAGCAGTACCGTAAACCTCATGCACTGTACTTTATTGCGTAAATGTCCCGATCGGTATATACAGCAGTTCATACATACAGCACAGCTTCGATATACCCAATCATCGAACACACATCACGATTTGTGTCGTATATGAAATCGAACGAGGAACGTGAGAGATTGAGAGAGCAAACGATAAAGGTCACGAAACAGCCGTTGAATTTGTTTCGAATTAACTTTTGAGCTAACTGCGTGTTTGTGAATTAAATAGTCTACAGTGTTCGTCATTTCGTAAACGGCTTCCAGTTTAAAATACAAACAATTTAATGAAATTAAAGAAGTTAAGCACATCGGATACGTATTCTTTAATGCGAATAGTATATAGTTTAAGTTAGAATAGTTCAATATCCTACTAGTGAAATATAATCTCGGATTTCTTTGAATAGATACGATTTTTTTTTTATATAGTTTTGTTTGAGCTTTTGAAATAATCACAAAAATCTTTAGGAGCCTGATACGTATGAAACTATCGATTAAACATAACGAATGAGTAAAATTAATTTTTCACAATTATCTTGCAATTATTATTGAATCTTTTTGGTGAGATCATACACGCTAAACGTAAAAAAAAAATGCATTACTTAAACGAGCCTTCTAAAGTTGTAGCTCTTGGGAGAAGTCACATACTGCAATGAGGGGTAGAAGGCGTTTGTACTAAATTCCAAGACTCATTGGAAGTTCATCCGCATGTACATGTACGCAGGATGGGGTCGTCCATTCTGACTTTCGTCCACGAGCGACGACTTCTCTGTTATCGATCATGTGGTACGCTGTGGATACTTGATTCGTTATACTCTATACCCGCAATGCCGCAGGAGCGTGGCAATAACCGCAAGGGATGAAGAAAAGAGGGTTAGAGCAAACGAGATAAAAACACATTGATAATATCGATGGAATTAATTATATAAACACGAGTATCAATTATGAGATTTAAACAAAATTTAACAAAGTAATGAATTAAAGAAGAACGAAAAACAAGTACTTGCCAATGGAATCAGTGTTGAACGAAGAAAAAAACACATTATACATTGAATAAAAAGGGATACATTAATTTATTTTTTAATAAGATTCCAGAAAGGCTCATTTTGATAGGGTTAATTTTTTTCGATTTTCAGGATACTTGCTTTCAAACTATAGAGTCATCTCGATAAATTAATTACTTTTTATTTTCAACGCGTTAAAGTCCACATCATGACTTCGAATAAAAGTACGATATTGGCAATTGTTAAGTTCCGAAAACATGATCGAATGATTTTTTTTTCTATTTTCACACTAATTTTACTCAGGAACGAACTTTTTCAACCCTAAATAGATGATCCATTAAAAAGGATGAAACGTAAAAAAAAAGACGACAAACAAGTACTTGGGGTAGATCTCGAAGAGCATTGGGTAGCTCGAAGAAAGCTTGGAAAAAAGGGGGATGGAGAAAAAAAACGAGGAATGCGTGCAAGCGTGAGAGACCGAATGATAACCGGTGGTGAGGGAGGTAGTAAAAGGGAAAAATATGTTGAGGGGTTGGCGTAGCTTTATTCGTTATAGAGCGCGAGCTGCTCAGACCTCCGCGAAGCGTAAGGGAGGTTGAGTGTAAGAATCGAGGCTATGATAAGAAAACGCGTGGGGTTGATTCGTACACTCGTGTGTGTGCGTGATATGTTTTTGTGTATGTTCATAAATGTTTTTCTACGTGTGGCACATTCGTGTGAACCCGAAAGAGCAATGGATGCGGAGGTGGTTGAACGCGAGGAGTGAGAGAAAAGATGCGTGTTATACGCACGACCTTATAAGGGGGAATACGAGCTGCCCGGAGGGAGTGGCACCCACGTTATAACGGGTGTCTAACAAACAAAGGGGATTCTTACTAAATAAACTTAGAATGTCCAAGTGGTAACACTGTTTATATAAACATACCGTATATACCATATATAAATAATTAAAGCAAAGATATATCGATCGCTGAGGGACAAAATAGTGTAATCCTTCACGCTAAATTATTTAGTATATTTTTCGATAATAATAATTATTCAAAACATCGTGTGAAATTTTCTTTCGCTTATTAAACTCATAAAGGACTATGAGACTCTGTTTATTCGTAGATCTCTAAGCGAAAGGTATCCGAGACTGTAAGTCTGTTAATTCATTTAAAAAAAACTTCGTTCTTTATAAATGTTACTTCCTTACTTATTCTCTTATCAGGAATATATATTATTTTTTCGTATAATTATACGTAATTACTTCGATAGACAAAATTTCAATGGTCTTGTTCGTTCGTAATAGTGAAAACATATTGACGATGTGTACAGATACGAAAACGGACATGAACGGACAGTTTATTTATATAAGTAGACTCCCTTTGACAGAGAGTCGAGTTTCCATGACCACTCTTTGATAATATCCACCAAGCACTCTCGCCACACAAATGGTTATTACAACGCGAGGCTCTTGTTGATATATGTACACTGCGAGCACGAGGGGGATAGAGAGAGCGGTCTCCATATAAACGCTGATGGCTCTTTGGATTGATATTGATTACCTCGTCACGGGGAAATCAATTTATCCGGAAATGTATCTTACGAAATTGTATATGGAGAGTGGTCAGAGGGGTTTCTCGTATCTGTGCAGAGTTTTAATGTTCTTTAAAAATGCTATATCCAATAAACAGCCAAATGTCGTAGATATTTCGTCAAGTGATCGTGTGATTGTATTAAAAGTTAATAACGGCGGATTAAGAGAAGGTGCTCCACGATCAAAGGTTGGAAAATACGTTTTTGTTTTACATCGCGAAAAGAAACTGTTCATCGAATTCTAAAATCAACAAATGTTCCAAATACTTTTCTACTAATGTAAACAAAACATTATAATATAATCAAATGGCAAGAAAAACTTACGAACTAAAACATAAATTACGAAATAAGAACGTTAACGCAAGTACGAGGTCTGTTAAAAAAGTATCGCGAATTTTTAATTTCCGCGGGCTACGTATATTCGATTTTAGATTTTTTTCTGGCGTTAGGTTGGTACTCATGTCCCTCACTTATGCTGAAAAAATCGGCCATTTTGAATGTTTAGTTAATTGTTGACAGCTATTTTGGTTAGACGTGTTTTAGCTTGTCTTCGATTTTTGCCTATTTCAAAAAATGGATCGAAGAATCTGCATCAAATTTTGTGTGAAAAACAAAATTAAGTGCGCGGACGCATTCTGAATTTTGACTGTGGCATATGGTGAAGCTACGTTGGACCAAAGCAACGTTTATCGGTGGTACAAAATGTTCTCAGAGGGCCGAGAAGATGCGAACAACGAAATGTGTTCCGGACGCCCGAGCACATCAACAACAGACGAAAACATTGATGCAGTGAAGAAAATAATATTGGCCAATCGTCGAATCACCGTTAGAGAAGTTGCTGAGGAACTAAACATATCGATTGGCTCGTGCTATTTGATTTTTACCAATGATTTGGGCATGAGACGGGTCGCCGCGAAATTCGTGCCAAAATTGCTCAATTTCGAACGAAAACAGTGTCGCGTTAACATTGCTAAGAAGCTGTTGAACTCGGTCCGCGACGACCCAAATTTGCTTCAGAGGGTCATAACTGGTGACGAATCATGGGTTTATGGTTATGACGTGGAAACCAAAGCTCAATCATCGCAATGGAAGCTGCTTTTTTGGAATAGGCGAAAATCGAAGACAATCCAAAACACGTCTAACCAAAACAGCTGTCAGAAATTAACTAACCATTCACAATGGCCGATTTTTTCAGCATAACTGAGGGACATGAGCACCAACCTAACGCCACAAAAAAATCGAAAATCAAATATACGTAGCCCACGGAAATTCAAAATTTGCGATACTTCTTGAACAGACCTCGTATATGGGATTTCACTCAAAGTCACGACTGTTACGACCATCCCTAAAATTCTGCCGTAAAAGGGATGACTGCTCGTTCGGACAGGTAGAGCGGCGCGAAGGATGAGCTTGCGAGCTGCTTCGAAGCCCAAAAATGTCGGAGCAACGACGGGCGAACAGGAACAACGAGAAAGTAGCGATTGTCGTTGGAAGTGGAAGGAAAATAGTGCCAGATAACGTTTTACAGAAACATTACACTTCGGTCATCCGTTTTGTCTAGATCGTCGAGAAATTCGAAAAATCAATAAAATTGGAGTGTATTATCTCGTTACAAGAAACGACAAACCAAATTTTCATTGGCTTACGCGCGCGCGTTAAAGATGCTATTGGTTTTTTATTAATTTTCGAATAACAATATCGTTGCAAGGTTGAATTGAATTTATCAAAAATGAAAATTCACGCTTCTTCCTTGCGAATATGCTTCTTCGAAAAGAAATTGTAAGCAAAGAGTGTTGGAAGGAGCAAACGTACCACGTGACACACGAGTGCGAGAGATAGCGGCAAAGTCTTATCGGTACTTTCTCCCAAACGGCACAACCGATTAGAATTAAATAAGCTTAGCCACTTTTTGACACCATAATGCAGTAGGCTAAGCTTATTTTATCCCGATCGATTGTGTCATTTCGGAGAAAGTACATTTAGCGTTTTTTCTAAATGGACGAAGTGTGTGATACATCCCTTTAAGTGGTAATTATCGGTATAGATCGCTCGGAAAGTATTTGTAAAAAATATTATTGTTAATTCTGTGATTTTTCGGCATGACTGTACGTGCCAGTGGCGTCTTACATTGGCTTGAAAATTCAATACTCAATAGTCTCCTTCGTCTCATGTTTTCCCGATCGTAACGCGTCTCGTGCAGGTTTCTTCCGTCCCGAGAAACTCGTGCATCGCGGTTAGTACAATACCTAATACTAGCTGTATAACGACAGAGGATAGGCGCGACCGGCATTGTGGCATGTCGGCAAAATGGTAGTCGGAGTATCGATACTCTTCTGTAATTTTACAGTTAGTACATTACGTTGACGATATCGCACACAAGAAAAACGGTATGTCAATGAAAATAAATGCATCGAGGAAAACTCGACACTGACTAGTGAATAATTATTCATCATCTAAACGATTTGTTATAATAAATTAAAGAAGTTACCGTTAAATTTTATAACGATTTTTTGGGGGTCGTTGGGGTCGACAACATATTGAATTCGGTCGTAATTCGGTTTTTTATTTATATCATCCGGAGGGGGGGGGGGGGGGGGGCTGTCACAATTTTTTATTTATTCTGTCACAGTATTTTTATTTATTCTATTATTATCGGAATTAGTCACAGTTAAAAATTAATCTCAATGTTGAATATTAAGCCCGAGAAGAAAATTTATTTTACAGCCCGAGATCGTCCGATTTAGTCGATGTAACTACTTTCATTTTTCCACAGTGTAGAACGTTTATTTAACAAGATTCATTGGGTACGAAAAAGAAAATATTTCAGGATGTTTTTTTGTCCAATTCGAATTTATCAGTAATCGGGTATTTATTGGTTAGAGGTAAAGTAGAAGGATATGGTACTGGTGACAGTAAACGAACGTTCAGACACGAATTTCAGTTCAGTTGCCGGACTCCAGCTCTCTCGTACTACTGAAAGTTCTTTCAGGACAATTGCAAATGTTTAATTACTCGATGTATACAGTATGGAATTATTTCAGCAATTACATTCTCGCGTTTCATATCATACAGATTCTTTTAATCGGACCACTATTTACAAAAGTATTTGTTATTTACGGTACATTGTGTTAGTTTTTTCAACTTTTCAAACAAAAATTATTTTCTTTCACTTTGCGCAATAAACTTGGCGAACGGTTTTTGTAGAACGAAAATATGATGAAATGCAAAAAATTGATGTCAAAAAAATATTGGTAAAATAATCGCAAAAATAATTCAAGTATCGTCTAATGAGGAAAGGCTAACGAGTTGAACTAACTTTCTCATACCTATTTACTTGTTTTCAGACGAATAGACGTCATGAATATATCGAGGAGTTTTGAACTTTATTTATATATCTAACTCTTATTTTCTGTCTCGTCCTTGTTCACTTGGTACTCTTCCACCTCACTTCCTTCGCCTTGAAGCAGTTTCTATAGAACCCTTCAAACCCAAGGTACAACGAACTCGAGTGGAGTTGAATAAAAGTAATAAAGTGTACAATTTCCCCAACATTCTTTTATTTCAACACTTTCATTCAGCCTGTTTCTGGATTAAAACTTTACGAGATCCCTTTAGCAGTTATTTTTTTACGTACACAAAAGGCCCCACAATTTTTTTGTTTAAATGCATATCATTAACCATTATTCTTGATTCAGCACGCTTTCTATGTCATTTTTACCGAATTCATAAAGTAACATAAATATAATTTTTTAAAATAAATTCTCGTCTAATTGGAGTTGGAAAAAATAATAATTATAACACGCCGAGAAATAAATAATATAAAGTCTCGTTTGGGGTTTTTGAAGCGATTCTTTTATTTCCAACAAGTTGAAAAGGATCGTGGAACCCTTAAAACATACAAAATTCATCTTGATTAAATTCTCTCTTTTTTTTTTCAAGTTTCGTTCATCGCTGTACTTCCCATTTTGTAATGTCGTTAATAAGGCAAATTATGATTTATCATTCATCTTAATCAATCGACACCCTTCAATGAAGATTATTTTATTAAATGTGAGTTTTTTGTTTGGGCAGGGGCGGAGAGGGGGTGGTGGTTGAGCATGAGTTCAGGCACATATTTCGAGGAGGTAAATCGCCGTTTGGTTGGCGGCAAACCGACGCCAGTAGTCACGGCCCTGACCCGCTCAGACATCAATATATAGACACATACAAGCGCACACATACACATTTATATATATATATATATATATATATATATATATATGTATGCATACACAGTTTTTATTCGTGCACATATAAAGATATAATTCGCAATGCGTGCGGGGGCAGAGTGCGATTGCTTCATTGACTTCCTGCTATCCCGATACGAAAACGCGCGTTCGAGATTTCTTCGCGAAGAACGAAACATTCTTTGAGTCGTCGGAGTGAATCAGACGCACGAGGTACGTATATCTCGACGACGCTGAACTTCTGAGTCTTATTATTATTTATTTTTATTTTTTTATCGTGCTTATCACGAGGAATGTTCACCGCGCCGAATCAATTTTTGTTCTCGCAAGTTCGGCCATACCCGAAAAGGGTTGGGAGCAAGTTCGTTAAGTTTTACCCTCTTACTGGCTATCTCTCTCACTTTCTGTCCCAACAAAACAACGTCATTGCCCTCTTTACCCCTTCCGCATACGTTTGGGCGGGGGCGCAGGAGTGAGGGGTTAACGTGCGCAGAAGAGAGTTGGCGCTCGAACGTCGATATCAATTTTTATCGAACAAAAATTCCATCCACGAAACTGTGCGAACGAGTGACGAGAGAAAACGGCCGATCGGGAATTTATATAGTACGCGCTGTGTATATTGGCGTCGTTTCGACTGCAGAAAGGGTGAAATTTCTTCCCCGCACAATTTAGCGTGAGGAAACTTTCCGCCGGACATTTACTTTACGAAAAATATACGCAATGCGTAAAATCTACCTTTTTATAAATGCATCGCACAATTATACGCGCAAGGCTTGACTGCAGCTTGTCAGGGATTATAACGCGATACGACAGAGTAATTAAAGTACCACGCGACAAAAAACACGAGTGCGTGCACCAAATGGATATATGCCGGAATTTTGTGCAGTTCGATGATTCGCACTTTGGTAACACGAGTGTTATTAACTGTACCGAGCGTCTATAGATGAAAACGAAAAAGAGCATGACTATATACATGTGCATAATTTATCACGGTGTTCGTCAAAGTTAAATTGAGATTCAACAAATCTCAGAGAGTCGGCGAACCAGCACAGATTAACAGGATGGAATATCGTACGGAAGGACTGAGAATGGCGTGTGTAAGGCCAAAGAAACGAGAAACTAAGAAATAGGAGCAAGGAGAGTGAGAGAGAGAGACAGAGCTGAATGCTGGATGAGGGTGCTCCGCTGTTAGGGATGAAGAAAAATGGCGCGAGATCAAAGGACACGCCGGCAGCGAAAGGGATTACGGATCGTTTCCGTTTCTCTCTCTTTTTTCCCCTGTTTTTTTCTCATTTTTATTTCTCTCTCTCCCTGTAGCCTCTACCACCAGACATGGATTTCAAATGGACGAAAGTAACATAAAATAACATTTTCCAAAAATTATCGAGAATTTCGAACGAAATTCGGAGATTATCCATTTCTAAAGATCAATTATTCCAAAAATTAATCTGAATTATTCGAAATAAGGATGAATTTCTTGTTTTCTAATAAATACTCCAATGCTATTGCTAATTGTGACATTTTTTTAAATTGACGACGAATAAAGTTAGATTGTTCGGTAAATATTTTGTAGTTACATCTTCCTCTTTTGTTTAAGGAGTTATACGCAGTTGGGAAACCGAAAAAAGGCGATTTTTCAAGAATTTTTCCTGGAAAGACATTTTTATTTATTAACGTAAACATTTATATACGTTTTGTGGCAACTTTTAACTTGATTTTTATATTTTTTATTTGTAAAAATAATGATTTTTATAGCTGCTATAGTCGATCTCCGGGTGCTCCTCTAAAAAAAGGTGTCTGACGGTGAGCACGATATCTCCGGTTTGGATTATCCAAAATTAAAAAAAACCAAAAAGATTCTATTAGTGGATAGATAAATCTAGGTATTGATCGAAGGAATAGTCGAAATTTTGATTTTTCACAAAATGGCGGCTCCAAAAAGAAAAAATTCCAATTTTCGACCAAAATTTTTTCGCTGAATTGTTTTAAAAAAATATAAATAATTATTGGAAATCTTATCCATTCGATCCATACCTGAAGAATATATCTGAGAAGGTTGTGTTAAAATTGCAGACCGATCGGTCGAGCCGTTTTTGAGAAATCGTGCACACCGACTTTGAAAACGCCGTTTTGAGAAAAACGCGTTCAAAGTTTAGGCAGCCTACTTTGTAGCGCTCCGAGCGTCCTTACAAATATGCATGTATCTCCAAGAATATTTGCCGGATTGATTTGAAATTTTCAGAGAATATACTCAAATATATGTACATTCCGAAAATGCAATAAAAAAAATCGATTTTTTGAAATTTCCCACTGTCTATAATCCCTTAAATGAATCTCGATGATACTTGTATTGGAAAAGATATGAGCCTGTTTTTCTTTTATTGATTTGATTAACCTTAAAACGAACAATTTACATTGTTGATTTAACTCATGTATATTTATCAGATATACGGTGGAAAATACATTCCAGAAATGTAAGCGTGGAAAGTGCGCATGGTAGGAAATATGATAGAAAAAGTTCTCGCTCAGTTTTTTATGACTCAGTTTATATATACCATAATAGCTATGTTGGAAATATATGAGATCGGTGAAACACAATTTTTAAGATTATTTCATGACAAACTAATTACGAAGAATTATTTCTCTTCGTAATTTATGCAAATTTTTTTCTAACCACGTACAATTATTTCATCAGAAAGTTAAAATATTTTCTTCATACTAAAATAACAAGTTTCGTATTCACATTCAACTTATATTAAGAATAAATTAATTAATAATAAGTAATAATGCATGACATAAAGACTCACCTCCCAATTCTTCTTCAATTTATTGATCGTAAATAATTTCGGCATCGCGCTGACGCTTCCTTCTCCCGAAGCACAAAGGAACGAAAAGTCAAAAGTTCGTACGTTTACGCGTCGCGAAATTGAACTCTCAAATTTCCATATATTATAATATCACGAAATTCGACCGAACGATTCGATTTACAAATTTTATTATTCCGCACACTGTATTCACTGGTGTTGATTATAAAATGCTCGTTTAAGAATCACATCGACGATAAAAACGTTTTTTTTCTTCGATTATGCAATTAAGTAATTTGAAATTTGTGCAAGAATTGCCCGTCTTCGGGCAGAAATTGCTTTTTTTACGTTCGGCAAAAAGACTTTTGGAAATCTTAGAATCGCAATGTTGACGTTGTCGTCAAGGAACGATTCGTGCCTCGCTTGTTAAACCGATAGATCTATTTTATCGTCAAATTTTTATTCGTATTATTATTATCAGCATTATTATTGAAATAAAACATCTCGATTATTAAAATTTGGTCTAGTTGAAATCACGTGTGTACGAATATCGAATTATTTTAGTACGAAAGCTTTGATGATTTTGCTAATCCCCATTGTTAGGTGGAATCGACACAACTTTGTTGAAGAATAAATAAACGAGAGATTATTTCGAGTAGGAAATGTTAAAAACAAACGTACCAATGTAGAGATGAACGACTCAAGTTTCACGAAGATGTAACACGATATCCAATAAGTATGTAATAAGTAATGAAATTAATTAACAATTAATAATTGACATGTGAAGAAAAACTTTTTGAAGAACCACGGCTTTTACAGCGCGCGCTACCACTACTACCGCGCTACCTGCGCGTTCCGGGCGTCAGATGCCACCTGCGCCATCTAACTACAGAAATGATAAACCATCTAGCGAATTTTTGAGTAAAGAAGAAATCTCTCTTCTTATTTATATTTCCGGTAAGTTCGCGAAAAAGTAATGGAGACTAAAAAAAAAAGAGAGATGAATAAAGATTCTTATACGTTTACATATTAATTTCATTGAACAATTTTACGCGGTATTATTAATCGAAAATCTGCCTAAATATATTTATAAAAAAAAGGCAATAATATTTCGCGATAGCCACGCGTCGGGTGATTCCCGTAGTAGTTTAAACCGACGACAGTGGGGTGGCGATACAGTCTCGCACGAGACCACCAAGAAGAATAAAGCCATTTCGCCATCCGGTCCGGTTATTTTTAACGCCAAAAAAACATTTTTTTTTTATTATTTAAATCGACAAGGTAATAACGAAACGACCATTAACGTGCTGCTCTAAGTCCGAAAAAAAAAAACCAACAACGTTTTGTTCGCCTCGTACGCGAAGAGATTTTCAAAAATTTGAAAGCGTGAAATTGGTCATTTCGCGTATAATAAGTTTGTCCACATATCGTCGCTCGAGCATATAGCAATGTTACTCCGGTGGGCTCTTGCCAGCTGTGTGTATGTGATGAGCCGCGAAAAAAAAAAAATCAAAGCAAAGAGAAAAAAACCAGTATAGTGTCATGCTCGTCTGTTGTGACAGCTCTCCTCTCGCGTGTGTGCATCCAGCAGCCAATTCTTGTATTGGGTTATTTTCTTTTTTTTCTTATACGATCTATCAATAGGGCCGTATAACCTGCTAATTGTCTTTTTAAATTTTGCTGCGTCAGGCACACAACACATTCACCTCGACAGAGTTGCGAGGAACAAGGGACTTCCTCGCAGGCTGGTTTTTTTTTTCTTTCTTTTTTCGCAGCGCGATTGTAACCTAGAAAAAACTAAATTGCTTCGGAATTGTAAATAATTCTTCGAGACCGTCAGTGCGGGAATTTCGAAATTTTCTTTTCCCTCCGCAGAGTTTGTCGTTTTTTTTTTGTCTTACAAGATTTTTATGTTTTTCAGGGAGTTTGGGGCGATTGTCGTCGATATCGAGTGAATTTTTACAACGTGAATGAGCACAAGGTGAAACTCGACGTACACCCGCGAGTCAGAGCGAGAAAGAGAGAGCGATGGAAGTCTTCAAGGAAGCAGCCTTAAGGGCTGCCGGTGAGCCTAATAAATCGACTAAAAAATCATGGTCCGAGCTACGAGGAGTCGTCAGAGATTTCAGACGAAGATTGTCGGGTGTTTCGGATGCCTCTGTACCTGACGACGTTACATTCAGATCACTGCCAGATGGAAGGTTGGATAATAATATTTGCGCAAAGATTGGCAAGAGATCGTTTTGTTAGGGGTGGTTTAAGGACCAACATTTGGAATTTTTCAACCAATTACGAAAATTTCATTGAAAAACTGGAATTGTCAATCTGTAATTGCTGTTCTTTTATTGATACTTCATGATGTATAGCATTGGGACTAGAAAAATGTATTTATCAACGCATTTGTCTAATAGAAAAATAGAAAATTTGCTGGTGGGAAATTTGACGACGATGTTTTGTTCAAATTCAATTCAAGACATTTGATTTTTCATTTCTATTTATGCTACTACGGTATAATTGTAGGACTAGGATATACTTTTTGGGAACTCCGAACAATGGCTGGGAAACGACACTATTATACGTCGATATTGGCCTTTCCGATCATAGTAACGGCTACAGATTACACTGGCTACCTGTGATCGAAGCAAATTTTCAGAGGTACGGATTGACCTTCAATCTGAATTTTTATCACACACTGATTGTCGTTTATATTCAAGGATGCTTAACGTACGAAGGCCGGTTTAAAAGTTAGATACACTAAAATTTGAATCTGCGGTTAATTTCGATTGGCCTTTACAGAGGCAAAAAATTCTGACTATGGAGTTAACAAACATTTTTCCATTGCTCCATAAATATTTTTCAAATTTGGTTGTAATTATCACATCGTGAAATTCCTATGTAATATAGTTTTGTCAATTCAAAAACTAAGCATCTTTGATAGCCTTAAAGTATACATTTATTTTATTTATTTCACAATCCAGCGACTCATTGTATGCACTAAATTTTCCGTCTACGATTTGTCCTATAACCATTATTTTTTTAAGCGTTTCCAGTGTGAATAGGCTCTCGCGAGAGGAACAATTACTGTGGGAGAGGAAAAGACTGACAACATGGGGTATTACCAGCTACGAGATTCATCTCGAGAGTGGAAAATTGGTATTTCCCGCTGCTAGTAGTCTGTATCAATGCGTGGACACGGGTTACGCGGTAATCTTTTACTTTTTTTTCCTCAAATATTTTATCCAAATGAACATTGTAGAATTCAAACATGTCTGAATTACAGTAAAAATGGCAATTTATAAAGATAAAAATCGATTTCTCAGCCTGGACCATTGTTCCCGTCAGAATTGAGAATTTCAACGCCAGGCGCAAAATTATGCCCTCAAATATGTCCGTGGAACAACGCGCTGATCGCTTATACGTGCTCCGGTGATTTGTATTTATCGCACAGTATAACAGGAGCCTCGGTGCGTCTCACACACGCGAGAAAAGGTGGTCGAAACATTTCCGAAGATCCTCTAATAGCGGGAACACCGTCTTACGTTATGCAAGAAGAATTCACGAGGTTGGAACAGTTATTTTTTTGTTTTTGTTCATAATTTTTCTATTATAGAAGTATTTTTTCGCCACGTCTTTAGTTTTTTTTGTTATATCTTTCGGTTTTTTCATTTTTTAGATACACCGGCTACTGGTGGCAGCCTAAATCCAACGACGGTGTTTACAGAATAGTTTACGAGGAGGTTGACGAGAGCGACGTTAAGATATTTTGTTTCCCATCCACCTCGACCTATCCATCGACCCTCAATACCGGTGACGTTGATGAGTTTCGATTTCCGCGAGCGGGCACGTGTAACGCAAAGAGCAATCTAAAAATGGTACGATTTCTATTGACCGACACTCATCGGATCGTTAATATTGAAATTCTCGAGTTGCAATATCCTCTGCATATTATGTTTCCGTGGATGGAATACTTAGTGAGAGTCGGATGGACGCCGGACGCTCAGTAGTGAGTATTTATTTATTTGATCGCTTATTACTTTAACGGATCTTCGTGGTTTGAAGTTTTTATTCACATTATAAAGAACGCATGCTTTTCCATCAAATTTCCGGTCAAAAAGTAACGCAGATGGAACGATATTATACTTTCGTACACTACATTGGTTTTTACCTTTTTTCGTTAACTTCATCGAATAGTTTTGTTAATTTTTTTTTTAAGGTCTTGAGGTTCATAATCGTTGATTTATAGTATTTATACGATGTATTCGTGTACCGTAAAAGCTTAATTTTTGTAGTAAATAAAAATATCATTAAAACGATAATAAAACTTTATCGATTATGTTCTGAAATATTGACTCTTCTAAAATGTGTCCCATTCCTTCGTTTATCAGCATTTGGGTACAGTTGCTCGACAGAAAGCAGCAAAGATTGGAATTGGTACTGTTGTCGGTCGACAATTTTTGCGAACCACCGCCCAATGTTTACAGCTCGGAAAATCACTTTACACCGTCTTCGGCGAGCGTACAAGTTATATATTCCGAGCAGAGCTCAATATGGATAAACGTCAATGATCTTCTGTACTTTTTGCCATCCGACGACACGACCGAGGTGAAGTTCCTTTGGGGAAGCGAAGAAACGAAATTTATGCATCTGTATCTCATAACGTCGAGTATAGCTGGTACGTTTGTACGATTTTTTTTTTCTTTTCAGTTCGCTAAAGTTAAGAAAGTGCAACTAAATTCTGGTCTCAAATTAGTGTCGATTGAACCAAGCAACTTGTACTAGGATTATTTTTTATTATTTTTCTCTGTACCCTTCCGGGTTTTTACGTATGACCCTTCGTAATTCCATTTTTTCCATTTTTCCCCCTATCCGCATTTCGCTGATCTAACCTCAATTCCATTGCGCCCGCGGACATCTTAGCCACTCCGTATCGCATTTTCCATGGGCACAGGGAAACTGCGAAAAAACTGTGTCGATGCAGACGGCTTTCTTTTCGACTGAATTTCAATTGTATTTACTACATTAGAAACTTAATAAAACTGCCCTCCCGCTCAACAGCCTGCTTAACTAGTACTAGTATTTTTTTTTCTTCGTCATTCAAATAATTAATTCTCATTCAAGGTCTGAGCAACGGCGTAGAAGAGCCGCTCGATCGTTTGGACAGTGTATACTTGCAACCGCGTGTAATAACAAAGATGGCGATAACTCAGGGCGATTGGCAAGTTTTACGTCGTAAATTGTGGGTCGACGAGGCTAATTCGATCGTTTATTTCGCTGGTTTGCGCGAAGGACCTCTGGAACAGCACGCTTACGCCGTGTCGCTTCGTAGACCATTGGAAATACGTTTGTTGACGAGACCTGGTTGCAGTTATAACAACATTTATTTCAACAAAGAGTGCACGATGCTGGTGACTGTGCACAGTTCGATCAAGAGCTCACCCTCGTGTCAGGTAAATTTCAGAATGTCAATTCCTCGGTCAAACGTATAGATAAATTTATTCTCATTTTTTAAATTAAGATTCTGTCGTTACTTTTGTTAAAGCGCTGTTTTAAAAAAACTGTATCATCAGGTATTTAGAATATCACAGACAGACTGGACCGTGGAGAGTATTTCATTGACGCCGGTTGGTTATCTGGTCGAGCCAACTGTACCGGAGTCCGAGTTATTCGCGCCGAGCATATACGCACACAAAATCACATCCGGCGACACGATATACTCGATGATCTTTAAACCTCATAACTTTCAACGTTCCGTCAAATATCCGACGATACTGCAAATTTACGGTGGTCCAGACGTTCAACTTGTTACAAATACTTTCAAGGTAATATTGAACGAGAAAAAAATCGGAATAATCGAGAATTCGTAGATGCCGACAGAGAAGAATGAGATGAAATATTTCGAGCTTTTTTTTCTGCTGTTCAAAAGTTCTTTCATTAATTCTCCATCAGGGAATGAGGCATTTTCGGCTACACATGCTCGCGGCCGAGGGCTACTGCGTCGTTCTCATAGATTCGAGAGGCTCAAAGAACCGAGGTCTGAGTTTCGAGAGTCATTTGCGAAAGAGAATGGGAACCGTGGAGCTGAGCGATCAGGTCGAGGTGCTAAAATTATTGGCCGAAAAAACGGGTTACATAGACTTGAATAGAGTCGCTCTTCACGGATGGTCTTACGGCGGTTATTTGAGTCTAATGGGTATCATACAGTATCCGGAAGTATTCAAGGTAATTTTATACCTCGTCAAACATAAGTTTATTTAAAAAATACATGCAAATTTTCGCCTTTCTTTCGACAAAGTCAATTTGTTTACACGATGTTCATTACCAACCGGCCATGATATTGAATAGATATTTTTTTAACTTTTCTTTCTCCCAACGTATAGCCTTTCGGGTTTTTCCCAATTCTATTTTCTCCATTTTTCCCTCATCACATTTTAGCCGCACTTCGCTAAGCTAACCTAACTTTCATTGCACTCGCGGCCGTTTTCGCTACACTGTACCGCATTTGCCATGGACACAAGGAAACTGCGGAAAACCTATATCGAGACAGACGGCTTTGTTTTTTTTTTTTAGTGATTTTCAGTTGTATTTACTACAATAGAAAATCAATAAAACTGCGTCCCGCTAAACAGTCGGCGCACCAGCCAGTGCACGGCTAAGCAGTCACCCATCCAAGTAGTGACCGCGGCCAAAGCTGCTTAACTTGGGTGACCGCCAGACCGTGCACCGACCGCGCGTCCACTGTTGTCGGCAAATGGCCATGATATTTAATCAATGGCCTATCTATTTAATCTATTTAAAATTTGAATGATGCATCGATGGACAATGTATCAATGAACAGATTGAGCCACCACTCGTCATTACCAGATGAATATTATGAACTGTTCTTTGAAAAAAAAATTGTACCAAGAATATATCTCAAAAATTGCCGTAAATTACCTTATGTTCACGAATCGATCGCTACAGATATTTTTTCAATCTACTGACACATATGACTACCATTATACTATTTTTTTCTGCCGTGAATTGATGAAATGATTCATAAAACATCGCGCTTGAGTCCACCGGATGGCATTAGACCGAAGGAACTATTTTTAACGTACATTAATCGGTGAATAGAATTTAGAAACACTTTATCAGAATTTTACTACCTTTTTAACGACACATTATCGTTGAAAATTCCACGAAAGGAATCAACCAAGACTCGTTGTTACAATGAAAAATTGAAATACAGAAATTTTCGATTGTTTCAGCTCGCTATAGCCGGTGCGCCGGTCACCTGTTGGAATCTTTACGACACCGGTTACACCGAACGTTACATGGATCTACCGCAGGACAATTATGCCGGTTATGTCAACGGTTCGGTACTGACGTACGTTAACAAATTTCCCGACGATGCTAATCGTTTGTTAATTATCCACGGTCTCATAGACGAGAATGTACATTTTTTTCACACGAGCGAATTGATAAATGCTCTTATAAAGACTGGCAAACCGTATCAACTGCAGGTTTATCCGACCGAGAGGCATAGCTTGAGAAATTTGGACGCAACGAGGCATTACGAGACGACGTTGCTGTCATTTTTACAAAATAATCTATGAGACCGTGGCGCAACGAGAATCGGACGGGGGGATATTTTAAATAAAAAATAACAACATTTTATCGTTCCTCCGCGGTCAAGACTCGCTGTTAGTCCGTCAAAAGCTGATAAAAGAATGTTTTTTTCTCTCCCGCCCCGCAAATTAATGCAAATCAACTGCCATTAATTTTTATGTACATAGAAACTTAAGAATAATAATGAACTCTTCCATCGCGCGAGCGCGTCCACCATTCTCCTCTGAGTCGTCAAAATAATTTCGCGAATTTTTCAACATTTTGTCATCGCGAATCTTTAATGCGTAATTGCAACGGTTCTCACTTTTGTGCGTTTTAGTTATTTTTTTTTTACGCTATTCTGACAAGAAAAAAAGCAAAACAGTTTTATCTCTCATTCGTGTTTGTCCTGCCCGACATTTAACATTTTTATTTTCTATCGTTCAACATCAAGATTCAACAGAATCTATACACCCGATCGCCCTTAACAGTATTACGTCATTAACGAGAAACTAGTTGCAATAATTGACGCGTAGAATGTCGCGAATGTTCATACGGATGAATTCGACCGAGTGATTACAAAAATAATGTTCTTTCTATTAACTTTAAATCTGTACGCAAATATAATTAATTTTTTTTTCTTCTTGAAAGAAGGCTGTTTGCGAGAATTATGCGCGATACACTGTGATTTCTGAGATGCGAATGGAAAAAAAAACGCGATAAGCCTGTGAGATCGTTTCTACGCGATGTTTGTTTTGTTTTTCGTTCGAAAATCGTAAATAGAATGTGAGAATTTATCGTAGAAACACTCCGAGCCATAACATTATGATATATAGTAGTATAAATATTTTAAAACATGAACGCCTGATGTCCAGCGACGACGCGCGCGTTCCCCCTTCTCCCCTTACCCTCTACACAGCGCGAGTCACTTCAGGAATCTTAGATTCTTATTGACCACAACTTGTTAATTTTTAATCAAAATCGACAATACTCACGATAATTGACTAGTGCATATTGTACCCCCCCAAAAAAAGAAATGTACGACTACTTACTCCACCAACGCCACGATCGGGACGAGTGTGAGTTTCTTTCCACATTCTCTTAGTTATGATCTTCAATTTTTGTGTTTTTTTTTAATTTATAAGAAAAGTTTTGTTTCCACTGTACTTACCGAATGCCCCCTCTAACACTAGAAATTTCGTTCCCACTCCCTATAGACGTAAATATATATTTTTTAAAAACTCGATCATGTACATACCACGAGGAGCGCGAAACGACGATCGAAAAAAAAAAAAAAGATAAAAAACCAATGTGTACGATCGAATAATGTTCTTCGACAGTTTCACGGATAAATAGAGCAATGAGTATTAAGAGATCGATGAAGTATTTGCGAATTTTTCATGATTGTAAACAAACACCACTGTCTTGCATCAATTTGGTCATGATTATAATTGTGGATAAGTAAATTCATTATTTTGTACACGTCTACGTATTTTTGTTTATTTTTTTTGTTTGTTATTGTTGAAATGATTGTTAACGACGAATCCTCCTTCCTTGTACAAGTGATGTGCAAACGATTTGAAAAATCGATACTTCGGTGCTTTTTTTTTGAGATCGCTGATAGTAAGATTATTGTCGAAATTTTTTATTTCAATATTTAAAAATTTATAAATCTGTGGATATTTGAAATACTTGATCATAAAAACGAGCCTAAGTACATTCAGGATTTGTTCAGGATGTAGATTTACAATAAAGCCAGTGGTTCTCATAAGTTTAGTTATTTTTTGTTGAATTTTTATTGTTAATCTTTTTAAAATATAAACACTATCGTTTGTCGGTATAGCCAGTTCTGGTTTTACGATTGAGGAATTTGTAAAGGAACCAAATTCTCTTGGACAAGTGCTTCCATTTGGATGGTCTGGCCACAGGATAAATTCCTTTGGCCAACATTTTCTCTTTTCTTATCAAAACCTGCATCTCGTTACCGCCAACGCCGCGCAACCAAGATGGCACGTGATATATTATTCTTGTCGGATGAAGATTGTCGCTACCGAGTATGTCGATGTAATCATTTTGTCCGAAGAGTGCACGCTTTTGGGACCACAAATTTTTTGGTCGATATATGGGCATTTCTTCAATTCTACGGGTCGATTTTCTCGGCAAGAGACCACGAAACACTATTGGATCTCGGTAGCCATAGCGTCTTACCAACGGACCCTTAGCTACTTTGTCCGCGTGATACCGATAACGCACCTGCGTTAATTGAGGCGACAAACTCTTTGCTGTCGTGCGGAGGACATTCGATAACCAAGACATGACTAAAAATTAAACAAGTTTTTGTTAATCTATTTAACCTCGTTTATGACTAACCAGAAAACGGTTACCGTACGGCAATTTAAACACTTATTCAGGACAGCCTACGGTATTTTCCAGAATTTTTTTATCATTTTCATATATTATTTTTTTTATTATAAATTAATCTCCGCCATCTTAGAATTTGAAAATATGGGAATTCCGACTTGAAATTTTGATTCGGTGGCTAATAAACCCCTCAGGAATATTATTTCCAACAATGCATGATGTTAAAAAAAATATATACCTCAGAGGGTTAAGTACTGGAACGTAAAAAGAAAGTAACCGGAATCGCTAAAAACCGAAATGTCAAATGAAAAAGATGAACTAGATTTATTTATTTACTAAATGTAACCGCAAGTACCGGCTTCGTGTGAAACAACATACATAAAGACAAACAAAAAAAATTCTTTATAAACCGGAAGTTTGAGGTTAGTGCACATGAAGGTTTTTAGTATGTCTGTTACTTTTTACATATCAAATGACAGTTTCGTACTTTGGGATGTAAAAAGTGATGCTCACCTGAATTACAGATATACACGGGAAATTAATTAATTACAATTCTTTGTAAAATCATTTATAATAAATGAGAGTTTATTTGATAGAAATAACCAAGTGACTATAGTGTAAAGATGGGCGATGCTGCTCAGGCCGCCTGGCACCTGGTCAAGTTCATGAATCTTACCCTGGCGGTATTTTTATACACCAGAACACGCATCAATGTAGCTAACATCGGAATGGTAGAGAGCCATATAAATTTCTAATGACTGCTCATTCAAAATATCTCTTCGAGTTTCTTCGTCGTTCCTGAAACTCTATATTCATCGCTTGGAAAAGTTAAATAATAAACAAACGTCATCCATCTCTCTCTAAAGTTTAAAAAGTGCTTTCTCATCTCACAGTCCGAGGGATAACTCGTCATCCGATTGTCGTTTCAATCTCATAAAAATGATAAAATTAACGAAAGAAATCGATCTTGAGGGTTACGCGCTTATCGTGCCGGCTGTCGCTGTGGGAAATGTCGCACAATTAACCGTAGATCTTTTAATTTACAACAGTGGTATGAACAAAATTGGACAACTTGTTAGTCCCGATTTTATACCTTTCCTCGGTGCCGATCCGTTCGATCAAAATTCATGTGACATCTGCACAACGGCAGATTTTTATATTCACAAAGAAAAAAAAATTATTGCACTGCAAATACGCTCGCCACCGTTAACCAAACTCACCGATTTTTTCACAAAGTTGCGGGCCTTTGTTGAAGAGCGAAAAATTTCCAAGGCAAGTATTTTTTTTCATTTAATCGTCAAATACGCATTGACAACTTAAAAAAGTCAATACTATTAAATTGTTGAATAAACAATTATGCACAAAATCCATTCAAGAATTGTAGAATGGAGAATTTACAAACATTTTTCATTTATTTGTACGCGATTGTTTTAGCTAATTTCAAGTCAAATTTGCGTAAACAATTTGTTAAAAACGAAGGTGATTTTTGCAGGAATAAATTTATGCAAATTTAATGTTCAAGGAAACGTGAAAAAAAGTTATTGATCACCGGCAAGTTAAAAAGAATATTTCTTAAATCCAATCTGTATAAAGTTTTTTCTGAGGGTACTAATTATTCTACTGAAAAAACATGGGCCTTGTGCGATAGAAATTATGGAGGCGGGAACTGTTTTTAGTATTAGTGCTATTTCACATGCCTGAGTCATCCAGTTTGTTAAACAATTTATGATTATTGCTTTTCTTCCTGTTTTAGAGATAAAAAGCAACTCACTGGATAATAGACACATTGGAGATAAGCTTATAGGATTTAAAAAACTGTGGAGCTCTTTCCACGGAATTAGTTAAATTAACGATTCTCAGTTCCACGCGACCTTTTATATTTTTTTTATCATTCAAAAACGAACGATTTTTTCTATTTACCTGCAGCCATTTTGGTCTCCGTCTTACATAAATTGTTCACTTTTCGCTAATTCCAATATAAATTGCAGGTGATCATTTTGACCAGCAAGTGGCAATTTGTAAGAATTGACAGTCAATTGAGAAGCGCAGCAATGCGTTACATAGCCTCGTCAAGTATAGAACTTGAACATGGCAAACAATTTGAAGAATTGAAATGGACAAAATTGGAAGAAACCTTGGATCCTCAGAATAACGAAAATCGTTTGGAAATAAGTGGCGGAGGTTTTGCCCTAAGTCTCTTTGATTTTTTGTCAGATTCAAAAATTCCCTGTGCCATATTACTGAAATTTTGCTCCGAGGGCAACAACAGCCCTGATGCGAAAGAGCTTGGTTATTTTTTTAATCAATGGATATCGCTCGTTTCGAAAAACAACGACGGAACTATCAACTGGAAAGAGCCACCCTCTTGGCGACATATATTCGGTCACGAAGCACCCAGCGAAATATACTGAATGTTTGTTTAATTGGTTTTTTGTTTTTACTTTTGTACAATATTAAGTCGAATAATCGCGAGTTTTTTTGGATACACAAAACATCGTTGAACATAAAAATATTTCGTGAATAAATTAAGAAATTGTTGGAACATTTTCTGTATTAACTTTAATATTCTTGTTCAAAGAGACTTCCACACGATCATCCATGCACGAGTATTGCTTCAATAATAAACAAACTGTTATCCTGTCTCACATGTAAGATAGTTCTATTTTATCGAAGCGGTCCAAAAGATCAAAGAATTGTACAAAAAAATTGTCATATAAATAATGAAACAACGTTGTTGCCGATGATCTACTTAAATTTATGATTTTTAATTTATGCAAGGAGTTTTGATTTTGTGGAAAAAGCAGCGTATGATACGAGAGCGGCTAGGACAACAGCGAGCAGTTCAGAATGGATCCAGGGTCCCTGATATACACCGGGGTTGTTGAGCATAACGACAGCGAGTGGCTTTACGCTTTCAGGATCTTCGCCGTTTCTGTGTGCTTTTCGTATTGCCGCGTAACTCTCCTCATCGTACAATTTAACACTGTAGTCGCCCGAACGTGCCTTCTTCACGTCGTCCGTCCAAGAGACCTGAAATATCAATATACATTTTGGTCAATCGATTGAATTGTCGGATCAGACATAAAGCTTTATGGACAAATTACACCAAAATTAATTTTTTTTTCACGTTCTTCAGTTTATTGAGAAACTACATGATCTGCGACACCAGTTTCAAAATTATTTTTTCAGAAGCGCATTGAAATTTGATAAAAAAAACAAATTTATGTCACGTTCACAAAAGATTGAATTCATTTTTTACCAAAATCACGATAGTTTCAAAGTAATTGTTTAAAAAATTGCAGACCAGCCTCAATGTAGCGTTTTTAATGACAAGAAAACCATTAACCACATACGTATTATTTGTACAAACACAAATAGACGTTCATGCTCATGATGGAATTTTTTTAATTTTTTAAATGAATATAAAACTCTTTATTTCCAATGGTCGAAATAAATTGTTCGTAACTGAATTTTAAATAACTTAATGCTTCAACCATTAAGTTGTAAGAATAGCTGTGTCCACTCTGCGTCCTGCTCCAAAATTTTTACAGTATGATAAAACTATATGAAACAATGTATCAATCGAAATATACCTGATATTTGTTGTCAGTGCTGAGTCTCACAGCGGGCAAAGCTTTGCCCTCGACTTCGGCATACAGCGAGATATCTTTAGCTCCGTTGCTGCATTTTAATGTAAATTGCGTTGTAAAAGCAACGTTGGTCAATATTGTTGCGTCCTCGGTGACGTATGCGGACGCCGAAACTTCGGGTTTTTGACATGTTTCAGCGAGAACAGACGATACCGCAACGACAGTCAGCCAAATAATAATGAAACCCCTCATTCTCAATAATTCGAATGAAAAATATTTTTATTTTTATTTCAAGTTTTTGTTCGTTCGCCAAATTGATTAAAACAGCGATGAAATTTTGTTGAACCCTCGTGAGTTGTTCAACGAGCGCGTCGATGTCTCAATGATGAATCGTGGTGAGGTATATTTTTTGGGGTTTGCCACTTGGTGGCGTACTGCGGCCACGTCATGAATTGTGAGACACGCGGCGAGTCAGACGCCAATGAGAGAAAAAAAAGACGATAGTCACATGACACGTGACTACTGTTACGTCCTGGCGTATCGAGCGATAATTTTTTTGATTAATCCAAAACATACAATGGCAAATCCTTCAAATCCCTCATCTCACAAACCAAATGAAATATATTATCATCGGGCAAAGCAAAATTATCGTTCAAGGGTCATTTTTAATAACATCAAACTATCGGCTCCAACGGCAATCCCCGAGCCCAGGGCCTGGGGCTGAATTCCGTACTTGCTACCGACATTTATCGGTGTCGTTAGCGAGCGATAAGCCTATCAGAATCGCGCCTTTCCGCTGGAATCTTCTTTGCAATTGGCTGTCGCTCGCTAACGACAACTATCGGTGTCGTTAGCGAGCAATAGCCTATGGGAGTCGCGCCTTTCCGCTGGAATCTTCCTTGCAATTGGCTGTCACTCGTTAACGACACCGATAGTTGTCGGTAGACAAGTACGGAATTCAGCCCCAGGGCCTGGATTCCGTACTCGTCTACCGACAACTATCGGTGTCGTTAGCGAGCGATAGCCTATGGGAGTCGCGACTTTCCGCTGGAATCTTCCTTGCAATTGGCTGTCGTTGGCTAACGACACCGATGGTTGTCGGTAGACGAGTACGGAATCCAGGCCCTGGAAGTGGATTCTGTACTTTTCTACCGACAGCTATCGGTGTCGTTAGCGAGCGACAGCCAATTGCAAGGAAGAATCCTGCGGAAAGGCAGGACTCTCATAGGTTATCGCTCGCTAACGACACCGATAGTTGTCGGTAGAAAAATACAGAATTACAGAGGTGCGATTCTGTACTTGACGCAATATCATAGCGTCTGACGCGAAAATAGCCGAAATAGCCTATGAGATTCGCGCCTTTTCGCTGGAATCTTCCTTGCAATTGGCTTTTTCGGTTTTTGGTCAGACGCTATGATATTGCGTCTGGTACAGAATCGCCCCTCAGGACTGGTTCAGATATGGCAATATCCAATGGGACGGTTCGGAAATGAAAGAATATTCCATCTGTAAGAACATGTTATTCCATCTGAAAGAATATATGCTATTCCATCTCACGGCTTATGCCGAAATTATCCATTTCCAAACCTGTTTTACCGGCCAAACTATCAACCGCACATCTGGATATAAAAATCCTCCATGAAGGCTTTTCAGGGGAACTGTGTGATGAAATAATTGGTCGACGTGTCGCTTGAACGCGCGAGTATCTGATTTCTATACTCCGACTATAGACCGTTTGACGGTCGCATTCGTGTGACGTAACCGGAGATACTATATACGAACGAAAATCTTACTCGCGAACGATGATTCGTTCGCCACGATTTTTCGTGAGGCGCTAGTGAGGGGGAGGCCTACTTAGTACGCATGCGCGGCAACTGGTTCTTTATTTCACTTTATTTACAATCCGTTAACCTCTTTCGGCAGTTCACTCATTTTAATATCTACGCCAGTATTTTATTATTTATTCAGTATAAATTTATCGTTATGTGTTTCGAAATATTTATTTAAAAAAAGAAAAATGGGTAAAAAATGTGTTATTCCGGGATGTAAAAGTTTGTTTAATTTCGAAAATTTTTTTTGTTTAATTTCGAACAAAAAATCTAAAAAAATTTGAGTGAGTTACAAATAATCATATACAACTTTTTACTTCTCGGGAATATTATTTTAAACCCCATCGTTTTCGAGTTGCGCTGCATTTTTCGAAACCAGTATTTTTTTTACAAAAAACTAAATATCTCTGCGGAAAAAAATCGCAGAATTTTTTTTTTTATCCAAAATAAAGCTGGATTTGTCCCCTTCAAAACGCCGCTTATTAAATTGGATTATCATTATTTTCGAATAAGATATTCAACTTTTTACTGACAAGTCAAGTGTGCTACGTGTTATTTAAATGGGAAATCGATAACTCGATGTTGCGACCTCGTAGGATTTTTTTACCGGTCTGAAACGATGCATGGTGTTGTTTGGGGTCGCAAACTTGAGTTTGAGCCGGTGGGAGAGGAAAAAAAAGTTTTTTTTCGGGTCACCCTAATATATATATATGGATTTGTGTATTTTCCAAATATGTCAAATATATATATATGATGAAAATAGATTTAAAATATATAAAATATAAATTATATATTTTACTGCAGAATAAGTTATATATTTTCACATAAAATTTTTTCCATACGGGACTCTATGTATCTGAATGTGACTCACGCCATTTTCAGTATCCCTGAAGGTGATGTGAAACAGATATAATTGCGTGAAAGATCAACCGAAAGCATGTTTAACACCACGTTAATTCTTATCCCATGACCTTTTCTTATTACAAAAATTATAGGAATAATTATTAGAAGGATTTCCTTTGTATGTTGACTGCTACTACTAGCGTCTACATTTTTATTTGCGTAAGATGAAATAGGGAAGCTGGTATCATTAGGTAACAATACAAATATACTTCTTACCATCTCGTGTTTTTGTTATGTTGAAATTTCAGGATATCTTTGCAAGCAACTTCTCAGGTACACTAAATGCGACGTCTGTAGAAATGCCATCAAAAATGCAGATTCATATTCGCAAGAAGCGAGTGTACAGCTTGTGAATTTAAAAACTCGCGGGGGGCTCATCCTTCCGAACAAAACATTCTTCAATCTCAACATTGCTTTAGAGTCGCGCTTTATAGAAAATTGTCATTTACCAAATGTATACAATCGAACTATCGACGATATGTTAATGTCATATAAATTTTCATTCCCGTGTAAGGAGCATGCAGATAGCTTTTTATCGTATGCGATCCATTATTATTTGCGGCTTCGTATGCGGCAATTTTCTGCGCAGCAAACCAAATCGCTTAAAAAAAAAAGTAGCGAGAAGAGAAAACAAGCGAAATTTCACAGATGCTAATAAATAAGAGTTTTGACACTACAATGTAATATTTAATTAATCCCGACCGCACCCTACAATCCTATTTTTAGTATTCTTTTTAATCCTTCAAAATGTTATTTCATATAGTTATGATAACTCATTTCGCCACACAGTAGAAACATTGATATTGCTGGCTAATAGAGTAAAATAAAATATTTTGAAAAATTCAGAACTTGCGGGTACAAATCCAGAGCTTTAAAAGTAAAAACGAATAATTTTTCATTCCTATATATAGCAGGCTTGTACGATAATAAATAGGGATTGAACTAGTTTATAACTTTCGCTCTTCCACTTGGTTCTTCGGCTTGCGATTCGATTTTACGGGTTGAATTCAATTTACTATTGATGCACTTGTAGTAACCTTTTTGTTAATATGAGTCTTAATTACGATTTGAATTAGAATAAATAACCCATCAAAACATTATACAAATCTGCAAGCCTAGCACGCAAACGCACGGAGAAAAAGACGGCTGCCCTATATTCCTCTCTTTGTTGCACACCGGCCTCCCGGATTGCAGCGCTCCGGTCTTTGGTGCACAAATTGAGAAACAGAGGCTTCAAAAAGGTCACGCTGCGTTATATAGGAAGGAGCTTGGAGTGCCCAGACCTGTCTATAAGACCGTGATCCTACCCCTTCGAATAAATTGCTCCGGTTTTCTTGCCAAATACTAATTAGAAAGACGAATGGTATTCAATGTGGGAAAGTTCTAGACTTATTTATGTGCTCAATCGTGGGTTTGAAATCTTCCCACAACTACGTCGGAGAAACCTTCATAAAAACGTCCAGTTATTATATTAAATGGAAATTAAAAACAAAACTATATCAATACTATCATCAATATGATCACTGAACAAAACAATGAACAAACTCCTCCACCTAGGGTTCATCATGATTACCTAATAGAATTACAAAATATTCATGTAATCATCAAGATAATATAGCGTAGATTGAAACGGTAAAGGAAACAGCAAAAGTGAGACGGAAAAAGGCTGGATCTAAACATATCTCATATCTCAACGTCTCGTGCGTACGACTAGTTACTGAACGCCTTTGTTAGAGTAGGGCGTAATAACAACAACCAGAAATAAATCACAATAGAAGATCATAAACCAAAAAAAATAAATGCGATGATACGAAATAATCATAACGGCAAAAATAAGAAGATATTAGCAACTTTGACCAAATTGAATATCATTCGACCACAACATCCATTGGGAATGGGGTATTTCAATAACAGAACTAAGTCGGGAAATACGTGAAAAATGTTCCAAATCGTTTTATTCTGAATGTGACTGCACTAAGGAGATGCACCTCGTTCTATACTGTAGCTATTGTTCTCGAAGACTGAAAGAAAAGCTAAAGAGACCAGTGCTCTGGTCCTCTAATAACGAAAGGCTCTCTTTGTCCTTTATTCTATTATAGGGAAATCAGAGACAGGTAGAAGAAGAATTACACTCCAGCGTTATGCCTCGACATCGTATCTCAGTATTTATTCCGTCTTCTCATTTTACAAGGGTCGACCGTATCGCGAGGCCGTCTCGAGACGAATGCCCCCTCCTGCTTCGTTTGATTTCGTCTGACTCTCTCGACCGTTAAATCGCGCGATCGAGTATATTGTTATCCTTATTAGTCAAGTCTTATAGAAAACATTATGATACACTCACTTAAAGCTAGATACCTAATAGCCGTTTTCAAGTATATGTAGCGATGTATATACACGGGCTAGTGTCGGATAGAATATGTACATAACAATTATTATTATGGATAAATTTCCTACAGCTCGGCCAGACTGACATTTGGTCGTCTCGACCAAATACACGGTTCTTAATGATGTCGATACGTACATAGATCACTTTTCGTCTTATACTAGTATTATCACGCAAACAATTTCCGCTTATTACCACATCCACATGTATAGAGCGTTTATTATCTAACGCCGGAATATTTCGCTTCTAGTCTGTCACTCGATTTTTCTCCTCTTTTTTCTTAGCGCGGTTGAATATATCGTTTCATTTGGTCAGGCGCCACGACGCCGTTATACGGGATTTGGGTTACCTGGAAACCGTCAACATCTTCAATCACGTAACGATCGTTATCCAGAACTTTTTTTATCACATAGGGTCCTTTAAATTTCGGAATTAGCTTCTTATTTACGCCCGGCGACGTGTCAACGTTACGAATCATAACATAATCTCCGTCAACGTAAGTCGTCACCTTGTAAGATTAGGGTTATCTTTGGCCGATGAGGATGGTATTTAATGGACAAATAACAAGTACCTTGAACAATGAGATTAATTGATTTAACGAATTTTTATATTTTAAAATATTCCATACGGATGACACAGCAAATTATCATATTTCTAATTTCACGCGGTGATCTTACTCTTTTATTTCTCACCCACGCTATCACTCAGAGACTCATACCGTTAACATCACCGAATGCTCACTCGTAATCGAAAAATCTTTATATTTGTATCATATGCAGGGAGATGAGCGTGATTCGAATATCGTGTACAATAGTTTACTCATCTTTTGGAGTTATATGAATGATGGGATATCCCACGTTGGCTCTTTCTCTTGCTCCGAGACCTCGGTGTCTTTCTTCCGATTGCCAACACGATTACGGTCAAAGTTGATGATAGAACAGTCTCTCAGATATCGTACACTTTGTCGGTGATACCGCTGTTTCCCAACGAGGAAGTTATTTTACGTGGCTGTCAAGGGACGGAACTTGTTTCACCTGCAACGGTCCCGGAGCGAAAGAGAACGAAGCTTATCACGTTCGGCAGAGGTGTGGAAATATCCCCTCTCCTCTCAAGCCATCCAAATCTTCCGACTTTATGGAGACACCATTAGCGATTGCTCGCGTCACTTTCCGATCGCTCGCGTCACTGTCCGCGCGAATATTCAAAATTGTTCTCCACTCACATTTCCCCCCTTTTCGACGCTGCACGAGATATGCGTGCGAGTTAGAAAATCAACCCTTAATGTCCGTTTCGACGAGTATTCATACACACCATCTCTCCCATCCGTCCATACATAGCATACATACTCGTATATCGATATTCATTACAGTTAAAATCGACATTGAACTCGCATCGAGTCCCAACATCTAGTCAAAATTCATTTTACACCCCTTTATCTTTCTACATCTACGCTTGGTTTATATTTCCGTCGTCATTATTCATATTCGATACGTCTTTTAAACCAAATATTCATTCCTCACTCAGATGATTCGTGTAATTACTTCGCAGAAGTTAATCAATTTATACAAATATATACATAATATTATTCACATTTATAACCTCTATAGGCATCGCGAAGTGAAGTTGAATAGGCAAATCAAGTTATTATTTTATTGTTCGGCAAGTCTTCTTGCACATGGTATTTACGAAGATTCAAACGATTATAAGTGCCCACCTCTTTCAACTCATCTTTTAAATTCGCGAGAACAAATGCATTTTCTCCATTTTGGCGTATAATCCGGTAAGGCCCCTCAAAGAGATGGAAAAACTTTTTTATGACTCGATCAAATGCGTTGGATAAATGTCTAACTCGTAGAAGAACGAGATCTCCTACTAATAAGTTTACCTTAGAGATACCTTTTTGTGATTTTTTTCGATTTTCAAAATTCTTCATCGTGTTCTCTCGAGCTAACGTAATCAAATATTGATGCGAAGGACTTTGCACTTGCGGAAAATCGACAAACCTATGGATTTCTTCTTGTACGGGTTTCTCAAAATGTAATTCCCTTGGTGACAAACCAGTACTTTGATGAACGGTGATGTTCAATACCGTTTCTATTCGGGGTACGAATTCTACCCATTTCGTGTGCCTTTCCGAACACAATGTTCGAAACAAACGACCTAACTCTCGCATCACGCGCTCGGTTGGGTTAGATTGAGGATGACGAATTGAACTGTATGACACTTTAATACCTTCAGCCTCTAAAGACGTTTTCCATAAATGGAAAGTAAATTGAGTACCGTGATCCGACAAAATCCTATTGGGCTTTCCAAATTTCGGGATAAACTGACTAAAAATCTTTTTCAACGTCATCCGAACCGTGGCATTTTTCATGGGATATAAGCTCACATATTTCGAGAAAACATCAAGCATGACGAAAATATACTGCGTTCCCCCCCTTGCCATAGGCAAAGGTCCGTAAAAATCCACTGTTACAAGATCGTTAGGTCCCGTCGACGGTATCAAATTGTACTCTCCCTCCATCGATATTGTGAGATATTTCACCCTTTGACACATATCACAACATAAGATATACCGTTTTACTTGTCCCGACAAACCCTTCCAGTAATAAAATTTTTTTAAATGGCATACTGTTTTATAAACCCCCGGATGGCCAAGTTTCTCGTGAATTGCCTCAATCAGAGATCTTTGTATCTTTTCAGGAATCATGATCCTCCACCCGTTACTGCCCCTTTCTCGATGAAAGATGACCTCATCATGTACTTGAAAACACGTATCCTCCTGAGTCATATCACATCGGCTTAAATCGCTCTGAATCGCAGGATCATCACGCTGCAAATCCCTCAATTTTCGGAAATCTTGTGCTAAAAGTTTGTCACGATTTAAGAGAGATATTGTCAACAGTGATGGATCTTCCGACTTCTGAGCATACGGCAAAAAGCATCGATGCAATGATGACACCAGTATCCTGTTCTCATCTTCCTCGACAAAACGCGATTCAGGATTCCGACTGAAAAAGTCAGCAACTACATTATCAATTCCACGACAATAATCCACAGTAAAAAAGTATTGCTGTAGTAGCAAACTCCATCGCGTTATGCGCGCATTTTGGAAGTTTGCAGATTTTAAAAAGGTTAAACATTTATGATCCGTCACAACAAACTGTATTCCAATCAAATAGACCCTACATTTTTCTATCGCATAAACCACCGCGAGGAGTTCCTTTTCGGTAGTTGTATAATTAACTTCTGCTCGAGTCAAACACCGACTGATAATTGCAATAACATTGTGATCCCCGTCATGATTCAACTGGTATAAAATTCCACAAATACCTCTATCACTAGCGTCAGTTTGTACCCGAAATTGCGCACCCGGGATAACATGTTTGAGCGTAATACAATCTCTAAAATCCCTTTTCAATGTCTCGAAAGCCTCCGAATGATCACGCGTCCACTCCCAAATCCGATCTTTTATTAACAATTCTCGCAACTTGTCGACTGAGTAGCTGTGCTTTACGTTAAATTGCCTATAGTAGTTGCAAACCCCCAGGAACCGTTGCAATTGTTTTTTATTTTCAGGGGGCTCAAATTTTATAATAACGTCCAGCTTTCGAGGTTCGGGAACTACTCCTCTCTGCGAGATTATAAAACCGAGAAACGATACCTCTTCTTGCATGAACGTACACTTAGCCAATTTAATCGTGAAGTTATTGTCAACTAATCTCTGAAATACCCCGTCAATTACTCGAAGGTGTTCTTCGAAAGTTTTTGTTCCTATCAAAATGCCATCGATGTAGCATGAGATGTATTCTTCGAAATCGTTCTTTAATGCCATACTCAACGCGCGTATAAAACCACTTCCCGCCGTCTTGAGACCAAAAGGAACACGACGAAATTGATATAGTTTTGAGTCAAACAAAAATGCTGTATATTGACGCGATTCTTTGTGTAAAGGCACTTGCCAATAACCCTGGGTTAAATCGATCTTGGAGAACCATCGGGCTCCATGATACTTTTGTAATAGTTCATTGGTTAGTGGGGGTGATTCGTGATCATCCTCGATAATATTATTTATGAATCTCGCATCTAGACACACTCTCACCGAACCATCCTCCTTCCTAACTATTCTCAAGGGGTTACAATACTGACTGACTGCTCGTTCTATAACTCCTGACTCTAGCATCCTCTCAATAGCCTGTTTCGTCGATTCGCGCAACTGAAACGGTACCGGATACGTATGTCTAATGCTTGGTCGACTGTTCGTCAATTTCAATTGATGCTCGTATCCTTTTGCACATCCTGGTTTCGTTGAAAATAATAATTTAAACTTCTGTAAAATATTCGCAAAAATTCTCCTATCCGACTCGGCAAGCGACGTTAGTTTAAACGCGACCGCTCGAAGCTCCTCCGAAAGCCCCTCTTCGCTCAACTCAACATTAAATTTTTGTTTATCCAATATTACAGGGCATATATTCTTTTCCTGCCTCCATTCCTCTTCGTTCTTTTTACTGGTTTCATTCATTATCATTTCTTTTATCATCACGATTTATTTTCACATAATTATACACATTATCTTTTGTTCCTTCACTTATTTTCACATAATCATCAACCTTATCTTTTATCTCTTCACCTATTTTCACAAAATTATCAACATTATCTTTTATTTCCCCCCTTGAACTCGACAAGTCTGGACCAGCACTAGTCGGTTCACTTACATCTACTCTTTTCTCACCTTCCAACTGCCTCGTATCTTCTTTTTCAAATGCTAATTCGCCCAGGTTAATAATATAAACATAGGTGTTATTATTTTGCTTTGAACAAAGTAAAGCTTCCGAATTGCCTCGCTCGAACATCACCGTCGAACCCGACAAAAGTTTTCCTCCTATTTCCACAGTATGATTTTTGTAATTTAGTATAACCTCATTACGAGACATCCAATCATTTCCGAGAATAATCTTTGACGTTAAATTGGGAATAATCACAAACGAATACTCATACCTCCTTTTTTCGATTTCTATTTCGAGCAACACCTGATATCCTATTATTGTTTTCTTTTTACCTATTGCCGTTGTCACAAACAGATTCGATACAGGTAATAAACTCAACATTTTTTTTGCGTTAAGTTCTTTATAAAAATCTTCAGAAATCGCTGTTATTTGGCTCCCCGAATCTAACAATATTACGCTAGACTGGCCTGAAATCGTTACCTTTAAATGGGGACATCTAGCGAGAGATTTTGTCGGAATTTCATTATCATGATCCTTTTCTTTATGAATTTCTTTTGACAGATCATCTACGAAATCAAAATCTTGTCGACGTGGCGGCGGACCATTACCACACACGTCCCTATCTAGTTTAAAGAATTATTCGGCGCGTTTCGATGATTTGTATTTGCGACTAATTCTCGTCGACTATCGTTATATGATGTTCGTGGTGGGGGGAAACGCGTATCAGGTAACTGAAAACCTCGGGAATCCTGCCGATTATATTCTCTATAATTAGTATCTGGGTAGTTATATCTCAGCCCATTGTGATATCTATTTTGTCGAAATTCATTTCGTCCCGCATCGCGATAATTATCTCGATAATCTAAATTTTCTACCCTCATTTGTCTCACCATTTGACCTTGCGAACGTGAATTTACGTTTTGAAACGGCTTGGTGTCGCGAAGTTTTTCCCGCTCCCTTCGAATCGCGTCGAGACTCGCGAGAGTTCTCCCAATCGCGCTTCCGTCACTATAATTTATTGCCGCCAAATTTTCTCTTACCCAAAGCGGATATTGCTGGACCACCGTATAATTTACCTCATATTCCGTTAACGGTGGGATAAAATATCTAGCGTCTTTTACTTGGCGGTAATAAAAAGTTTGCAAAGATTCTTTATGCGCCTTATATCGACGATCATTCCAAGTGTTTTTGAACTGCACTCTGATCGGTATTGAGTAAAATTCTTCAAGAAAACTCGCCTTAAATAGCTCATAAGTTTCAAAATTGCCTTTCGTTTCCATCCATAGATTTGCCCTGCCCTCAAGCGCATGTTCTACCATTGTTACTTTTCTCTCATTTTTTATATTCTTTACTTTAAAAAATCTTTCCAACTCCTCTAAAAACTCCACCGGATTCTGCTCTATTTCGTCGTGAAATTTCGGCATCTTTATATCGATTTGAAAGTTGTGTGCATTACTCACGATCGTTGTTATTTCTTCGATGCTTGTCGAACGTTGGCCTTGATTTATCTCTACATGCCGATTGTTTCGGGCTTGCTCTTGTTGTTGTTGTGCCGCGGCAATGTCCGCTCGCAATTGCTCGAGCTCGCGACGTTGCCTATTCAAATCCTCTCGCTCCGCCTCTGACTCTGCGTGGCGAGTCGCCTCGCTGTCTCTCACTCTCTCATCTTGCAATATAGGCATTGTTCGGCTTTTATTATTCGTCGATCTACCTGTGAAATTATAATTTGTAATCATTTGTTTTGATTTTCGACCCGATTGAGTTATATATATCTGGCCTTTTTCTGCCATACACCACTTTGCGATAAATTTTATGAATTATATTAGTCTTATTTAAATTTTTAAGTGTCCAATACCATTTGTCGAATTACGAGAAAAACACAAAAATGAATTTATACATCATCGAGCTCCGTAGTTGGGCGCCATTTTGTAAGATTAGGGTTATCTTTGGCCGATGAGGATGGTATTTAATGGACAAATAACAAGTACCTTGAACAATGAGTTAACATCACCGAATGCTCACTCGTAATCGAAAAATCTTTATATTTGTATCATATGCAGGGAGATGAACGTGATTCGAATATCGTGTACAATAGTTTACTCATCTTTTGGAGTTATATGAATGATGGGATATCCCACGTTGGCTCTTTCTCTTGCTCCGAGACCTCGGTGTCTTTCTTCCGGTTGCCAACACGATTACGGTCAAAGTTGATGATAGAACAGCCTCTCAGATATCGTACACTTTGTCGGTGATACCGCCGTTTCCCAACGAGGAAGTTATTTTACGTGGCTGTCAAGGGACGGAACTTGTTTCACCTGCAACGGTCCCGGAGCGAAAGAGAACGAAGCTTATCACGTTCGGCAGAGGTGTGGAAATATCCCCTCTCCTCTCAAGCCATCCAAATCTTCCGACTTTATGGAGACACCATTAGCGATTGCTCGCGTCACTTCCCGATCGCTCGCGTCACTGTCCGCGCGAATATTCAAAATTGTTCTCCACTCACAACCTTCTTCCTTTTCTTGTTATACCCCGGTTCGTTTGCGCGTTGGCTTTTCTCAATGTTTTCCGCCGCGGATTCTCTAATAGTTTTCAAGTCGCGGTTTTCGGTCGAACGCGACTCAAGAGCGAGCCTTAGATTATCCTTCACATTTCCCAATTGATCAACGCCGAACAATAATCTACTAGGCGTTTCGCCCGTCGATCGGCACACCGTGTTGTTCAACGAAAACTCGACTTGATCTAGAACTTGATCCCACTTGTTTGGCGTTACGCACAATTTCGAGAGCATCGGAGTTATGACGCGATTGAATCTCTCTACCTGACCGTTAGCACGGGAAGTACCAACGGCCACTAGCACATGCTCGATTGATTCGTTTTCTATGAATTCTTTAAAGGCGTCGGAAGTATACGCTGATCCGCGATCGCTTATGACGCGTCTTGGCTTACTGTAAGTTTTGAAGTACGATTTGAGATGTCTCACCGTTTCGTCGCTCGAAGTGGATTTACATGGATATAGTTTTATAAATTTAGTAAAACCATCAACCACGGATAACAAATATTTATAATGTTTATTGGTCTTTTCTAACGGGCCATAGTGGTCAACATGAATTGTGCGAAAAGGGAGCTTATCTTTCTCCAGACTGCGTAAATATCCTTCGGATTTAGCACTAAGAGGGGCGAACTCGATGCACTTCAAGCAATTAGCAATGTATTCTGAGACTTTTCCCCTTAGCTCGGGAAACCAATAAATTTTCAAAATGTTGTCAACAACTTTAGGGAGTCCGACATGACCAAGGTCATCATGACACGTTCGTATCACATTACTCTCCATCGTGTGTGGGACGTAGAACAATAGTTTTCCCGTCTTAGTTTTCCGATACACGAGACCATCGCGTAGCTCGTAAAATTTATTCTCGTTCTCCTCCAACTCGTCACGGATTTTGCAAATTGTGCTGTCTCGGTCTTGGCTAATCGCTAGTGTCTGGTCAAACGTATTTCCTTCGATAATCAGGATGCTATGGCAGCGACTTAAGGCGTCGACATGACTCATGCGATTATCGGGCCGGTGCTGTACCTCGTAGTCGTAGCTTTGTAAAAACATAGCCCAACGTGAAATTCGTTGGTTTACTGTTTGTTTACTTAGTGTTAACCGGAAACTATCGCAATCTGTGATAACCTTAAATTTTATACCGTATAGGTAGACGTGGAAACGTTTGACGGCATATACGACAGCGAGGCATTCGAGCTTGAAGCTGTGATATCGTGACTCAGCCGGCGTTGTACGCTGGCTAAAATAAAATACCGGCTGTAATATCCCGCTCGATTGTCTTTGAAGTAGCATTGCGCCAAAACCGCTAGCGCTGGCATCGCAATGAAGTTCGGTTTCAAGTTCGGGCGAATAAATTGCTAAAATAGGCTGATTCAAAAGATATCTTTTCAACGTCTCGAATACCTCGTTTTCTCTCGGCCGAAACATGAATTTCGCGTCTTTCTTTGTCTGATCGTACGGCGGTTTTGCGAGCGTAGAGAATCCCGGGATAAACCGGCGAAAGTAGCTCGCCAGGCATACAAATCTATGCAATTCCTTCGAATTACGTGGAATAGGGTAGTCTACGACTGCCGCGATGTTTTTATCGCTAGGACGCACACCGAACTCGTTAATATGGTAACCCAAATAATTGACCTCCGTGTACACGAAAAAACATTTATCCAAACGGAGTCTTAGGCCGTACGTTCTCGCGGTTGCGAAGACCTCATGTAGAATGTCGAGATGTTCGTCAATAGTGTCAGTCGCGATCAAGATATCATCAAGGTACAATAGGACTTTATTTTCTTTGATCATTTTGCCAAATACCTCATTTACAAATCTTTGAAAAACTCTCGGTGCATTCGTCAAGCCAAATGGCATACGTAAGTACTCGAACTGTCCGAGTGGGGTGACGAAAGAGGTATATTTGATGGACGACTCACTCATCTTGACGTGAAAAAATCCGTCTTTCAAATCGATCGTCGTATAATATCGTTTATTTTTTAGGCGATCGAGGTTGTCGTCGATCAATTGTATCGGAAAATTGTCCTTTACGGTTATTTTATTAATCTCACGAAAATCTACACAGAGTCTAAGCTCTCCGTTTTTCTTATGAACGAGGACAATCGGACTCGCATAGGGCGAGTTACTCGGCCTGATAATGCCCTTTGTCAATAGTTCGTCAAGTATCGTACGTAAACTCTGTTTGTCCGCAAACGCGAGTCGCCTCGGTCGAAAACTGACCGGTTGCTCGTGCTTTAGAGAGATCGTCATCTCGTACATATTCTGTCTCATACAATTCTTTCACCCGTTCTCTCACGTTTAAATCGATATGGGGATTGACTTGCAAATTTTCGTTTGTCTTAACTGGTTGCGCCGAGTATTCAACCGAAAGTATTTCGTCGAGAGTAGTTATTTCTGGGTTTGTAGGCGATATACAGCCCTTTTTTACCACCTTGATGCCCTTTCCTAATACGATTTTTAATGACGAGTGCGAGATAAAGTCTCTCCCAAGCAAAGCTGTGTAACTCATGGCAGAATCGGGTACAACGCAAAATTTAATGGTTATGTTCAGTCCCGAAACCTCGACGTTCGATTCGAAAATTTCGAAAACGAATAGCTTCGAACTGTTTAGTCCGCAAAAACTAAAATCTGATGAGTCCACCGGGGACCACGATCCAGAGGGAATGAAACTACGTTTAATCAAGCTGACAGGTGACCCTGAATCTACATTCGCATCGGTCGTATGGATACAGTATTGCCCTTTGTAATCTTTTAAAGCGAATTTTATGGGTAACATATAAGGTTGTGGGAACGTCGACGGCAATACCATGTTGATAGTAGTAGATGAAGCAGGTTCTATCTTCGGACAGTTCTTGGCTATATGGCCCGAGGTTCCACATCGAAAACAAGAATCGTTTGTTGTCTTCGGTTTCGTACATTGTGGGGAGAGATGGCCCGTCTCTCGGCAATTATAGCACCTCGGAATTTTCCGTTGCTCTAGTGCCACTGGTCGATCTTTAGAAATAGACCTCGAATCCTTTCTTTTCCAAGGTTCCTTTTGTGCTCGATCGATGAGTTTTTTTGGATCGAGACTAATATTTTCGAAGGCTTCCAACAAGTCTGTCTTCGATTGGAATCGGAGCATCCGAGCCTGATTTTGTAGTCGAATATCCGTTACGCCGTCGATGACATAGTCCACGATTTCCTCTTCAATTATTGGTACTCGATGTGCCAATATAACTTTGTCGTGATAATAGTCAGGGAATGGTTCATCAAGTTGCCAAACTCTCGATTCAAATTCTCTTCGCAGCGTCAATCTCGATTGGCGATGGTCGAACATGGCTTTCATTTGCGCGATGAGTTCTTGCACGGTTAAACTAAGGTGTTCGGGTTTTGAGTGAAACCAATTCAGCGCTCGGTCTTTCATTTTTGAACTCATCAAAACCTTCGTTGCGTCATCATCTAGATGATATGTGGCTCGAAGCAGTTGAATTTGTTGTTCCCATTTTCTAAATGAATCATCCCTCCCGTCAAACTCGCACAATAAGTCGCCAACGGCTCGAATACTAACGTTTGTTGATACCGTGCTACGTCCATTCGTGCTGTCCGTGCTCCTGGCATCGTTCCTATCGATGGCTTACTCTCGTCGCGCGACATCGAGCTCTCTCAATAACAAATCTCTCTCTCGTCGTATGAGCGCCAATTCTCGTCGCAAAGCATCGTTGTCGGACACGTGATCAGCTTCACGTTCATTATTAGTACGTTGAGGAGAGTTTGGCCGATCGTCCTGAAAAACGATATTTTCTTGCTCTTGGGACACGCCCTGCGCGTTGTCGGTGGATGATTCCCTATTATCTTCCGCCTGTAAAATCTCGTCATGAAGACGTTAACCAGATATCAGGATCGACTTCACTTAGCCGTGAAATCATTTCGGCTTTCGTGCCCGATGTATTCAATCCATTTTCACGTAGGATATCCTTCAGTTGGACTACCGTATAGCTATGCGGTTCCTTTACCTCCATAGTGACGTCACGGTTTTGCACGAGTGCTAATGGCGCGGTTAACCGGACTATTATGCAAATGAGACACTATAAGTTTTGACTCAGCGAGTCAACGATGAAGCTCGACAAGTTCTGAAAAAGCGAAGCAGAGCTTCGAGCTTCAGAGTTTTATTTTATTATATTTTTTTTTTTTGCACGCACGCAGCACGAACGGAAAACACTACGCACACGTTTCCACAATAACGCTTACTAAATGGACACACAGTCCCTCGTTACACAGTACTTTTGAACGCGAGCAACTGGACACTACCGTTCTCGACGTTCTACTCTAAGGACGCACACAGCGAATACAGTACGAGGTACACACAGTCCCTCGACACACAGCATTTTTGAACGCGAGAAACTGGACACTACCGTTCCCGACGTTCTACTCTAAGGACGCACACAGCGAATACAGTACGAGGTACACACAGTCCCTCGTCACACAGCACTTTTGAACGCGAGAAACCGGACACTACCGTTCCCGACGTTCTACTCTAAGGACGCACACAGCGAATACAGTATGAGGTACACACAGTCCCTCGTCACACAGCACTTTTGAACGCGAGAAACCGGACACTACCGTTCCCGACGTTCTACTCTAAGGACGCACACAGCGAATACAGTATGAGGTACACACAGTCCCTTCACACGATTAAACCATTACGAAAGGTCGGCACACAGCCCGGACTATACGTATATCACATTACGCACACCGCGAAGGGAGAGAAAAAAGAAAATACCCGTTAGTTGACCGGATTACTCGCGAACATTTTAAAAATTTTCGCGTATCCCACTTCTGAATTTATAGGGAAATCAGAGACAGGTAGAAGAAGAATTACACTCCAGCGTTATGCCTCGACATCGTATCTCAGTATTTATTCCGTCTTCTCATTTTACAAGGGTCGACCGTATCGCGAGGCCGTCTCGAGACGAATGCCCCCTCCTGCTTCGTTTGATTTCGTCTGACTCTCTCGACCGTTAAATCGCGCGATCGAGTATATTGTTATCCTTATTAGTCAAGTCTTATAGAAAACATTATGATACACTCACTTAAAGCTAGATACCTAATAGCCGTTTTCAAGTATATGTAGCGATGTATATACACGGGCTAGCGTCGGATAGAATATGTACATAACAATTATTATTATGGATAAATTTCCTACACTATATATTTTTTAGTCTACGCATAATCGTCTAACAGGCGTCGTAAATCGAGCCGATCACCCGAACGGTCGCACATGTGCATGCACTTGAGGACTCTCTACAAGGATCGGAAAAAACCCGTCGTAAACAAGAAAATGCAGAGACTTCCAATGAGGACCTCCGTAGTATAAAAACTATAGTGGCCATTGTAAAGACCACCGAGAAAAACCTTTCCAACAAGATTAACTTTTTGGATAAATTTTCTAGAAATCTAACAATATCGTTAGAAAAATAGTTTTACCACTGGTCATAGGTCATACCAGTTTCATCTTACGGGAGATGTACGATACCGTTGACAACTCCGAAGATATCAAATTCCCCTGCGGTAACGACACGACGGATAGTTCAAGATTCAATAGAGAAAGACAAACCCAAAAGGCCTACGGCGAGATGTAAGAATGACGATGATGCAAAAAAAACCATCTACACTATATTATTTAAAAACCTAAATCTACGACGAAGAGCAAGAAATCAATTGATGACAATAGGAAAAAGAAAATAGGGGACATATAACAATCTGAGCGCATTAAATTCAAACAAGAGATATATTTTTAAAAAGAGAGAAATCATGTATTGCCAGTTAGGCACAGTAAACTAAAAATAGACACAGCATTCGGAAGTACCGACCGAAAAGGAAGGGGAAAAGATTCCCCTATCTTCCTCAATTCGAACTGAGGACCACTCACCGCCGACCCAATACTTCCAAGAAATTAATGGCTAATAGGCCAATCAGACGACACTGGCGTGGTGATCGGTCAAAGGTCGATCACGTGCATAATGAACTGACCTAATAATTGCGACGCAAAAGCTTCTAGAATATTCAAAATATCAGCGAAAATCCCCTCCACAAACTAGGCTATAAAAAGCTCGAGAAACCATCCTCGGTAGCCTTTTCCTCACGATTTTTCGCGTAATCACGTAATGTGAAATTACCGATTTTGTTCTTAGCTTTCGACCACACCCATTCGCGTATACCGTTTCAATTTAAATTCTATTTGTTGTGAATTCTGTTTCGCTACTGTTATAAAGCGTATATAATTCTCTAATCTCAATAAATCAAATATATATATATATATATATATATATATATATATATATATATATATATATTATAAACCCTATTAAAATCCAAATCTCAACTATCATCTACGATCGAGACCGCCAGAAGCGAAGAAGTCGTTTCGAATAAAAAGTGAGTAATATATCTTTCCCATTATCCCTCGTCAAATAGTATTGGTCCCGAATTTTAGGTGTAATATTAACAAATTTACGACATTCGACAACTCTTTTTCATCCTGGGGAAATCCGTCACCATCTAACGGTCTCTGGCTCAAATAACCTTATTTTATATTTTTTTTTATATATACCCTAAGACGTTTGGGACGTTAGCATTCTACAGGCGCCCATCCCAAGTAATTTTCCGAAAGGTTAGACTCAAAAAAGCAATTTTGCGTTCGAAACTGTTTCTAGGAGTGGTAGAAGGGGATTTCCTTCTTGACCATACAGTCTCAGTCAGATTTAAACGTCGACGTTCATCAGTGAGAATTAATAGTTCGCAAAAACTAAATCCTTGACGTAACAACGGTATTGTACATCTCCCGTAAGATGAAACTGGTTGACCTATGACCAGTCGTAAAACTATTTTTCTAAAGATATTGTGGTCGAATGGTATGTAGTTTAGTCGAGGTCGATAATATCTTCTCATTTTTGTCGTTATGATTTATTTCGTCGCATTTGTTTTTGTTTGGTTTATGATCTTCTGTTGTGATTTATTTCTGGTTGTTGCTATTTCCAAGGGGACATCGCCATCTTTTTATCATTCTGCGATATATTAAGAGGTTTACATCATAAGGAGATTTTGTCATTCCCTTTCTTGGTGAATTTGTTTTGCGCTTTCGAATTTTTTCATTTTCTATTTCTTGGTGTTCAACGTTTTTCTATTCCAATGTTTCAATCCGAAGGGGTGTCAAGGTCCGTGCATCGTTGCTCTTGTATTTTGTATAAGCTATTACTGGAGTTACAGGTGTACTTTCCTTTTGTCATTACTCGGGAAAATAAAAGATATTTGAAATATTATTTTATCGGATTGTTCGGGCCATCGTTTCTACTCGAGAATTTTTTCTTCCTCGCCTCGATTATGACGCGCGATGCATGTGTGATGGAGAGGGAAACACTTACGCCCTGTCTTACTGAGAGCGTTGAGGCTGCGGAAAATAAAATTGAGGGGCAGTAATAAAGATAGCGGCTGCCATCGCTTCTTTTCCGAATTATCGCCATTCCTTCCTAAGTTTGTGATTGCTCCAATGGCAACGAGTGCCGTTCCTTATCGTGGGAGGGGGAATACTCACGCCTTACTCTAACGAAGGCGTCCGGTAACTAGTCGTACGCACGAGATGTCGAGATATGAGATATTTTTAGATCGAGCCTTTTTCCGTCTCTCTTTTGCTGTTTCCTTTACCGTTTCAATCTACGCTATATTATCTTAGGAATTACATGAATATTTATTAATTCTATTAGGGAATCATGGTGAGCCCTAGGTGGAGGAGTTTGTTCATTGTTTCGTTCAGTGATCATATTGATGATAGTATTGATATCGTTTCGTTTTTAATTTCCATTTAATCTAATAACTGGACGTTTGTATAAAGGTTTCTTCGACGTAGTTGTGGGAGGATTTAAAACCCACGTTTGAGCACATAAATAAGTCCAGAACTCTCCCACATTGATTACCATTCGTCTTTCTAATTAGTATTTGGCAAGAAAATCGGAGCAATTTATTCGAAGAGGTAGGTTTAATGTTATGATGTTAAATAATCGGTGTCGAATGGACAGGTAACCATGGGACCCAAGAAAAATCGTGGCGAACGAATCATCGTTCACGAGTATGATTTTCGTTCGTATATAGTATCTCCGGTTACGTAACACGAATGCGACCGTGCGACGGGTAATAGTCGGAGTATAGAAATCAGATACTCGCGCGTTCAAGCGACACGTCGATCAATTATTTCATCACACAGCTCCCCTGATAAGCCTGCCTTGGATTTTTATATCCAGATGTGCGGTTGATAATTTGGCCGGTACAACAGGTTCGGAAATCGATAATTTCGGCATAAGCCGTGAGATGGAATAGCATATATTCTTCCAGATGGAATAACATATGCTCTTTCAGACGGAATAATCTTTCATTTCCGAACCGTCCCATTGGATATTGCCATATCGGAACCAGGGCTCGAGGATTGCCGTTGGAGCCGATAGTTTGATCTCATTTAAAATGACCCTTGAAAGATATTTTTTCTTTTCGCGCGAGTAATATACTTCATTTGGTTTGTGAGATGAGGGATTTGGAGGATTTGCCATGGTACGTTTTGGATTAATAAAAAGAATTATCGCTCGTTACGCCAGGACGTAACACCTCCCCCCCCCCCCCCTAAAACGGTTATTAGGGTGAAAAACCAATAATCGAATTCAATTATTTTACTTCCTGTCCCGTTATGATTTGGGTAGTGGGTAAATGCTTGGCTGTGAAGTGCTCAAATTCCTGTTTCCTATTTATCGTTGCAGAAACCCCTGCGAAAAGGTGTATTTTGTGTCCCCTCTTCTTGCATCTACACTCGAACAAATGAACTTCACCTAGGCTTCCATAAATATACCATATTCCCTTTTCTTCTTTCTAAGTATTTTCCAGCAGTTAATGGATATTGCTCATGTTAGGTTATATCTATTGTGGGTTGACCCCTCACTTATCTCATAAGACAACTCGAAAATCAGGGGTTTAGGTCTTGATGACTTGTGACAGCTTCATATCTCTGATTCTAACGGTTGGTGTCGTATGAGCGCCGGGTCTTACTAACGTGAGAAAAATTGTCGTTCTTTTGACATCTACCGTTGAATGAATTCCATAAGGGCCTTCTTGATATCTAGCTCGGTGACTATTAGTTGCACGTTTTATCCTTCGGGTAATAGTATGTCGTAGGCGTTAGTATATCTGATTCCTGCGATTACTACTGATTCTCCTCGTGGCGGGATCTGTGTTAGCCATTCGTCTAGTATACATTCCGGCACATCTCTCCATTCGGGCGGGACGTATAATCCCTGAGTGAATTCCCAGTATACCCACTGTGTCTTCATTTTTGATACGAGGGCTCGCGAAAAATCCTGGTTGAGGGTCAGAGTTAATTGGTATTTTACCATAATCTAGAAAGATTCAAAAGAGTGGAATGAACTTGTAGGTTGTATTGATTTGCCTTGTGACTGTTTTACGCAAATTTTGATTATCGGTCATGAGATTAATTAACTTTAGGGAGATTGTCGTTAGGGGTTTTGTTATCATAAGTAGCATTGTTACTGTAGCCATTGTTATTATTACCACTCCCGTTATTGGTCTTCTTCTTATTAATTCGTTAAAAGCTTAAGCGATCAGGTTATCATCCGTCTCCCGTTCTCTGTTAAGTGGGTGGGCTTACCTTTTCTTACGCTGTATCATTACTATACCCATTGATTCAGGAGGTCCATATCCCACTCCAATGCGTGCTCCGATGGAGTAGTTGAGGGACTCCGCTATCCCAATTGTGTTCCCAACTATCGATGATGGCATCTATTATATCATCTATTTCGGCTGTGCTATGAGGGAGTGTAGTTACTCCAGGTACTAATGCCTCCGGTTGGTGTCGGCATTATTTTTCCTTGGCGGATGGTGAAATCTTGCTGCTTCCTTCGCCGGAATGGTCCGAATCACGATAAATTTTCTTCTTGCGTCCCATTCGTGCTATACGTTTCACAACTTGCCCGCGAGGAATTATGGTTTGATTTTTCCAATAATATTGGGTTTTGCCCAATTCGTTTGGTTTTCCAGGTTTCAGTGTTAATTTATAACCCCACTGGCGACGAATAGCCACGATTGATCGCGAATGTTCGGTAATCGCATTACCCAATAACATACTAAACGATCCAGGCTATGTCGTATTACGGAGGGGGGAGGGTTTCAATCGCCTTCTGTACGATCTGCCTCTGTATTAGTTGGCGTCAACGATTCCCTTCTGTACAATGGGTACCCATTGTACAGAAGGGAATCGTTGACGCCAACTGATACAGAGGCAGATCGTACCGAAGGCGATTGAAACCCTCCCAAGGAGAGTGGTCTCTTCAGAACAATGGGCAAATCCCGAATATATCGGTTCTTTATTGTCGGAATTCTCCAATGCGGCACGGGTTCGGTCGCTTTTGGCCAACCGTCTTGTCCCGGGATCGGTACGCTGGAGTATCTTTGCCCTTCCGGCAGGAGTATGTCGCGGGTCCATCGGTATTTGGTTTGCCCCAACGTAATACACTTGTATGGGTGTTCTCTGAATACATCGATCTATTCAATCAGTCGGTGGTGATCGATCGTTCGCCACTCCGGTGGTACGTATAACGGGACGTACTCTTGTGCCGCAGTTATTTATTAAAAAGTGAAATTTTTTATTTATTCACTTATTTATTAAAATAAGTAAAAAAAAATGAAGCTGTCATGGGACAGCTGGTAGATGTGAAACATCCAACATCTTGAGAATACGGTGTGGGATATGTGGCGTGGAAAATTAAAAAGAAAAATAACAAGAAAAGTAGCTTTTGATTTTCTTCTATAATTTTTTATTTAGTTGCTTCATCTATTACTTCGGTTACAGTAGCAGTCGGTGCTGCGTTTGATTCGATGAAACTAACAATCGGTCGATGATAGCTAAAGTATGACACGAATGTTTTAGATGTCATGTTATCAAGATATCTATAGAACACTGCATCTATAGTCGTGCCATACCTTGTAGTAGGCTCATTTACGGGGTTGTTCATAATCAATTGAAATTCATTGTGGAGGAAATTTATAAGCGGCAATGATTCAGCCTTGGCAAAAATAACATTAAAATCCCCTGCTAAAATTAATGGAAGTTGATGAAATTCTGCTTCTAATAGCCTTGAACCAGCTGGACTATATTTCAGTAGTTCTTCGTGTAAAAATCTTATGATATTGTCAATTTTTTGATTTGGAGAAATATATACGACAACCATGACCAATTCCCTTCCATCCTCCATAACAATTTCTGCCGCACATAAATCGCCAATATCGTCTTGACCAAAACCAAGTCCCCTTACATTTCTGAATCTAATAATTATGCGAGATGTAATAATATCCAAACAATCCCTATTTTGATAAATAGCTACACCACCAGCTCTAACAGTATTGCGTTTGAAATGAACAATACAATCAAAGTTCGGGATATCGACGTTTTCTTCATTACCAAGCCATGTTTCACTCAATAATAAGAAATTACTATTTTTAACAATCGAATCTTGTAGATCTGGGGCATGCTTTCGGAGACTTTGACAATTCAGCGTAAATAACGACAATCCCTTTCTTCATGTTATAAAATTTAATACTAATCCTTGGAGTGTCTCGAGTCTATTAAGCGATAATCTTTTAAATTCTTCTTGCAACGCTACAACCGATGGATCAATTCGTCTGCCGTGGTAGAATTTTCGATCATTATTACGTGTATATATGTATAAGCCTGCCTTTTTCGTCGGAAAAATTCCGACAGAAATAGAACAATTTATAGACTTATACACACGAATATATATAAGTTACACACGATATAGAAAATTTATCTTGAAGAGTATAAAGTAAGCACGTGTTAAAGCGTCGTTCCGGGATTAATACGCACATCGGCATGCGTCGTTACTCGCAATGGCTCTCATCAGCATGCGCAGAGCCCATTCTGATGAATCAACCCGTGCGCAGAGTTGGGTAGAGGGGAGCGTCACTTTGAGTGGGGGAAAAGTCGCCACGACGCGGCATCGAGTTCCTTACTGACCGATTTACTCTCTAACGCGCCTAAAGATGTTTCACATCAAAAAGTATGATTATTGAGTGAGCGGATGTGTGTCGCCAAAAGGCAATTAAAAAATATTAGAGACTGAATAGAGACGATAAGTTTAATATCGAGTTTAACGTATTGAGATGTTAGGGGAGAAGTGTTTAGAGTGCCTGACGGATCGGAAAAATAAGAATGTTGATGCGAGATGGAGGTTTGGGTGATGCACGTGGCCAGTGGGTGACTGAATGAAAGAAGTCACTGTGTGTGACAAAGAGTGTGTATGGTGAGTGTGGGTGCGAGTGAAAGAATGCTAGAGAAAAGAGGAGAGAAATTAGAGTATGCTGGAGCGATTGAGTTTTGGAATGAATCAGTGTCGAACGAGGAGAAGTAGTTTACAGAGCGAGAGCGGTTGAGCGCCATGTATTGCTACCAAATGTCAACGTGACTTATCTTTTTTTAAATGATTTTATATCTCATCCTATCATTAATCCAATAACGTTAATCATATGTGTTGCAATCCTCTTTCTTGTCCAATGATCCTACATATATTTTGATCGTCCAGTAGCAATATAATTGGGCTGTGTCCGGAACCAGAGTTGTTGGTTCCCTCGATTAATATGAATGAGTAGGGTTCCGAAAGTATCCGATTTTGGAGGGTGGCTCATTTCCATCTTCTCCTATATAACGTCCTCCTTTTTTTTTGGGTGGCTGAAAGGTGTTGAAGTCTATGCGAATAAATTGGTTATTAATACATCATTCCTTTATCATAGGTTAGTTGTCGAAACACAAATAAATCGCTTATTTATAACTCCGTTGCCTTATCGACTAGTTGGTGAAATACAATTAAATTGGTTATTAACTGATTCATTATTTCATTGGTTAAATGACAAAATGCCATTAAATTGATTATTAATTATTTCATTATTTTATTGGTTAGATGACAAATGCCATTAAATTGATTATTAATTATTTCATTGTTTTATTAGTTATAGGATGTAATACCATTGATTTGATTATTAGTTAGCAGAATATTGTTATTTGATTCGCCCCCCATTTTTTATTAGTATTTTTTTGCTTTTGTGTTTTGTTGTTTTTTTTAGCAGCTGGGGGGTTTCCCTCTTTTCGTTTTAAACGCCCATGTTCTGAAATTCTTTGAGTAGTAAATAATCATACGATGTAATTTTTTCATATCATATTCACACTCGGGGTCGTTTTTCAAGTGAAAAGTAGGTAGGTTTTCCCCTGCCTCATGTATTTCCGTCATTCTTTTTCCCTTCATCTTGAGGCACTAATACATGCCGGTCGGATATATCATTGCGATTTCTTCTGCAGCATCGCTGTTTTCGGATTCCGCATCGGTTTCAATCTGATTTCAAATAGGTCGCGGGGAAGGAGGAACATCGTAATCGATCTCTACTGGGACGTTAACCTGCTCCGAAGTGATTTTCTTCGTTGGGTTTCCTCTGAATATAGGGTTCCTGTATGTATGGGAACATGATGGTTGTATAATATCAACTTTAGTGTTTGAGGACTCCGGTTTGTGTTAAATAGTGGTGTAGCCGGGAGGTAAATTTTCCCATTCGATTTCTAAAGTGGTTTCCTTAATATATGACGGGTTATGGGGTTTTGTCGTTGCCTGGTTTATTTTTTCGTTCACTGTTCTTTCTTCGGGTCTTTTAGGGTTTTGGGGATCGGGGTATCTTCGACTCAAGCATAATAGGAGATTAGTCACAGAGTTCCAAACAGTGCCTAGCAAATGTATCGACCATCCATACGCTGTGTGCAAAGTATATCCGTGTATGATGGTGTCGATATTAAGTTTAAGGAGTTTAAAAATAACTGCGACGCCTATCATTCTGGCACTTATTTCGCTAAACCTCATGAAATAACCCCAAGTTTTTTCCCATGATGATTCTACGATTTTGTTAATAACTTGTTCGTCGAATAGGTTGGACACAGATCCCCCTTGTCTAACGACATGTTCGCCAGTCATTCCTCGAGCTAGAGAATTCAAGATGTCTGGTTTCTCAATGGGGAACATTATGGGATCTCGACGTTGATATATTTCTTATTGCGAATATATTCCGCTTGTCCGCAGTGTTTGCAAGGCGTTGTATCTCTAGCTGAGACGCGCGTTAGGTTTTAACTTAATCGGTTCCCTTATATTTCGCGGTTTTTGATCAAACAAAACTTCCGCTTTTCATTAGGCCGTGAGTTCGAGGTTGCAAAAAACATGGTCAATTTCCCCTGGCTACAATTCGCAATTCGTTATAGCATTCGTTCCGTATCTCGCTATATGAACTCTCAATTTCGATACTTACAGGGATACACTGTGCAATGTAAGCTACGTCGCCTGATATAATCGCCATATAACCCGGTCCCTTCATGAGATTGTAAGCAAAATCGGCACGGACTATACCTAGCATTTCCAATCGTATTCAACAACATCTGGCGTTCCATAGTGCATTGCTGCATCAAGACATCTCTGTACATTTGTACCATTTGACCTCGGATATGTTTTTCTACGTACATGAACTTGGAATTCACATAAGTGAAAATGTCTAAGTTAGTTAATACGACGGGGGGGGGGGGGGGGGGCTCTGATAAAAGCGTCGTTTCGAGAGGTTTCCACAATAATTTAGGGTGTTCGGTCAACAACATAGGTACCTCGGATTTTTTTATGATTTTGCGTGTAGTGAGAGCGAAAGTTATATCTCCTGAAGTAATGGAATACATGGTTTGGTCCTTATCTAAGTTTAGGTCAGACATCTTATTGGCCCCTCCCTTGTATGATACTCCAAATTTACCAGTGCCGCAACTGTCCTCCGGGAGTGGTTGCCAAGATGTGTTTCCTGCCTCAACGTCGTTGCATTGGGTTGCTGTGAGTTCGCAAAAGGTTTCTGATCGTAAATGTATTTGATTTGTTTCTGTACTGACTCGGGCAATAGAATCTTGGAGCGTTATTTTCACGTAACCTTGTATCACGGTGCGTTTCCAGGTACTCTAAGGGTCTGAATATGAATTCCCCTCGCATCTTCCCCCATTCTGTAACGATCCCGCTATCATCACTGGTCTGCTGATAGTTTGGTTTGGTTCCAAACCGTCTACCTCTGTTCTACCTATTCTCGTTATACCGAATCGATGCATATCGTAGCATTCATCTCTTGATACGCTGTCTATGTAATCGTGTAGGCCATTTAAGGTATCCATTGAGTGGGAAAACATACCGCATATTCTAATAGTTCGAAATATTTCGACCTTGCACTGTATTACTTTGATAGAGGTGAATTCGTTAAGTTGTATCAGTTGAATGTATGGGTTACTAACGTTTACGTCATGATGGGGTATGTTGCATTCTCCTACCTCTAGCAGGGATACGGTACTGACGTTAGCTGTGGCTCCCCCGCAATCGTACCCAATTGATCCTCTGCTTGAATGGAATAACGATACCAGATCTACGATCATCATTGTCATTAGGGTACGAGACACCATTTTTTCTGTAAATTGAAAATGATTTTGAATTCATTAGAGAAAGATATATTATTATATGTGGCGTGTTAATTTGCCTGTGCAAGTATTTATACACAAGCTTCTCGCCCAAGCTAATATTTTTATCTTTGGATTGCGGTCTCCCCTCTCAATTGCTCTATATATAAAGAGATTCCGGACCGTGTTTGTTAGATGCGAGGGACTCTAGTTTTACGCCTTTGACCCGATGCCCTAGTCGCTATATCTCACCGTCGTGTTTCACTTGGTATCGAGATGTTTTTTAGGCTTGTGAATTGTGAGGGGGGAATATGCTATAAAACGGCCAGCTCTCGTGGGTCGTCAATAGTCGGTTTCGGGGTTTCTATTACTTCGGAGTGTTGACGTTCTTCGTTTGCCTATATCATGGATTGTGTACCATCGGACTCTTCTACTGAGGAAAGCGTGTATTCCGATGAAGGTAAGTGTTCTCAAGTATACTCTTATCATATTCTACCTACCAAACATTTGTTGGTGTGCGGATATCTGTAATCTGTTTCTTTTTGCCTCCCCCGTGGTCTTTCCTATGCTTCTATTGATATATATATATATATCTCTATATTATGTCAATATATCGCCGCCGCCGCCGCCGCCGCCGCGTACAAGAGTTGAGGAGAGCGAGCGGGATCGAGTAGGCTGGGTGAGGGGATCGAGCGGGGGCGGTGGCGCGCGAAGCGCGCAGGGGGGCAGAGCCCCCCTAGTATATATATATGTATATTAGGGTGTGCCATTTGGGGGCAACTATTTTTTTTCATCTGGGGACCAGGTGTATACTTCCAGGAAGGTGAAATGAAAGCTTGTTCAAATTTGAGTTCTTAAAATTAATATGTAGATGCGCCTCATCGCGAATTTCTATTTCCCATTTAAATAGCATGGGAAAAATTTTTTTTCATATTTAGAATTTTATACTTCGGCAATGGCATAATAAAATTTTTCTGTTCGATGACACGCATGACATTTTATTACAGCGTAATAAAATGTCATGCGTGTCATCAAACAGAAAAATTTTATGAACCATTTCTTTTCACTCTTATTGGGAATAAAGAAAGATGTTTTACTCGTGTATTTTGTCCACCTCTTCGTAACTATTGTGTTAAATACTAGGCCGTTAGAACCAGTTTTCTGACAGAAAATAACTTTTTACAGCATTGTAAAATTAACGATTAATATTAATTAATCATAAATGAGACAATTTTCATGGCAAATTTAATAATCTATATAAAAGTCATTTGAAATTTCTCAATAGAGTCAATAGTTTCGATGTACTATTAAAAAAAAGATGAATTTTTGTTAATTTTGAACTTTGAACTCGGATATCATCGGAATGGCTACGTTTATCGAAAAACTGCAAGACATCTTCTTTGCAGAGCGTTCAGCTCTCTATAAAATATGTCATGCGTGTCATCGAACAATATGCCATTGCCGAAGTATAAAATTCCAAATATGAAAAAAATTGTTTCCCATGCTATTTAAATGGGAAATAGAAATTCGCGATGAGGCGCATCTAAATATTAATATTAAGAGCTCAAATTTCAACAGGCTTCTTTTTCACCTTCTTGGAAGTTGACAACCTGTGCCCCGGATGAAAAAAAAAGTTGCCCCCAAATGGCGCATCCTAATATATAATACTAGGAAGTCTCTGCCCCCCCTCCGCACTTCGCGCGCTAACCCTCCCTCCACCAAGGCGGTTATTCTATTCAACGTATCCCCCCCCAGGGCCATTCCATTTAGCGTACCCCCCCGGGTTTGTTGGGTTTGGGGAGAGGTATAGTGAAGAGAATGACCGCCTCAACTCTTGTACACGGCGGCGGCGATATATTTATATAATATAGAGAGATATATTGTTACGTCCGGAGTTCCCACGCACACGGGAATTGTCATTGGGATATCCGGTCTTGTTCAATAATTACTTTTCATAAATTAATTACAAAATTATAAAATCAAACATTTTCCCATTTGCAATTTGAATTATAACAAATGAAAAGTAAAAGAGACACCCTTAGGGGTGTCTCTAACAAATATCTAGAACCGCCTTATCAGCGTGTGAGCTGAAAGATGGCAGGATTCTAACGGTGAATTTTTGTTAATCGCGCACCTTAAGACGTGCGTCTGATGGCTACTCGGAGTCACGCTGTTCAGCGTTTTGCTGACAGCGCAGATCTCACGGTAGACAGCAGACGCCTCACGCCTCTGGAATCCACCGTGAGACAATAACGCAGAGTAATCTTGAGCGCGAGATTACTTAAGACGCGCCACTAAACAATAGTTAGTCAGTATTCAGTCAGTCTTCAGTCATCATTCGGAGCTCGGACACGATGGCCGACCTCAGAAATTAATAAACCGGCCGCGACGGTCAAATACACAGGAAGTGAACCTTTCAGTCTAACTCCCTGAAGCAAATCTTAAAACCATGTAAAAGCATACTTCTGTTCAGTTTTATTTAAATATAAGTGTTTTACCTTTTGTTTTTATACCTGTGGTGTCGGTATCAGATTTATTTATCCAACCCACCATTCATCGCACAAGTAATCCTCACAACGATCGCCTTCGCTACGCTCCCATCGCGAACGGGTGCATTTCCGTTCCAAAAGAGAGAAAACAAACATCGTCCGGCGTTACCATCTACGGTGAGTCGATCAAAGAAAAAGAGAAATTATAAACAAAACGGAACCTGAATCGTGAAACGACCCCGGGACGTAACAGGATGACTATTTTTGATGGCAGCGTTGGGATTTAATGCGAGTGCACAATCGGAAACTAGGAAATAAAACACGAACGATTTGCGACTCCGAATTTTCCTGTCGAGACGGAGTTCAAAAAGGTGCGCGAGTGAAAGGAAAATACACAATTCGCGACCACGCATTTTTCTTTGAAAAAAAAATGGAACACGTGAGTGTGCGAAAAACGAAAATTACAAACAATTCGCGACTATGCACTTTGTAAAATAAGATTCGTATGATGCGCGAAAACGAAGTATCCGTGACCTGCATTTTCCGCAGAAATTATTTAAATGAGAACTCTGGAAAAGGTACGCGGATAAAAATCAAATAAATAATTCGCGACCGTCAATTTTCATAGACTTTGATAGAAACGAAAGTCGGAGAGGTGTGCGAGTGAAATAGAATAAAAATAATAAACGAATAACCCGCGTCCCGAATTTTTCTACGGACATGCCAAAAGAAAATTCGAATTGCAGTGCGCGCTTAAAACAAAAATTTAAATAACAATAAAAACGACAGACAATATGCAACCACGGATCTCATTTCTAAAATGCGAATTTCGAGAGTGCGCGGCTGCGAAAATAAAAACACAAACAATACGCGACCGCGTGTTTTATAAAATGAAAAATCGAATGGTGCGCGAAAAACAAGATATAGAAAAAAAAAATGAACAACTCGCGACGACCGTGAAGGACAAAATAGAAAATTAAATCGAAATATTCGTGACCCCCATTTTCCGCAGACATTATTAAAAGGAAAATCCCGGGAAAGGTGCGCGGATAAAAATGAAATAGACAATTCGCGACCGTGCGTTTATAAAATAAAATTCGGGTGGTGCACGAAAACGAAGTAAACAGTTCGCGACCCAAATCCTCTATAGACATTACTCAAACGAGAATCCGAAAAAGAGTGCGTGGAAAAATACAATAAAAACAAACAGTTCGCGACCGCGCATTTTCAAAAAGCGGGAAAAATAAATAGTGAGTGGTGTCGCGCGCGTTAAGACGTCGGAGAAAAAAAACAATAAATCGAGGGTGCGCGACGACGCTAACGTTAATAAAATTATTCGGAAAGAAAATCCAGCGACAATAAACGGGAACTCTGAAAATGTGCGCGAACAAATAATAAAAGGTTCACGACATAGAATTCCCGAAGCCAGTAAAAAAAAATTCAGCGAAGGGACAAGTGCAAATCAGCTGTCACATTCATCGTCCAGCGAACTCAAACAGCTGCTCTGCCGAGGGGAGAAACACAGCGCACACACGCGACACGACGACCGCTTATCGCGCCATGGAATGTGCGATAATGGTACCGGACAGCGTGAGGCCCAACTGCGATGGGACTATAGTGCGAGTTCCCATAACTCACACCAAAATCGTAAGGTAGTAAGATAAAAGTAATAATTATAAAATGTTAATGACAAATAGACTAATGACAACAAAAACAAATAAATATTGTAGAACTAGGTTACGGTAGGATGAAAGGAAAAAAAAGCGAGTTTCGTATACATTTTATTGAGTAACTACGAGGCTAAGACCTGTTGAGGTATTCTCCTTTTCCGAACAAATCGTTACCTCCTTCAGAGAGCGATATGGTCGAAATAAATATAAACAAAATTAATAAATTCAAAAATTCACATGCACCTGAAAATAATGTTAAGAGGTCGCTATTACCTTGTCATTGGCGGAGTCATTCCAAATGTTAAATTTTAAATAACAAGAAATTTATCGCGCCATTCATTTTCGACAATAATTAAGAATAAGTAAATTTGTCTCTGTAGGAAAATAAAATCTCGATTATCAAATCCGAGAAAGTTATAATATTATTAATGTTAAATATTACTTTGCGTACAAAAATTCAGAGTAAAAATTGAAACTCATTTAAGAACTGCGGCGAACGAAATAACGGTCGTCCGCAAAAAAAAACAAAACAAATTCAAAAAATATGAAACAAACTCGGTCATTATTAATGTTTCATTAAAACCGAGCCAATAAATTTCGCAACATATGCGAAAGTAATATGCGCGTTAGGACTCGACGTACTACAGACGGGAGCCAACAAGCTTTTTAAAAACACGTTATAGAAAATAATGAATAATCTGTACAGGGACTACAACGTTGGGAGACCTGCAGAGTCACACGGGACCTGCGGAAGAAAACGCGATCCCAACAAAATAAACAAAATTTGACATTTTTTCTTTAATATTTTATATATACGAGGGTTGGTCACACCCCCGCGATTTTTAACGTATTAAAAAGAAAATAGAATGGTTAATTCATACAAAATATTAATGGAACACAAAGGTCACCATTTTTGCATCGCATTGGGTTTTCAAAAAAAAGGAGAAAATTAAATTATAATTATTTATATTTAATTTATCAAAGAAAATCCATACGATGAAAAAAAACACGTGCTTATTTAAATTTCATGGTATTTTATAAAGCAAACGATCAAATTGTACTATTGCGTCAAAATTTATTGCATGATCAAAAGGACATATGGCTGATTAGACTCAATCGCCACGACAATGACCTCAGAGCACCCGAGTCACTCAACCAATGACTAGATGGACCCGAAAAATAAGCAACAAACCTGGAGAGGGGGCGATCCGACCTCACGAACCGGGTAGTGAGATGGTTCAGCAAAATCGTGTGAGGGCCATGCCCAAGACTCGCGTAGAGCCGACCCATCAACTCACCAAGCAATGCATCCCCATTGCTTGGAAGCGCCGAAATATCGGGCCAAATCACTCATTCATGCTCGACCCGTATGGGAATTTAAATAACTAAACATTAACTTCCAATAAGAACTATCCGAAAACCAAAGGGATGTAAATAAATAAATCAAAAAGAAAACATCAGCCGATCCAAAGGACGTATGGCTGATTAGACTCAACCGCTACGGCGCGTGACCTGAGGGCATTAGAGTCTGTCGGCCGGTGTTTGGGTTGATGTGAAACGAAGCAACGAACCCGGGGAAGGCGACATTTAGCCTCAAGAATCGGGTAGTGAGGTGGTTCAGCCAAACTGTGTGAGAGCCACGCTCAAGACTCGCACAGAGCTGATCCATGCAACTCACCAAGCAAGGTATCCCCATTGGTTGAAAACTGTTTGCCGAAATTTCCGACCAACAATCCGATCGTCTTTCTTCACTTGTACCGAATCAAGCACAGTAAAATCATTAACAAATACCGCTTCTTTGAAAATCGTGGGGGGGGGGGGGGGGGCAACCAGGACCAACTTAACCATAAACCGTAGCGACACAGAAGCCCTAGGGCATCCTGTGAAGCTATGGCAACGAATAAAGTTTTCACACTGTACGCCAGGTGAAAATAATAATTAGGATATAGGGAAAAAACCCATAACCAATAAAATTAATAAAACATGTAAGAACGAAACTCCGTACTCAATGCACGGCTTGCGCCTCCCGATTGCTACGCCTCGACGTAGCAATCTTCTTAAAGGGGAAGGTGTTACGTCTAGAGTTCCCACGCACACGGGAACTGTCATTGGGGTATCGGGTTTTGTACAATAATTACTTTTCATAAATTAATTACAAAATTATAAAGTAGAAAACTTTCCATTTGCAATTTAAATTATAACAGATGAAAAGTAAAAGAGACACTCTTAGGGGTGTCCTCTAACAAATTTTTAGAGCCGCCTTATTAACGTGCGAGCTGAAAGACGGTAGGATTTTCACGGTGGATTTTTGCTAATCGTGCACTTTAAGACGTGCGACCGACGGCTACTCGGAATCACGCTGTTCAGCGTTTTGCTGATAGCGTAGATCTCACGGTGGCCAGTAGACGTCTCACGCCTCTGGGATGCACGATGGTCGAATCCACCGTGAGACAATAGCGCGCAGTAATCGCGAGCGCGAGATTACTTAGGATGCGCCACCAAACAACAGTTAGTCAGTATTCAGTCAGTCTTCAGTCATCATTCGCAGCTCGGACACGATGGCCGAGCTTGGAAATTAATTTCCGGCCGCGACGGTCAAATACACGGGAAGTTAACCTTTAAGGTTAACTCCCTGAAGCAAATCTTAAAACCATGTAAAAGCATACTGCTGTTCAGTTTTATTTAAATATAAGTGTTTTACCTTTTGTTTTTATACGTGTGTTGTCTGTGTCAGATTTATTTATCCAACCCACCATTCATCGCACAAGATATCCTCACAATGATCGCCCTCGCTACGCTCCCATCCCGGACGGGCGCATTCCGGTTCCAAAAGGGAGCAAAACAAGCATCGCCCGGCATTACCATCCACGATAAGACGATGAAAGAAAAAGAGAAATTATAAACAAAACGGAATCTGAATTGTGAAACGACCCCGGGATGTAACAATATATACATACATATACATAAAATGAAGAGTTTCTTTTATGAGGTTATCAAATACAGTTTTTCTCTCTCTCGCTCTCCTGTGTTATCGTTCTCTTTTTCTTTCTATGTAACCTTTTGTTATTTGTTTTTTATTTTTGGAACACCATCATTATTAGAATAAGTCTTTTTGCCTTACCTTTTTTTATCTGCCTATTCTATATATATATATATATGTTTCGGATTTTCCTTTTCCTTATTCACTACGGTTTTTCTTTCTTTTATTAATTCTTATTCACACGGATTATGATATATATACAGATATACATATGTATATATGTATATATATCATAATCCGTGTGAATAAGAATTATATGTTTTTTTTCTTTTGTTTTTCCTCTTTTTTTCTAAGTTTTGTTTGTTTTCTTTTTCTTTTTGTGTTGCGTAACCAATTGATATCTACCGTCATTTCATAAATTGGGATTAGTTGGTTTTAGACGTGGACTCGGAATATCATCCCATCTTATCTTGAGGTGCCTCAACTGCTGTCGTTGTACGGGGGAATGTTGGTAAGTTTTCTTTTTTCAGATCTTTTTTTTTCTTCCAAAAGTACCCCCTCGTTTGTATCTGGTGTTTACTTTTCCTTTTGGTTTTGCATTGAAATTTTTCCTGTTTTTCAGCTGACGAGGGGGGAGATTCCACTCTGTCTCGCTCCGAGATTTTGGGGAGTCGTGTACACTCTCCCAGTTATACTCTCCCGAATTTACCGAGCCGGGTGTACCGGTGGATTGACGAGAATTTTCCCGCTGAGAGACAACAATCTTCGCTCCTCCAGCTTCGGCGGGGAAAGCGACATATCCCGTATGCAAGAAGTCCTGTCCGGGTCTCGCCTGCGTTACTCGGTGAACCGAGGTCATCGTCTACGCTCTTGGAACGGGAATCGAGGCTTTCGGGACGTGCGACGAGTTCGGACTCGAGTGGACGGTTATATTCATCCCGTCCGGAAAGGAGAGGCCCATCGCATTCCCCAATTTCCGGAGGTTCTAGCTGTCGGTCGGTTTCCACATCAGTTACTGTCTACGAGGTACCGGGTCGCCCAGGAGTTCATTTCTGGCATGCCTGCTGGCATTCGCTTTGTTCTCACGATGCGGTTCCCGCTAATTCGCCAGAGCGTGCTTCTTTGCGAGACAGTGATTTTTCGTTCTTACAATGAAAGAAGAGGAGGAAAGAAAAAAAATATTTGAAGGGTAGTTATTATTCTGAGTACAATAATTACTTATACATGTTTTAACTCTATGTATTGATTTTGACTTTATAGGAATCTTTTTCCTTACGAAGGTATTCATATTAGCCACGTATATAGAAACTTGTATTCATTTCCAATGATGGGTTTAGGACTGCCTTTCTTTCCCCAAAGTTGCTTAACATCATCTGGCGTTACGGCTATGTGTGTTGATTTGTTCTTAGTTGTTGAGCGGTGCGGTGCCCCCGTCTGAGATTTGTGCTGATTCCGTCGGTTCTTTTGACCACGTCCATGTTATTTCCCCTTCCATTACGTTGGCGTCATCTGGTACATCGCAATTCATTGGCGAAGAAACTCTCAGTTTCCTACATAATACTGTTAATATTTCTCCAATGCCTTCTAGTGAATTTGAGTGCTGGGGTCAGCACTCTCCATCTACAGATTCCTGGATCTACAGGATTCCATTCAGCGTAAGGTGATGGCTCAAGAGTGACAACCTCTTCGCGAGATTCGTTGATTGTCGGTGAGTTTGAGGTTTCTTCTTGGGTCGTGAACTGATCCTTAACCGGGAGGAAGGTCAAGAATGGGAACCCGCAAGTGCATTTGTTACGTCAAAGATTGAGTTTTTGCGAACTATTAAATCTCTCTGACGAACGTCGTCGTTTGAATCTGACTGACACTCTGTAGTCAAGAGGAAAACCCCTTCTACACACTCCTGGAAACAGTCTCAAACGCGAAATTGCCTTTTTGAGTCTAACCTTTCGGAAAGTTTCTCGGGATAGGCGCTCGTAGAATGCTAACGTTACAGATGTCTTAGGGTTTAGAAGAAGGAAAATTAAAATAAGGTTATTTGAGCCAGACCGTGAGATGGTGACGGATTTCCCCAGGATGAAAAAAAAAATGTTGAAAAGTCGTAAATTTATTAATAATGCACCCAAAATTCGGGACCAATAGTGTTCGGCGAAGGATGGTGGGAATGATACATTACTCACTTTTTATTCGAAACGGCTTCTCTACTTCTGTGAGTCTCGATCGTAGATGATGATTGAGATTTAGGGTTTTAATAGGGATTTTATATTTATATATATAGATATATATATATATATATATTTGATTAATTCAGATTACAGAATTATAAACGTTTTATGACAATAGTAAGACAAAATTCAGAACAAATAGATTCTAACTTGAAACGGTATGCGCAATTGGGTGCGGTCGAAGAGTAAGAACAAAATCGGTAATTTCACACTACGTGATTTCTTAACGAAAAATCGTGGGGAAATGGCAGGTTTATTCGGCTTTTTGTACCCTTGTTTGAGGAGAGGTTTCGCGTTTTTATTTCGAGCATTCTAGAATTTTTTTTTCGTCGCGGTAAATAATTCTATGCGCACGTGTTCAACCTCTGACCGATTTGCATCACGCCAGTGTCTTCTGATTGGCCTGTTAGCCATTAAATTTCTTGTAGATATTGGGTCGCGGGTAGGTAGTCTTTAGTTCCGAAATGAGGAAGATAAGGGAATCTTCTCCTACTTCTTTTTAGTCAGCTCTCCCAACTACTGCGTTGTAATTATAATTTCGTCGTTGCTAACTGGTAATACAAAGTTTCATCTTTTTATTATAATATACAATTTGCTCAAATCTAATGCATCTAGTTTGTTTAATGTCCCCTAATTTTCCTGTGATCATCAATTGATTTCCTGATTTTCGACGTAGATTCTGATGTTCTTGGGATAATCTGGAATAGGTAGTTTCTTCCGTATCGTCGTTATTCTTATATCTCGCCGGAGACCCCCTTAGATTTGTCTTTCTCTTATTGAATCTTGGAGTTTCTGTCGTGTTGTTATAGCAGGGCAATTCGATATCTTAAGAGTTGTCAATGATATCATATATCTCCCTTAGGATGAAACCAGTATGACCTATGACCAGTCGTAAAACTATTTTTCTAAAGATATTATAGTCGAGCGGTATCTAGTTTGGACAAGGTCGCTATAATCTTCTTATTTTGCCTTTATGATCTATTTTGTATTGTCGCAATGAATTTGTTTTGCTTTTTTTTCGATGTTCTCCATTTCTCAATGTTCCACTCTTTCAATATTTTAATCCGAAGGGGATTCAATGTACAACATTGCTCGTGTATTTTGCATAAGATTTTACTAAAGTTACAAGTATCATTATTCATGAAAATAAAAGGTGTTTAGAATATTAGTTTATCAGCTCGTTCAGGTTATCGTTTCAACTCGAGAGTTTCCTTTCTTGCCTTAATTGCGACGCGTGCTGCATATGTGGTGGAGAGGGAAATGCTTACGCCCTGTTTTATTGAGAGTGTTGCGACTGCGTAAAATGAGATTGGTGTGCAGTAATAATGAGGAACGTGGCTGCCATCGCTTCCTTTCCGAATTATCGCTATTCCTTCCTAAGTTTGTGATTCCTCCAATGGAAATGAGTATCGTTCGTTATACGAGGGGGGACCCAAAAAAAACGGGAATTTCGTCATCATTTCTTTATTTTTAAATATTTTTACACCAAATTTTGATCACGTTCAAAGTATTCTCCTTTGACCGCAACGCACCTCTGCAAACGATCCTTCCAATGTTCAAAACATTTTTTTAAATTCACTCATCGGGATGTTCTGTAGGCCTTCCAGCGATTTTTGTTTTACCTCTTCCACAATGGCAAAACGCTTGATTGCTGCTTTGTTTCGGGGTCGTATCCATATCACCATGATTCATCACCAGTAATCACCTTGGAAAAAAGTTCAGAATCCTCTTCGAGCTGATTTTGCAGTTCAAAACATGCCTGAAGTCGACGCTCCCTTTGCTCGTCTGTGAGAAGGCGAGGAACAAATTTGGTTGCAACTCTGCTCATGTGCAAATCTTTGGATAAAATCTTCTGAATTGAACTCCATGATATCCTAGACATCTCACAGAGTTGATCAATGGTTCGGCGACGGTCTTCATGAATGAGAGCATTGATTTTATCGACGTTTTCGTCACTTCTTGACGTTGAGGGGCGTCCCGAACGGGGTTGGTCTTCAATTGACATTTCTCCATTTTTAAAACGTGAAAACCACTCGTAGACTCTGTTTTTACTTAGGGCAGCATCTCCAAAAGCAGTCTTGAGCATTGCAGTAGTTTCCGCGGCAGATTTCCCCAACAGGAAACAAAATTTCACAGCCGCGCGTTGCTCTCGACAATCGGCCATCACGTTTTCGCCGAAATGGAAAAAATTGTTTCACTACAAAAATCCCCACGGACGAACCGTGCACTCACGGCGACAGAACTTCTCACACTAACTCAGGAGACCGGTCTCCAACGGACACCTGGTCGAGCAATGGGTTCCCCCACTCTCCCTCCACGCCGCAGCGCAATTCCCGTTTTTTTTGGGTCCCCCCTCGTAATTGGAGGAGAATTACTTACACCCTACTTTAACGAAGCTACTCGCGTGCACGGAACGTCGAGATATGAGATAATTTATGCCCCAGCCTTTTCCCGTGTCACTATTGCTGTTTCTTTTGCTTATTTTTACCGTTTCAATCTTCGTTATATTATTTTAGTAGTTACATGAATATTTCTTAATTCTATTAAGTAATCATGGCGAACTCTGGGTGGATGAGTTTGTTCATTGCTTCGTTCAATGATCATATTGATAGTAATATTGATATCGTTCCTATTTTAATCCAATAACTGGACGTTTTACGAAAGTTTCTCTGCCGTAATTGTGGGAAGATTTCAAACCCACGATTGAGCACATAAATAAATCCAGAATTCTCCCACATTGAATATCATTCAATTTCCTAATTAGTATTTTGGCAAGAAAATCAGAACTTAATTGGTATAGAATGGACAAGTAATTGTAGGATCCAAGAAAAATCGTGGCGAACGAAACATTTTCGCGAGTATAATCTCTCGTTCATCTATACTATCTTTGGTTACGTCACACGAGTGCGACTACCTAAAGACCTACAGTTGGAGTAGGAATGAGATGCTCGCGCGTTTAAACGATACGTCGAGCAATTATGCCATCACACAGCTCCCCTGATAAGCCTGTTTTGGATTTTTATATCCAGATGTGCGGTTCATATCTGACTGGTACAACAGGTCCGGAAATTCATATTTTCTGTTTCCGAACCGTGCTATTGGATATTGCCGTATCTAAACCAAGGCTCGGGAATTGCCGTTGAGACCGATAGTTTTTATGTAATTTCAAATATCAATTGAACGATGATTTTTCCTTTCTCTCGTAATTAATATATTTCATATGGTTTCCTAAATGAAAGATTTGAAAGACTTGCCTCTGTACGTTTTGAATTAATATATATAATAAAAAAATTATTGGTCGTCACGTCAGGACGTAACACCTCCCCCCCTAAAAACGATTATGGGGGTGAAAAACCAATAATCGAATTCAGTGATTTTACGTCCTGCCTCGTTATAATTTGGGTAGTGGGTAAATGCTTGACCAGTAATGTGCCCAAATTCTTATTTCCTGTTTTTCACTGTAAAACTCCTACGTAAAAAAAGATCGGGTGTATTATGTAACGCCCTTTTATATTTGAACTTCAACAAATGGACTTTACCTAGGCTTCCTTGAGTAAATGTTTTGCAATAAAAACCGGATATTACTATTGTTAGAGTATATGTACCGGGGTTGACCCCTCACTTATCCCATAAGAGAGCTCGAAAATCATTAGTTTAGATCTTGATGGCTTGAGAGAACTTCCATATTTCTGATTCTAAGGTTTGGTGCTGTAAAGTTGCTTCCTACAAGCTTCTGTAGAATTCGCGTTCATTTATCATCTGCTGTTGAATGGAATCCATAAGTCCTTGTTTGATATCTAGCTCGGTGACTATCAGTCGCACATCTTGTCCTTCGGGTAATAGTACATCGTAGGGGTTGGTGTATCTGATCCCTGCGATCATTGCTGATTCTCCTTGTGGTGGGATTTGTATTAGCCACTCGTCTAGTATGTAGCCCGGTGCATCCCTCCATTCAGGCGGGACGTATAGGCCCTGAGCAAACTCCCAATATACCCACTGTCTCCTTATTCTTGAGACCGGGATTTTCAAGAAGTCCTGGTTAAGGGTCAGAGTTAATTGGTATTTTACCATAATCTGAAAAGATTCAAGAAAAATGGATTGAATTTGCGGGCTGTACTGATTTTTCTTGTACGCAGATTGGATTAACAATCGTAAGGTTAATTAAAAAATTTTATTATCTTTATTAACATTGTTATTTAATCATTGTTATTATCATTGTTCTCGATATTGGTCTCCTTGTTATTAGATTTATCAAAAGCTTAAGAGATCAGGTTATCATCCCTTTCTTTTTCTTTGTCAAATGGATGACTTACCTTTCCTTTCGTGGTATTATTACTATAACCATTGATTCAAGAGGTCCATATCCCATTCTGATGCGTGTTCTGAAATGGAGGTAGTAAGGTTCCCACTGTCCTCATTGTACTTCCAACTTTTGATGATGTCATCTATTATGGCATCTACTTCGGCTATGATATAGGGCAGCGTAAGAGGGGGTGTAGTTATTCCGGATGCTTTTGTCTCCAATTGATGTTGGCAATACTCCTCCTCGGCCGGTAGTGAAATCTTGCTGCTTTCTTCGACGGTTTAATCCGGTTCACGATGAATTCTTCTATTATATCTCATTCGTACTATACGTCCCACAAGCTGCCCGCGTGGAATTAGAGTTCGATTTTTCCAATAATATAAGGTTTTGCCCAATTCGAACGGTTTTCCAGGTCTCAATGCCAATTGATAACACCACTGTCGACGAACGGCCACTGGAAGTTTCCTCCATTCAGAGGGTACACAAACATGTTTACGTTGCGCCGTTTGATCACCAAGGTTGGGTAAACGTATTACCCAGTAGCATACCAAACGATCCAAACCATGCCGAATTACGGAAAGTGGTCTGTTCAGAACAATGGGCAGATATCGAGCATATCGATTCCTTATTGTTGGAATTCTCCATCGCGGTACGGGTTCAATTGTTTTTGGCCATCCATCTTGTCCTGGAATCGGTACGGTCGAGTATCTTTGCCCTTCTGGCAGAAGTATGTAGTTTGGTATCTAGTTTGTCTCAAAATAATACACTCGTATGGATGCTCTCTCAATACGTCCATCCACTCAGTTAGTCGATGCTCATTAATCATTCGCCACTCTGGTGGTACGTATAACGGAACGTACTCTAGTGCCGCACGTATATATGTATATTTTTATTTCCCAGTAGCAATATAATTGGGCTGTGCCCGGTACTGAGATTGTTGGTTTCCCTTGGTTAATTTGAATGAGTAGGGTTTCGGATGGTTTTGATCTTGGAGTGTAGCTCATTTCCATCTTCCTCTAAATAATGTCCCCCCCCTTTTTTGGTAGCTAGAAGATGTTGAAGTCTATGCAAATAAATTGATTTTTAACACACCAATTATTTTATCATGGGTCAGTCACTGTAACATCAATGAATTGAATATTAATAAAATCCAACATTATTTAGTAGATTAGTTATTAAAACATCAATATAATTGATTATTAGTAAGACCCAATATTTTATTGTAGATTAGATTCCGAAACATCAATATAATTGATTATTAGTAAGACCCAATATTTTATTGTAGATTAGTTTTTGAGACATCAATATAATTGATTATTAATGAGAGCCAATATTTTATTGTAGATTAGTTATTAAAACGCGAATGACGATTGCCATTAAATTGATTATTTCATTATTTGATGGCTATATGATGGATAACCATTATTTGGGTTGTAAGTTGGAAAAGATTATTATTGGATCTACCCTCACTATTAGGATTTTTCTTTTTATTATTTTTTTGTTTTTTTTTTTTTTTTTAAAGAAATGCTCATGATCTGAAGTTCCTTGGTTAGAAAGGATCATGTGATTGATATAAATTCTATATCATTCTCACACGCGGGATCGTTTTTCAAGCGAAAAACGATCCCGATCTCTTCTCTTCTGATCTCTTCTGCAGCATCGCTGTTATCGGATTCCGCATGGATTACAATCTTATTCTTAATAGGTCGCGGAGAACGAGGAATGTCATAGTCGATCTCTACTGGGCCATTAACCTGCTTCGAAATGTTTTTTCCTGGCGAGTTTCCTCGATATATAGGGTTTCTGTATGTATGGGAACATGCTGGTTGTATACTATTAACTTTAGTGTTTAACGGCTCTGGTTTGTGTAGAATAGTGGTATACCCGGGAGGTCAATTTTCCCATTCGATTTCTAAAGTAGGTTCCTTGATATATGATGGATCGAGGGGTTTTGCGTTGCCTGTTTTATTTCACAGTTGATTGTTCCTTCTTCACGGCTATTAGGGTTTTGGGGACCGTGATGTCTTCGACTCAAATATATCAGGGGATTAGTCATAGAATCCCAAATAGCGCCTATCAAATGTATTGACCATCCATACGCTGTGTGCAGAGCATATCCGTATATGATGGTATCGATAATGAGCTTAAAGAGTTTGAAGATAATCACAATACCTATAATTCCGGCGCTTATATCGCTGAAGTTCATGAAATATCCCCAAGTTTTTTCCCATGATGAGTCTATGATCTTGTTGATAACTTGTTCATCGAATAAGTTGGACACCGTTCCCCCTTGTCTGACGACATGTTCGCCAGTCATTCCTCGGACTAGAGAGTTCAAAATAGCTGGTTTCTCAACGGGGAACATTATGTGGTCCCGAAGTTAATCTGTCTCTTTTTGTGAATATATTCCGCTTGTTGCCAATGTTTGCAAGATGTTATATCTCCAGGTGAGACGTACATTAGGTTTCAACTTGATTGGTTCCTCTATGTTTCGTGGTTTTTGTGTGAAAGTGAACCAGGCACCCCCTATTTGCACGGCTGGTTCTATTAATTCATTGCAAGAAATTTGGGTTCCGCTCTTCATTAAGATATGAGTTCGAGGTTGCAAAAAAATGAAAAATTTCCTCTGACTACAGGCAATTTGTTATAGCATTCCTTCCGTATTTCGCTATATGAACCCTTAATTTCAACAGTTACGGGGATACACTGTACAATGTAAGCTACCTCGCCCGCTATTACCGCCATGTAACCCGGTCCCTTCATCAGATTATACGCAAAATCGGCCGGGCTACGTCTAGCAATTGCGATTGAATTTAACAACGTCTGACGTTCCATAATGCACTGCTGCATCAAGATGTCTCTATACATTTGTATTATTTGACCCCGGATATGTTTTTCTACATACACAAATTTGGAATTTACATAGGTAAAAATCTCTAAATTAGTTAGTGCAATAGGTAATTTCTTGATAAAAGGATCGTTATGCGAGGTCTCCACAATAAATAATTTGGGATGTTCCGTCATCCATATAGCTACTCCGCATTTTTGTATAGTTTTACGTATAGTGAGAGTGAACGTAAGATCTCCTGAAGTAATAGAATACATGGTTTGGTCTGTACCTAGGTTTGGGTCGGACATCCTATTAGCCTCCCCCTCATACAATACTCCGAATTTGCCGATCCCACAACTGTCCTCCGGAAGAGGTTGCCAATATGTATTTCCTGCCTCGACGTCGTTGCATTGGGTTGCTGTGAGTTTGCAAACCAAACAGTTCCTGGTCGCAAGTGTATTTGATTGGCTTCTGTACTGACTCGAGCTACATAATCATGGAGTGTTATTTTTACGTAACCCTGTACCACTGCGTGTTCCCAAGTACCGTAAGGGTCTGAACATGAATTTCCCTCACATTTCCCATTGTTCTCACATCACCGGTCTACTGACAGTTTGATTTGTTTCTAAATCGTCTACCTCCGTTCTACCTATCCTCGTTTTACCGTATCGATGCATGTCATAGCATTCGTCTCTTGATACACTGTCGATGTAATCGTGTAGACCATTTAGAGTATCCATTGAATGAGAAAACATATCGCATATTTTAATAGTACGAAATACCTCAACTTTGCACTGTATTACTTCGATAGAAGTGAATTCATTAAGTTGTATCAGTTGGATGAATGGATTACTACCGTTGACGTCGTGATAGAATATTGCGTTCTCTTACCTCCATTAAAGATACGGTCCTGACGTTAGCTGTAGCTCCCCCGCAATCGTATCCGGTTAATCCTCTGCTTGAATGGAATAACGATACCAGATGCACGATCATCATCGTCATTAGGGTTTGTGACACCATTTTTCTGCAAATTAACCAATCTGAGGTAGGAAGAAAAATGAAAAGAAAAGAAAGGAAAATAATATAAAATAAAAAGAAGAGGGGGAAAGAGAGGAGAAAAAAGAAAAAAAAACAATAAAAAAAATAAATAAATAAATAAAAAAAAATAAAAAATAAAAATAAATGGTTTCAAGTTTATCGGAGAGAATGTGTTATTATATGCGATGAATTAATTTGCCGTCATAGATGTTTACACAAAAACTTTCGCCTTCGTTAGTAATTTTATCTTTCAGGTTGTCGCCGGTCTTGATTTCATGTAGAAGAAAATTCACGACCGCGCTTGCCGGGTGCGGGCGGCTCTAGCTTTACGACTCTGACCTAATGTCAATGTCCAAATTGGTGATACCCCTCCACGGTGATAGCATTTCGTTTCATCGTAAAGAGTCACGAAATAGAATCCGGCTTCTGCCATTTTTTCTTTTGCAGGTGCGTTTATGGGCCATGTGACGAATGATCGTAGACGGTTCTCGTATCGGGCGAATTCGGGATATAAGGGGGTTCATGGTTGTGGAGGTCTGGGTGTGTGCGCGTATATGTCCCTTGTATCTTCCCCATAACAAGGTAAGGGCCTGACGGTCCCGTCTCGTACCCATAGAGTATACGTATATTTTCCTGAATGTTTCTCGGACCGGGAATAGAGCTGGGATCCTGCCCAAGAGGTACATTACCGCAGGGCAGATTCCGAACAAAGCGGCATTGTGGCGACCAGCACATGTGGTCTCCCATGGGGTTGTCTTCTAAAGTCCAATGCCCAATTTCCAGGTCACGTTCGAAACAACGGACATTGGCTTCTTTGTTTGTATAGGAAAAACCCGCCGCCGCCATACGTTGTGGTATGGCCCGTCCAATTTTCATAATTTTTGTCGATTCGCTACGATATCTTCTTGTGGCGGCCATTTTATTTTCCTTTGTCTACATCTGATTGTCCTTTAACCAAAAGTACAGGGTGGTTTGTATTGAATTTAGTTGTTCTCAATTCTCCGTCGTAATGTGAGTCATTTTATTTTTCTAAGATGTCAATCCCCCTACTCTCTGGGCTTTCCGCTATAGTTGAAAATGATCTGTTAGTATTTCCAATAATTCGTTTGAGTATCATCGATCTCATATCTAGGACCTTGTTTCCTTCTATTTCGTCTTCTGCAGGATTTGATTAGGAACAGCATTCGGGCAATAAATAACATCATACATTCCAGGTATCAGCGCCTGGTATACGGAAATCGTGGAAAGATCGGCTTCGAAAGGTATATTACCGCATGGAATCCCTCTGATTAATCGACATTTTTCTTGCTAGCGTTGATGCTCTCCAATTGGCGTGTCAGACGCGGTCCTTTCGGAAATTTCGACCTGACATTCGAAACATCATACGATATCTTTATTTTGCATATGATAGAAACCTGCGGCCGCCATGTCCCCCGGATCCACAACCGGTGATGGCTAAATTTGGAAAGTATCCAATCTTGACTCTTCGCTACGGAAAGCCCTTCGTTGGTTCATTGGTGGGTATTTAATTTTGCTCTAACTAAACACATACACACACGGACATGCACATATATAATTACACGTATTTTGGTGCTACTACTATGGTTCCGTCTTATAATGCGAGGGGAAGGAAAAACGGAATTGAGAAAGCGAATGACTTCGTATTGGATTATCGTGTGCTTATTCGAAACCGATGTGTGATTTACGGAGACGATTCGGATGAACAACACTAGTTTGGGTATTTATCCTTATTCTTACGTTGCCATTACGGTATGTCGCCAGTACTTCATGCGGTCTGGTGTATTGGTTGCCCAACTTTCCAACCCTAGGTCCTTTAAGCAAGAGTACAGAATCACCGACGTTAAATGTTATTGGATTTATTTTCTTGTCGTAATAATGTTTAGACTTCTCTTTCGCGACTATTAAATTAACGCGTCCTTTCCTCTGAATTTCATGAAGTTGAGTCATTAATTGGATTAAATACCAATCGTAGGTTGGGAACTGATCATTTTCTCCTGATACTAAACTGGACGGAGTACGGGCTATGTTTCCAGACACCATTTCGTATGGGGTGTGTTTGATCCCCTCATGTATATTAGTGATGTAATTAAAAATCGCTAACTCTACCCATTCATCCCAGTTATTTTCTTTACCTGTATATTGCTTAAGATATTCGCCTAGTGCGTAATGCGATCTTTCTAACCCGCCGTTTGATTGAGGGTGCAAAGCGGTTGTTCTAATTTTACGAATTCTAAATATTTTTGCAATCTGTCTAAGAAGATTACTCAAAAAATTGCTACCCTGATCGGTTAGTACCGCTTTGCGTGCGCCATAACAGCATACAAATCGTTCAACAAAAGCTTCAGCTGTGGTTGCCGCGGTTGCATTGGGTATCGTTATAGCCATAGAGAATTTCGTTAGTTGGTCCTGAATTGTGTGGATGTAGCGCTATCTCTTTCTGTTTTATTCATAGGGCCTACTATATCCATCGCTATCTTGTCAAAAGCCGTTGTAGGTGTGTCAGTTAAAACCGTAGGCTGCTTTGTTTATCCCACTCACCTGTTCTACCCCCTAAAAGAAAAAAAAATATAAATCTTATCCAGTAAAGAGAATAAATATAAGAAAATTCCCCAAGGGAACCATGGAATCACCTCGTGACCCGTCCATTGAAGAAACAAACCCACGAGGTAGTCGACAACGACGGTGCCAGCAACACAAGGGATACATCGCAAAGAAAAACCAACGAACTCCGAAGAAACGAACAAAGGAACTCGGAATAACTCCCCCGTATTGGAAAATACGATTTCTTCTGGAAATAGCCGACCGGATAATAGAAATTAACGTACCTTCAGATTAGCAGGGAGTCTGTATAGACATGGTAAACCAATGGATCGGCATGATACGAGATCACCCATACGAAGACCTATCATTGGGAGCATTAAGGTACCGCCGAATAACGAACGCCCTCATACCGTATGGGCAAGAAATTCCTACACAACCGATACCTGATTTCCATCAGGAACACATCCTTTGTTGGAATCAACCAAGGGTACAATACTTGGACGGAGCATATTTGCCAATTTTCCTACACCGCCGTGGACCTGAAAACTATAAGGATGGTATGGAAAATTATTTCGGCTACTGAAAAATCTCGCTAACAGGATATCGCGACGTATATGTGCCACCGGAGTGGCGATATCTCACCCAAAAAGCAAGAGACGATTGGGCTCTTCTACTCACCATCTACGCGGAGCAGAATATCACTCTAGGCGGAGTAGAATATACGTGGAAAGATTCTAATATAGTCCCAATGGGGCAACATATGGAATTAATAGAGACGAAAGGGTTTGGTGATTTTGCATGGATTCAACACACCAGTTCCGAGGATGATGAAAACTATGAAAACTAACAGCACTAGCATCGTCAACAAATCTCTCAGTAAAACCCTTCACAATTATTCAAGGGAAACTGGAGAATCTTTGTTCAAAATACTAACTTGGTTCCGCTTTGCACCCCAACCATCCCCAAAGGGGAAAATTAACACCCACGAGGAGGGAGGAGGGCAGTAAAATACAAATCAACTAGAATAAAGAAATAAAAGTAAATATAAGCAAATAACTAAATATTCGAATTAACCCCCATTAATCCACCTAAAAAAGAACCATGGCAACGTCAACTCCCCAAACCATCAGGAAGACCGGAGGGCATTACAGATGCCCGCGCAATGAAATACTTGATATTCAAGTAAACCGAAAAGTACCAACGAGGCCAGTACCAGGAACCGAAACGCTGTACTTCTACTGGAAAATCCACATATACCTTGAAATTAAAAAGGTGTACATCACGTTATATGTCCCGCCTGAGTGGAGATCTGTTCGACCTGATGTATTAGAAGAATGGATCGGGAGGATATGTGACAATCCTTATGAAGATCTGATTGTCGGGAATACCATATATCAAAGATTACCCAACGCATTGGTACTGACTGGACAAAAACATTCCAACATACCAATTTCGGGATTTAATCAAATGCCGGAATTTCACAAAGAAGTTATAACCTGGGCTAAACCCAGGCTTGGATACTCTAAAGGTGAAAATTTACCCATTGCGGTAAATCGCGCAATGCCCGCTGTTTACATGGAAGGCATGGGAAGATATTATTGATACTATAGAATCGTACTACCGATAGTAGGAAAAATATATGTACCATCAAAATGGAGGACTCTGACAAAAGCTGCAAGGAACAAATGGATGAAAACCCTCGACGAGAATTATGAAAAGGATGTCACACTCGGAAAGTCCGCTATACCTCGGTCGGGAACACCGTGACACCTGTAGACCAACGGTATGGATATCTAGAGACTCTAGGATACGGGACTACGCCTGGGTTTCGAATAGTGGAACCGACGATGAAAGCAAGTCGGACCTGTATGACACCACTATGGAAACGAATGGAAAATGCGCGTATGAATCTGGGAGTCTGAGTTCATTGGGGAGAACACAATCATCAACATTAGGGGAAGAAACTTGCAGAAATGTAACGCCCACCAACATGTTTGGACAATGCAGCTGTGGCTTCCCGGCCTTGACCTTCACCCCGGTTAAGGATAGCTCTGACATTCGGGAAAGGGTTTTAAGCTCACCAACCGACAATCAATCTCATGAGGAGATTGTCAACTTGGTACCATCACCCTACGCCGCTTGAAAACGAGTAAAAGATGACTCCACGATTCAGGAAAAGGACTTAAACTTACTATCAAATAACGAGATTCTCGGAGAGATTGTCAACCTCGAACCACTACCCTACGTCGAGTGGAAACTAATAAATCATGACACCAGCACCCAGACCGAAAAACCCAAGGGGCGGAAATTACCCCGGTTTGCAATCTCTCACTCCTTAGAAGGGATTGGAGGGAAATTAGCAGCTCTATGTAACCAATTCAGAATGAACTGCGATGTGCCCGAGGACGCCAGCGGCATGGAGAGAGAAATAACGTGGACTTGGTCGAAAGAACCGACCAGATCAGTCCAAAGTTCAGACGAGGAGACTGCACGGTCCAACAATTTAAAAAAAAGAAATAGGGGGGGGGGGGGGGGGGGGCAACGGATCAATATACATAACCAACGGATCAATATACATAACCATACCATTTTATTCCTTCTGCCCTTCCTATTACTTTCGTTTGTTTCTATGTATATGCAAAAAAAAAGTTTCATTTATAGCCTTTAGATACAATTTTCCTCTCTCTCGCTCCCCTTTGTTATCATTCCGTAATCTCTTGTTAGTGGTTTTTATTATATTTTATTTCATGAATTTTCTCTTTTTTAGTATATAACCCCTTTTTTTTAACTATTATATATGTTTCGTCTTATTTATTATAGTTTTATTTTATTTTATTTTTTCACTTTTTACTGGTTTCATTTCATAGGCGAAATTGATGAGGAATCGCAACAACATCATTCCGTTTTATCTTCAGGCACTCTTCCGAATACTCGTCCGGATCTTCCAACTCGAGTGTACCATTGAACTGACGAGAGTTTATCCGCTGAGAGACATCGATCTTTTCTCCGCCGGCATCGGCGGGGAAGGCTACATATACCGTATGTAACAACTCCTAACTGAGTCTCTCCTAGGTCGTTCGATGAACCGGGGCTCCCTCGGTTCGGGCATCAAGACATTTGGGACGTTTGATGGGTACAGACCCGAATGTTCGGTGGCGGTTGTTCCGTCCGGAGAGAAGAGAGTCGAGGCGTGATTTGAGACGTTCGAGAAGTTCCAGCTGTCGGTCGATTTCCTCATCAGTCACCATTTACGAGGTGCCGGATCGCCCGGGGATTTATTTCTGTTATGGGTGCTGGCTTTCTCTGTGTTTTTATGATACAGTTCCTCCTAACTCGCCGAATTACTTTTCTACGTAAGACGATTTTTATTGAATGGGGGGAAGGGAGACATAAAGGGGAGAAGAAAAGAATTTGAAATGTTAAAGAATAGTTATTATTGTGAATACCATAATTGGTTATATAAATCTGATCTCTATGTATTGCCTTTGAATTTGTGACAATCTTTTCTTTATTAAAGCACTCATTTATCGACGTATTTGGAATCTTAAATTCATTTTCAGTGAGGAATTCTGGGTGTGTTTTTCCTTTTCCCGAGGTTACGTAACGTTGACTGGCGGTATGGTTATGTATATTGATCCGTTGACCCCCCCCCCCCTATTTCTTTTTTTTAAATTGTTGGACCGTGCTGTCTCCTCGTCTGAACTTTGGACTGATCTGGTCGGTTCTTTCGACCAAGTCCACGTTATTTCTCCCTCCATGCCGCTAGCGTCCTCGGGCACATCGCAGTTCATTCTCAATTGGTTACGTAGAGCTGCTAATTTTCCTCCAATCCCTTCTAAGGAGTGAGAGATTGCAGATCGGGGTAATTTCTGCCCCTTGGGTTTTTTGGTCTGGGTGCTGGTGTCATGATTTATTAGTTTCCACTCGACGTAGGGTAGTGGTTCGAGGTTGACAATCTCTCCGAGAATCTCGTTATTTGATAGTAAATTTAAGTCCATTAAGTAATGGTGTCATCCAGGTCCGACTCGCTTTCATCGTCGGTTCCACTATTCGAAACCCAGGCGTATTCCCCGTATCCTAGAGTCTCTAGATATCCATACCGTTGGTCTACAGGTGTCACGGTGTTCCCGACCCAGGTATAGCGGACTCTTCCGAGTGTGATGTCCTTTTCATAATTCTCGTCGAGGGTTTTCATCCATTTGTTCCTTGCAGCTTTTGTCGGAGTCCTCCATTCTGGTGGTACATATATCTTTCCTACTGTCGGTATTACGATTCTATAGTATCAATAATATCATTCCATGCCTTCCATGTAAACAGCGGGCATTGCGCGATTTACCGCAATGGGTAAATTTTCACCTTTAGAGTATCCAAGCCTGGGTTTAGTCCGGGTTATAACTTCCTCGTGAAATTCCGGCATTTGATTAAATCCCGGAATTGGTATGTTGGAATGTTTTTGTCCAGTCAGTACCAATGCGTTGGGTAATCTTTGATATATGGTATTCCCGAGAATTAGATCTTCATAAGGGTTGTCACATATCCTCCCGATCCATTCTTCTAATACATCAGGTCGAACAGATGTCCACTCAGGCGGGACATATAACGTGATGTACATCTTTGTAATTTCAAGGTATATGCGGACTTTCCAGTAGAAGTACAGCGTTTCGGTTCCTGGTACTGGCCTCGTTAGTACTTTTCGGTTTACTTGAATATCAAGTGTTTCATTGCGCGGGCATCTGTAATGCCCTCCGGTCTTCCTGATGGTTTGCGGAGTTGACGTTGCCATGGTTCTTTTTGAGGTGGATTAATGGAGGTTAATTCGAATATTTACATATTTGCTTTTATTTCTTTATCCTAGTTGATTTGTATTTTACGGCCCTCCTCCCTTCTCGTGGGTGTTAATTTTCCCCTTTGGGGATGGTTGGGGTGCAAAGCGGAACCAAGTTAGTATTTTGAACAAAGATTCTCCAGTTTCCCTTGAATAATTGTGAAGGGTTTTACTGACAGATTTGTTGACGATACTAGTGCTGTTAGTTTTCATAGTATAGTATTTTTCGAGGTGAGGTTCGCGTGGATATATTCTTTTCGTTTTAATTTTTTTTTTTAGGAGGACTTCCTGTGATTCCAGGTACTTTCCGCCGTTAAATTTCGCGACAAAACTACTACTCGTTTGCAGTATCATCCTCGGAACTGGTGTGTTGAATCCATGCAAAATCACCAAATCCTATCTTCTCTATTAATTCCATATTTTGCCCCATTGGGACTATATTAGAATCTTTCCACGTATATTCTACCCCGCCTAGAGTGATATTCTGCTCCGCGTAGATAGTGAGTAGAAAAGCCCAATAATCTCTTGCTGTTTGGGTGAGATATCGCCTCTCCGGTGGCACATGTACGTCGCGATATCCTGTTAGCGAGATTTTCCAGTAGCATAAATAATTTTCCATACCATCCTTATAGTTTTCAGGTGCGCGGCGGTTGAGGAAAATTGGCAAATATGCTCCGTCCAAGTATCGTACCCTTGGTTGATTCCAACAAAGGATGTATTCCTGATGCAAATCAGGTATCGGTTGTATAGGAATTTCTTGCCGATATGGTATGAGGGCGTTCGTTATTCGGCGGTACCTTACTGCTCCCAATGATAGGTCTTCGTATGGGTGATCTCGTATCATGCCGATCCATTGGTTTACCATGTCTATACAGACTCCTTGCTAATCTGAAGGTACGTTAATTTCTATTATCCGGTCGGTTATTTCCAGAAGAAATCGTATTTTCCAATACGGGGGAGTTATTCCGAGTTCCTTTGTTCGTTTCTTCGGAGTTCGTTGGTTTTTCTTTGCGATGTATCCCTTGTGTTGCTAGCACCGTCGTTGTCGACTACCTCGTGGGTTTGTTTCTTCAATGGACGGGTCACGAGGTGATTCTATGGTTCCCTTGGGGAATTTTCTTATATTTATTCTCTTTATTGGATAAGATTTATATATTTTTTTCTTTTAGGGGGTAGAACAGGTGAGTGGGACTTCGGAAGTTAACAAAAAAAGAAGAAAGGAACAAAATGTCAACATCGACTGTGCAAACCATCGGGGAGACTGAATGGCATTATAGGTGCCCGTACAACGAGATACTCGACATTCAAATACACCGAAAGGTACCAAAGAGACCTGTACCCGGAACCGAGACGCTGTATTTCTACTGGAAGATACGCATATACCTCGAAATCACAAAAATGTACATCACATTATATGTACCTCCCGAGTGGAGAGCGATTTGACTTGATGTATTAGAAGAATGGATTGGCAGAATACGCGATGACCCGTATGACGATTTAACCTTCGGAAATACAAGATAAACCCAGAATTCGATACTCGAAGGGCAAATATCTACCCATCGCAGTAAACCGTGTTATGCCCTCTGTTTACATGAACGGTATGGAAAAATATTACTGTTACTGGAGAATTGCATTACCAAAAGGAGGAAAGATATATGTACTACGAGAATCGAGAACCCTGACCAAAGCCGCAAGAGACAAATGGGTAAAGGCGCTCGACGACAATCAAAAAGAGGACATCACTTTAGGAAGAGCCCGCTACACTTGGGCCGGATGCAGCATGATACCCATTGACCAACGGGTAGGATTACTAGAAACCTCAGGTTACGGAGAATATGTGTGGGTACCGAACAGTGGGTCCGAAGATGAAAGCGACATGGACTTGTATAATAGCACCACAAATGAGAACAAAGAAAACGCGAACAAAGATGAAAGTCCGAATTCATTAGGGAGAACGTGATCACCAACACCAGAGGAAGAGACTCGTAAAGGTGTAACACCCGACGAGTCGTTCGGACAATGCACTTGCGGGTTCCCATTCTTGACCTTCCTTCCGGTTAAGGATCGGTCCGCGACCCAAGAAGAAGCCTTAAACTCACCGACAAACAATGAATCTCGCGAAGACGTTGTCACTCTTGAGCCATCACCTTACGCTGAATGGAAACCGGTAGATCCTGATCCCAGCACTCACACTAAAGGGCCCAGGAGCCGGAGATTACCCCGGCCTGCAATTCCGTACCCACTAAAAGGCATTGGAGAAAGATTAGCAGCATTATGTAGCAAATTGAGAGTTTCTTCACCAATGAATTGCGATGTACCAGATGACGCCAACGTAATGGAAGGGGAAATAACATGGACGTGGTCAAAAGAGCCGACGGAATCAGCACAAATCTCCGACGAGGGCACCGTACCGCTCAACAACTAATAACAAATCAACATCCATAGCCATAACGCAAGATGATGTTACGCAACTTTGGGGAAAGAAAGGCAGTCCTAAACCCATCATTGGAAATAAATACAAGTTTCTATATACGTAGCTAATATGAATTCTTTACGAATGAATCCGAACGTTCGATGACCACCGACTGATTGAATGGATCGATGTATTGAGAGAACACCCATGCGAGTGTATTTCTTGGGACAAATCAAGTACCGATGGACCCACGACATACTCCTGCCGGAAGGGCAAATATACTCCAGCGTACCGATCCCGCGGCAAGACAGTTGGCCAAAAGCGACCGAACCCGTGCGACAATAAGGAATCGATATGCTCGGCATTTGCCCATTGTTCTGAACAGACCACCCTCCGTTATACGACATTGCCTGGATCGTTTAGTATGTTATTGAGTAATGCGAGTACCGAACATTGGCGATCAAACAACGCGATATAAGTACGTATGCGTGCCCCTTGAACGGAGGAAGCTCCCGGTGGCCGTTCGTCGCCAGTGGGGTTATAAATTAGCACTGAGACCTGGAAAATCAATCGAATTGTGCAAAACCCAATATTATTGGAAAAATCAAACCATAATTCCTCGGGGGCAAGTTATGAAACCTATAGCATGAATGGGACACAAGAAGAAAATTTATCGTGATTCCGGCACCACTCCGGCAAAGGAAGCAGCAAGGTTTCACCATCCGCCAAGGATAAACAATGCCGACACCAACCGGAGACATTAGTATCCGGAGTAACTACACTCTCTCATAGCACAGCCGAAATAGATGACATAATAGATGCCATCATCGATAGTTGGAAACACAATCGGGATAGCGGGAGTCCTTCAACTACTCCATCGGAGCACGCATCGGAGTGAGATATGGACCTCCTGAATCAATGGGTAGAGTAATGATGCAGCGAAAGAAAAGGTAAGCCCTCCCACTTAACAGCGGAAGGTGGAGGGATGATAACCTGATCGCTTAAGCTTTTGACGAATTTAATAATAAAAAGACCAATAACGGGAATGGTAATAATAACAATGACTAAAGTAACAATGCTAATTATGATAACAAAACCCCTAACGATAATTTCCTTAAAGTTAATTAACCTCATGACCAATAATCTAAATTTGCGTAAAACAGTCACAAGGCAAATCAGTATAGCCTACAAGTTCATTCCACTCTTTTGAATCCTTACAGATTATGGTAAAATACCAATTAACTCTGACCCGCAACCAGGACTTTTCGCGAGTCCTCGTATTAAGAATGAAGAGAGAGTGGGTATACTGGGAATTCGCTCAGGAATTATACGTCCCGCCCGAATGGAGGGCACAGATCCCACCACGAGGAGCATCAGTGGTAATCGCAGGAATCAGATATACAAATGCCTACATCCCTACATGCTATTACCCGAAGGACAAGACGTGTAACTAATAGTCACCGAACTAGATATCAAGCAGGCCCTTATGGAATCCATTCAACGGCAGATGTAAAAAAAAGGCCAATTCTTCTCACGTTAGTAAGACCCGGCACTCATACGATACCAAATCGTAGAATCAGAGATACGAAGTTGTCACAAGTCATCAAGAACTAAACAACTGATTTTCGAGTTCTCTTATGATATAAGTGAGGGGTCAACCCACAATAGGTGTAACCTAACATGAGCAATATCCCTTTACTGTTGAAAAATACTTAGAAACAAGAAAAGGGAAAATGGTCTATTCAAGGAAGCCTAGGTGAAGTTCATTTGTTCAAGTGTAAATGCAAAAAGAGGGGACACAAAATACACCTTTTACGCAGCGGTTTCTGCAACGACAAATAGGAAACAGGAATTTGAGCTCTTCCCAGGTCAAGCATTTACTCACTACCCATATCATAACGAGACGGGAAGTAAAATCGTTTTCAGGGGTGGGGGGGCGGAGTGTTACGTCCTGACGTGACGAGCGATAATTCTTTTTATTAATCGAAAACGTACAATGGCAAATCCTTCAAACCCCTTATCTCACAAACAAAATGAAATATATTATTCTCGAGAAAAGAAAAATTATCGTTCAAGGGTCATTCCAAATTAGATCAAATTATCGGCTCCAACGGCAATCCCCGAGCCCTGGTTCAGATATGGCAATATCCAATGGGACGGTTCGGGATCGAAAGAATATTCCATCTGAATGAACATATGTTATTCCATCTGAAAGAATACATGCTATTCCATTTTACGGCTTATACCGAAATGATCGATTCCCGAATCTGTTGTACCGGCCAAATTATCAACCGCATATCTGGATATAAAAATCCAAGGCAGGCTTATCAGGGGAGCTGTGTGCTGAAATAATTGCTTGACGTGTTGCTTGAACGCGCGAGCATCTGATTTCTATACTCCGACTATAGATCTTTGGACGGTCGCATTCGTCTGACATAACCGGAGATACTATATATGATCGAAAATCATACTCGCGAACGTTGATTCGTCCGCCACGACTTTTCTTGGGTCCCATAATTACCTGTTCATTCCACACCGATTATTTAACATCATACCATTGATCAAATCATACTCGCGAACGATGATTCGTCCGCCACGACTTTTCTTGGGTCCCATAATTACCTGTCCATTCCAAACCGATTATTTAACATCAGATCATTGATCCTACCCCTTCGAATAAATTGTTCCGGTTATCTTGCCAAATACTAATTATAAAGACGAGTGGTATTTAATGTGGGAGAGTTCTGGACTTATTTATGTGCTCAATCGTGGGTTTAAAATCCTCGCACAACTACGTCGGAGAAACCATTATAAAAACGTCCAGTTATTAGATTAAATGGAAATTAAAAACGAAACGATATCAATACTATCATCAATATGATCACTGAACAAAACAATGAACAAACTCCTCCATCTAGGGCTCACCATGACTACCTAATAGAATTAAGAAATATTCATGTAATCACTAAGATAATATAGCGTAGATTGAAATGGTAAAGGAAACAGCAAAAGTGAGACGGAAAAGAGCTGGATCTAAAAATATCTCATATCTCGACGTCTCGTGCGTATGACTAGTCACCGAACGCCTTCGTTAGAGTAGGCCGTATTAGGGCTCACCCCACCCCCAATCACGTATACCGTTTCAATTTAAATTCTATTTGTTCAGAATTCTATTTTGCTATTGTTATAAAGCGTATATAATTGTATAATCTCAATAAATCAAATATACATATATATATATATATATATATATATATATATATATATATATTTATTTATATATAGACCCTATTAAAATCCAAACCTCAACCATTATCTACGATCGAGACTGTCAGAAGCAACGAAGTCGTTTCGAATAAAAAGTGAGTAATATATCTTTCCCATTATCCCTCGTCGAATACTATTGGTTCCGAATTTTGGGTGCAATATTAACAAATTCCGACTTTCGACAACTCCTTTTCATTCTGGGGAAATCCGTCACCATCTAACGGTCTGGCTCAAATAACCTTATTTAATTTTTTTAAATATATACCCTAAGGCATTTGGGACGTTAACATTCTACAAGCGCCTGTCCCGATTAATTTTCCGACAGATTAGACTCAAGAAGGCAATTTCGCGTTCGAGACTGTTTCCAGGAGTGATCAAAGGGGTTTTCCTCGTGACCAGAGAGTCTTAGTCAGATTCAACCATCGACGTTCGTCAGGGAGAATGAATAGTTCCCAAAAACTCAATCCTTGACGTAACACTACTTATAAAACATTTTTTGAGTTTTATATTGAGTATTATGTCGAATAAAGATTTTTTGTCGCGATTACGAGCAGACTGCTGCATCTTCACGAACATTTGTGAAGAATTAAAAAAAAATGTATTACTGTATTTTTATCAATCGGTAATTTACCGATGGACGGTAATGTGGGTCTCCGCGAACAGTGGTTCGCGTGTGTAGATTTAGCGCTAATCTTCTATATTAGCGTCGTAACGTTCGACGAGTTGGTAGGTCGCCATCTTGGTCATTTCTTACACGCACCTGGGAGCGAACGGTTTTTATCCGGCGACAGGTAAGGACGAATTTCTCAAATGTAGCCGTTCAACACGACGTTGGATTGATCTAGGACGGATTTTCTGATCATTGGATATTTCGAGATGTGTTATCAATCGTATGGCGAGTTCCACCGAAATGAAACTCGAGGATCGTCATTACAGCATCTGGTGAATACGAAATACATTCGCGACGTTGTTGAATACGCCGAAAAAACAAATTAACTTTTTGCGTCGTATACTTTTGATGATTATCATTGTTACGATGCATTTCGTCCTGAGATATCCTAAATGCTCGGTGGAATGAAGTTCTTCATTGAATTGACGAATTTTACGATGAAAGGTTGATGCAAAATTTCATTATTTCGTTCCAATTACTGTGATGACAAATTTCGCGTGGACATTGAGTTCATCCCCTGCCTAAAAGAACGAAACGACGCGTTGCATACGCGTCGACGAGTCCCTAATATTCGCGAAGGGGTTAGAAAATGTCCGCATTGGTTGCGGGGGATTATCGCTAATTATAGTTTATGCTTTATACATCTATGATGATATTTCTCTCGCTGTCCCTGACGCTCATACGTAACCATTTATACGTCTTAAAAGTTAATGCACAATGACATGCTCTTCTACATATATAGTGTATATATGGTGCATTTCAGGCCAAATCGACAAGATCGTGATTTCCACCGGTTCTTTCTTTTTTATTCAATTCTCATTTTAGTATCTGGTATCTCGAAAAAAAAACAGTTTATACGAATTTGTACTGTACACTTTAGGCTAGGAAACGGAATTTTCAAAATCTTTCGAAAGTTACCCGTTTTGGCTACACTGCCATTGAAAAGAGAAGTGTAATTTCCTTTATCATATTTTTCCATCTTCTTGTCATTTGCTATTTGTCGTTTTATTCGTTATCAAGACTTTCGTTGATAACGGATCAAAAAATGTTTAAAAAAAATCTAAAAGCTAATGTAGGTCTAATGTAATGGCTAATGTAATTTCTAAAAGCTAATGTAATTTCAGCGTCATGAAATACACTAGAGATAATAAAGGCAAACAAAATTATGAGTCTTTATTTCGGACCAATTTGTCCTGGAATGCCCCATATATATATCTATATCTATATATAATCGAACGAAGCAGAAACAGGGAATGAAAGCTTAATATGATAGGGCGCGGATTTGGTGGACTGTCATGTCCACGTGCCCCCGTCACTCTCGCCGTGGCAAAATAACCAAGTATGGCAACTCCCATCACGCCTAATTGCAAACATACCGCATTTCAACGTCGCGCCTGTGTCCCAACATTCCGAGCGGTATATCATCGTACAATATCGAAGCTCATAAAAGCCTGGCAGTAAAATTATTCGCTTGCGTATCGAATCATTTAAACGAGCAAAATTTTTTTGTTCGAAGTTAAAAAAACAAATAACCACTCACCAGTAATCGAATATTCTTCCGTAAGGCGTCTTCAGCGTTATTCCAAGCAGTCTGACCACGACGAAAAATGAATTACCACGACGACAAATGAATTAATCAAGAATTTCATAAAATTCGTTCCGAAATCGGGGATATGCGGGAATGAAAGTTGATTTCATACATTTTCTATAATATATTTTACATTATAAACCAACCATACATTATAATAATATTTTTATATCCTTACCCCTAAACGTGTTGTCGTTTATTTAATTTATTTTTTTGCTGTTTTTTTGTTGTTGTTGTTGTTTTGTTAATCCTGTATTTCTCGTTTACATACTTCCTCCATATTTATAATTTTCTTTTCTGTTTTTTTTTCTCGTTAAATTTGTATAGCATATATTTATTTATATTCATCATCATTATTTATAATATATACTTTATGCTATGTTATGTATATGTATAATATCATACATGTTTTGTTTTTTTGTTTTTTTCTTTTTTTTTTCTTTTCACGCACATTCCTGGCGTTTCTTCGTGCCAAACTGTACGCGAATATGTGCTGCTTGTGTATGTCGTTTCTTTCGTTACATATATATATATATATATATATATATATATATACATATACATATATACACACATATATATATATATATATATATATATATATATATATATATTTATTTATTTATATATATACATATGCATATACGTATATACACATATCTATATATTATTTTTTCCCGTTTTTTTTGCTCGCTCTCTCTTTTTGTTTTTTTTGTTCATTTGTCCTCAATGGAGCGTACATGCGTGGCGTGGCGGGGGGAGAGGGGGGGGTAGGTTTTCGGAGGGTGTGCCGTTTTTTTATTTCGCGTATGCAATATATGGCATTTATGTATCAAATTACATACAGGCTTTATTTTATTTTATTTTATATTAATTTATTCGTTTATTTTCTTCTTTTTTTTCGCTTTGCTCGTTCGTTTAATTTATTTTGATCTATCTTTCGCGCTTCGGCTTTGATTCTGTCGACTTCTTAAGATCTATGGTGTACGGAAATGAGGCTGCCACGGAAACCCGCGTGGCTTTTCTTATTTTCTCAACTTCCGGTTTTCCCTATCCTGCTCTTCGTTATCGCTCTTTACAAGTTTTCCTAATCAAGGAGGAATAAATTTTTATATACGGGAAAAGGCACCCAACACTTTTATTTTTTCTTTTTTTTTTTTGTTTCTTCGCGCGTACGAGGGTGGATGGTGGTCAGTGATATGCCGTACCATGCCACGGGGTTCCGTGGTTTTTTTTATCGTTTGATCTTAGTATTAAAAAAAAATCTCGGGTCTTCTTCGACGTACGAGATTATAAATGAAAGGAGTAAAGAAATAATAATAATCGCGATACAATTAGAAACGAGGAACGTCGTGCATCATTACGAAAATTCGGACGCGATAATACTTGTATAATCCTTTTAGCATTGTCCCCAGGGCTCGTTCACTGTATATATCAAGGTGGTTCGTAAAAGTCACACTTTTGCTTCGTAGATTGCCCTGCTCGTTCGAGCCGAATTCACGTCATCGCTAAAAACCGAATAATAGCTCTCGGACATCGGAAAAAATGAAAAAATTAACCAACGTCTCGTTAATGGTGAAATTTGGCGAAAAAGGGTCATTTTTCGGAAATTTCAAAGTCCGAACATTCGGTCCGTTCCTCAAAGTTGATGTTATTTTACGAGAGTATAACATTTTCTTTCACTAGAGCGCCGATCGGTGCCGTGATTTTTTTTTGGTACTGCCTCATCAGCGTCAAAAATTAGTCACGTTAAATTTTTCGCGATTATTTATTCGCCATCAGTTTTCTCATCCACTTCGTGGTTCCGTATTATTCCATAAAATAACAAAAAAGACCCACAAGCCTTTCCGACAATATTTAATAGTGCCTCGTCGATGTAACACGACTTTTCTTACTTTCAAATATCGTTACATCGGTCGACTTATCGACGATGTAATATTTTTTCGTTTTACCCAAAAAGGTAACGTAGTGTCATGAAGAATAATACGGCAGATGAGAGAACTAATACTGAAGAAAAAAAAAAAAAAAATGAAAAATCGAACGTGGACGAATTTTTTTTTTATCGTCAAGGCAGAGTAGTAAAGAAGATTGCGCGGATCGGCGATTTAATCGAATTACTATAAACTCACAAAGGAATATGTGGAATTGAAAATTGTCGAGCAATGAAGGAAACTTGACAAGATTTCAAAATCGACGAGGCAGTGAACATTTTATTTTTTTCACGGGCTTCGAGCTTCGCGAGAGCTAATAAATTATTATTTTTTATAATAATGATATTATATTGTCCCAATGAGCAACGCAATTTAAACGAGAAAAATGATTTTTCGAACCACTATAGTATATGTTACATACATTTTTATAACGGATTGAGGGCGCGGTGGGGGTTGGAGCTGGGGGGGGGGGTCGTGAGGTCCGGCAGGCTAGCCAATACATTTTTTTTTCTTGTTCTTAATAATTAATGCTTACTCGAGATCTCTCAAGTTCTTCTCATACACATATATATATATATATATATTATTTTCAAATATGTATATATATATAAATATATATTTACGCGTACATATATATTTATACATATATATACATAATATGGTAATTAACACAGTATCCCACGCCACGCATTTTGCACAGCGCGTGGCGTCCCTCTGCTCAATCCTTTGTTCGTTTTTTTCTTTTGTATTATTTTTTAAATCCTCATGTTATTTTAAATCATCAGCGTTGTCCGACACGCTCTAATTAATCGTCGCCTAATGTTACACTTATACATATATGTATATGCATATATAATATACATATATATCTCTCCTTTTTTTTCACTATTTCGCTCTATCTGTCTCTCTCGCTCTTTTCATTTCGCATACACACACACACTCACTCTCTCTCTCTCTCTCTCTCTCTCGCTCACTCGCGCGCGCGCATTTTCTCACAACTATGCATATTTATAATGGCTCATATAAATACATAAATATTTTTTCGCCCGTTTTATATTTATATATTTATATAACACGTGGTTTATGTATAATCGTTTAATATTTCGTATCGTCTACGGCTGTTTTTCTTTTTTTTTTTTACCATTTTTTTTTCTCCGTTTGCTTTTTCACATTTTCCCTCTGTTATTTATTTATTTTGTTTTACGGCATCTAAATTTATTTAATTCTCGTCACTTATCAACCACCACTGCCTCGTTCCACTCGTTATCTCATTGCACTAACCTCTAGATATTCTCTGCGGTGCTCTGTGTCAATTGGTTTTCGTGTTGAGTCTCTATGTGTGCTGAAGCGTTGATGTCATATCTCTTTCTCTCTCTCTCTCTTTCTCTTCCTTTGTCTCTATCTATATACAAGCTCAAAGACGTGCGTTTGGATTGGATATTGCTGGTCGACGATTGTAATATTCTCCTCGCTCCATGTTTCCCCGTGTTTTGCTCCGCGAGATTTGAAGCGACGATGAGAATCAGCCCTATCGTTTTCACATACAGAGAATACTCTCAACTGTGCAATTTCTCGGTTCTCTATCTCTCGTGTCGATATAGCTACGCGGGAAATTCAATTTAGCTTTTCACCAAAGCGAGATAAACCAAAGCTCACAATCTCACTCCTAATCATCGTGTCTCGAACTATACTATCTCGTATTCCTGCTCACTGTGCACGTGTGTTTTCCCTCTTCTTACCGCCAATTCTCAATTTTCGGTCCTGTCCCGTGAAACATTGCCAATTTTTCCATATTCTTTCACTTTCGTCATTAACTCCACGGCCGGGTAAAAGAAACGACAATGAATGAAGAAAAAGAAGGTCGTTGGAAAAATTAAATTATATCCCGAGAGACGAACGATTGGTTAAACGTCAATTAACCATTTTCTCCCCACCGAACCAATTCACGCGGTCTCGTATAATTTGGTGAAAGACACCGAAAATTTTTCGAGCAAACGTCCGCTCGAGGGCTACACCGATGATCGGAGACAATTTTTAATGCCTCATTTTCTTTTCTCCCGACGTAAATCCTCTCTCGTTGGAAGGATCCGAAACAGACATATTGTAGCGGCGGGCTACATGCGACGAGACCTCTCTCGTTACCTGCGGTCGATTTACTAGTGATTGTCAGATATCGCGGCGAATGAAAATGAATCTCCGTGAAATCATTAAAAAAATTGCCGAATCAAAAAAAAAACAATAATTTCATAGCCTTACAAATGTGTACTCGTAATTATCACGAGGAAAATTCTAATTGACGAAAAAAATAACTGAATTGCCCACGTAGTACGTGCGACGGGTGTCCACGAGAGTCCGTTACCGGATCCGTACTTTCGTATTGCATCTCGTACATGGGACTAGGACGGAGGTGAAAAACTGGGATAGAAATAAAAGAAAAAAAAATGAGAAATTGGATTTCGCGGTAACTCGCGAATGTCGTGATTCGATAAAAGGGAGTGAGGAGAAGATCGAATAGGAAGGGGACACGAGGAGGATAGGGTTTGGAGGCGAAGAGCCAAGCATGTCGATTCTTGAACGACGACGACGACGAGAGTCGAGCCAACGCGTTATGGGATCGCGTGGAAAGGGTGGGAATCAAAGCCGATCTCGCATCGTTCGATGGGTAAGCATGGGAAAAGAGGGTTGAAGGATACTTAATGAAAAAGAATGGGGGTGGATTACATTGAAGTGAAGGACAGATAGAGAAGGCCACGGAAATTGCACACACGTCTTTGAATTCTCTTGCTCTCTCTCGCTCTCCCTCTCTCTGTGTTTTGGAGTACGAAACATTACGACATCGATTTTTTTATGTTTGCGTTTGCCTCTGCTCTGTGTGTGTGTGTGTGTGTGTGTGTGTGTGTGTGTGTGTAGTATGACGGTGAATAAAGTGCTGGGTGCGTCTGCGCGGATATAGTTACATCGCTAGTTTTTTTTTCCCATTTCATTTATTATTATTATTTTTTAATATTTTTTTTTGTTTTCGTGTTATTTCGTTTAATTCATATTACATTTTTGTTTTCTCACGACTCTCACGTTTATGTTTAATCTTTGTTTCTGCCTCTCTCGCGCTACGAGTAAATCTAGTGTCCGACGCGGCTAGACTAGGACTAGGAGCTTCGCTTTTTTGTATTTTTAAGTTTCGTCGCCTCTTCGTCTTTTGTTACTTTGTGTTTTTTTTTGTTTCCTTTTTTCCTTTTTTCTTCTCCCCTTTCGTTTAACTTTAACTTTTACTTCCTCGCTCTGCTCTAATATTATTCTACAGTTGCGCGTGCACCGCCGTACGACGACGCGGATTTTTGTTGTATAATTTTCGTCCTTCAAAACTGTGGATTTTTCGATTTTTCTATCCCCCCCCCCCCCCCCCCCCCCCCGCCATTGCCGCGTCGCCAACCTCCCCCCCGTCCTCGCCCTCTTGTCCATGAGAGTGTTCAATGTGTAACCGTGTATTTTCTTTGGTGTTTCATCGTGTTTATTTTCTTTCTTCGGCTATTTCGGCTCACCTTAAGATATAATTGGCTCTTAAATTTGTAAACTTAAACCGTTTATAGTGCTGTATAATTTTGTTGTCCTCCTACTTGACCGCCTGCTCGTCATCGTTGCCACGTGTTGCACGTTTCGTTTTTTGAGTTTTTCTTTTTTTTTTGTTTTTTTTTCTCTTTTTCCCATTCCTTTCAGACACTTTGGCTACACCATTTTTCTCGTGATCGCGATCTCTCTCTCTCTGTACTTTTTACACTTGAAATTCTCAACTAGTATTCCTCTCCGCTCTTCTCCTCCCCCGTTCGTGCTAAGTCAATTAATTATCTACTTATTAATTATCGCCTTACCGTGTCTCACGCTCTTTCTCGCTCTCTCTTTCTCTACTCTTCGTCGTCGTCGTCGGTTTTATTACCTTTTTTTTTCTTCTTTCGCATCGCTTATATATAGTTAACATTGTCACACGCTCTCTCGTCGTCGTCGCGCGCGCGCGCGCGTTTTTCGTTTTTTATTTATTTTTTCTAACTAAACAACACCATTCAGGTATACGTTCTACAAAACGTCACTAACCTCTACGAGCCTTAATTCCTAAGGCGCCACGTGTTTTTTTTTTTTCAATGTGTAATGATTTATTTCTCGTTTTTTTTTGTTGCCTTTTTTTTAACTCTCGATCTACTTAACCCACTCATTCTCATTGTGACACATGATTCATTATTTCTCTCGTTCTTCGTGATTTCTTTTCTTTTTGTAATTTCCAAGTTTTGTTCTTTTACAGCCTGGAACGCCGATCGTCTTCTCTGCCGTCTCTCTTTTGTACGAAAAATGAAAGAGGGAGAGATTCTTGACCGTTTTTTGATGTATAAATTTTTTTTTCAAAATTTTTCGAGACCTGCGAGCATCGATTGTGTTATGGGGAAAAAAAGGTGTTTGTGTAATGTGGATAGATATATAGGACGTTTCAGGACAAATCGACAAATGGTGATGTCGGTGTCTTTTTTTTTCTTTTTTGTTTTTTTTTGGTATATTGCGCGAAACTAACGATTCGACCGGGAATATATACGAGAGCCGGGTAATAATTCGTGAGATTCGGGCCGAGAAATTGATTTTTACAATTGCCAGAGCCAGACACGTCGCAAGCAAAAGCAAGAGCGTGTAAACATTCGTATATGTACGTTTTTTTGTGTGGTTTTTGCATTTTTTTTCTCGATTTTCGCGATAGCCGAATATGTTTTTTTTCGACGTTTTTCGAACGTCGGAACTCCTACTTTTTGGCTCCTCGACGATAAGACTGACGGGACGAAAACTCAGCCGTTAATCGCGCGATTTATCTAAAATCTTGCAATGAAAAGAAAAGAAAAAAAAAACCTCGTAACCTCAACCCGCTTTCGATATAAACCCGTCGTATCTGGCTCTCTCTCGCTCTTTCCCTGCTCTTTCTTTCTCTCTTTACAAAATTTGCCTATATTTTTTTTGTCTCCTAACTAATAATGTACATCGTTCTCGCAGCGTTACTCAGACGCTTTCTTTTTTTTTTTTACCGATTACTTACTCACCCGTGGCGTCTCAACGGTCAAACGCTTCTCTCATTTCGTTTTTATTTTTTTTGTTATAGCTTTTATTCATTTATTTATTTTTTTCATATTTTTGGTTTCCTCTCGGTCACACACGACGCTCACTTTGCCCTAGCCTAGACTATCCTATATACGTTATTTTATAATCATATATATTTATATGTGTATATGTTTGGTATACGAGGCAGCGAGTTTTTCATGCACTCTTTCTCTCTCTCTCTCTCTCACACTCTCTATCACGTCGAAGACGCGAAATTAATAAAAGTCCTTGAAATTTTATTTATCTATACGCGATTTTGTTCTCGCGACTAACCTAACCCTATGTCTCTCTCAGTCACGTTGTTCGCGTTATTTTCTACGAACGTTCATTTTTCTTCGATTTTTTTTCTTCTACTTTTTCGTTGCTTCGCGCGTGTCCCTCTGCGCGGTGTACGAGCGTCCGCGTCGCGTCAACCCGATGATCGTTTGAAAAATTTCGATATTAAGGAAAAAAAGATGCGAAAGCATCTTCGTAACTGAATTTCTGTCTGTCTCGTTCTCGTTGTTTTTTAATTGTGTAAAACCTGCCCTCGGAGTAGCCACCCCCGTGTCAATTCTCGTCCACGTCCCGATGAAGACCGGTCCGTTTACTTCCGTTCTCGCCGTACCCTCGCGGACCGTCGAATTTTGCCAACGAGCACACGCGATCCTAAAACATCGCGCGTTTCACGTTTACACAGTCGCAACGTGACATTTTAGACAGAATCGAACCAACTTAATGTTTTTTACATCGATACAGAATTCTGACTGGTAAATAGTGCGAATCATATTTATTTTCAAATTTTTTCTTCCGATATATTTCACGAATCACATTCCAAATTAAACGAAACTCGAGAATTCTTTCCGCCTTTCAATTCGCCAAGTTTTCGAGGGGTTGTTCGCCACTCCCCCCCGCCTATAAAAAAGACACGTAGCGAAATATCTCGAAATGCGATTTATTCGCTGAAGCCGACTAACTCGTCATTAACGATTGGCTGTCGATGACGTGCTCGGAGTTCGTTCATGCGCACACTTCAGATCGCACGACGAACCTAACCTACAAAAGAGGCGCGCGCGCACACCGATTCTAGTGAAATAAAAATGGCCAAAAAATAAATGAAAAAAATTGCGATAGAGCAAGATCATCGGGGGGTTGATCGATCCACGAGAAATCGACATCCGGAAGAGAGAAAAAGAGTGATTTTTCAATTTTTTTTTCTCGTTACGGATTACATCCGTTATCTCGAGTCAAAATAATATCTAGTATCAAACACAATTCGATCTGTCACCTCGCTGCCGAGTTTGGAATAAGCCTCTCATATACGCGAGTACCGTATGTACTTTGACATTGTAATAATGTGTTTATGTATAATATATATATATATATATATATATATATATTCATTTATTTATTTATATATTTATATCTAACTACCTACGTTGGACTTTTTTTTCATTATATATTTCTTGTCATTTTGTTGTTTTTGTTGCTGTTCTTGTTTGTTTATTTTCTTTTATCTACCTTGAACGTTAACACCCGATAACGCCTCCCCTCGTTTTATCCTCCACGACGTATATTGTGCGCTGCGCTTGATCGCGAGATTCTCACTCCCGAAAGAAAAGAAAAAAAACCGCCCCGTTCTCTTTGATATCGGGGCGAGGGAGGGAGACTCGCCGCAAAAAAATGTATTCAATTTATTTATTTATCGAGTTGAGTTTACTTTTCTCGTATTGGTTTTTTTTTTTTTGTTTTTTCTTTCTCTTCGTCCTTTTTTTTCTTCCGTTATATATGTATATATGCCCGCTCGCGTGTTTCTCAGGATGGATAGAGTGTCGGGAGGGCAAGACTGCGAGGGCGAGTGTGGGGGTCGATGGCGATGTATCATGATGGTGTCGTGTTTCACCCCCTCCCCCCTCCCGCCCCGCTCTTTATTTTTTCCCGTGTTTTCTTTCTTCTTAGTGTTATCATCCCGTTCTTTTTTCGTCTAACGCTCAATCCGGAACGACCGTCTCTCTCCGTTATTACCCGTAACATTCCCCGCGATCGATTTGAGGGAAAAAAGGGGGCCTCGTCGACGTTACAAACTACCTATACAAAAATAACGGATTCGCTTGGCACGGCAAATATTGGCCGAGCGGAGATCCACTTTGCGTTCGCGTGCGGGGGGATCGGTGGAAAATTTACAGAGCCCCGTTATACATATGTATATATATGTACGAAGATCGCGGAGTATCGGTACGGTTAGAGAGATGATGGAGACAGGAACACGGAACACCGCTAGAGTTACCGTTTTTTTTTTTTTTTTTTTTTTTTTACGAATATAATAGTCGAAAGTCCGCAAGATGGCGGACGGCTTGTTTACATTTTTATCCAATTTTCACTTCGGGTTTCTTAGCTCCCCCGTTTTTTCTAATCGTCCTTTTTTTCCCTACACGCTTCGAGAAGTATTCGAGGCATCGGTATTGGATGGCAAAGCTATATATATATATATATATATATATATATATGTGTGTGTGTGTGTGTATGGCGAAAAGAAAAAAAAACGGTTTGTCCGAACTGATTCCGTATCGCTCCGAATCGCTTTTTCCCCAATCTCGAATTCCCAAGCTTACAAGAGCAGGGCGTTAGTGGGGCGGATTTTGTCAAAATATTTTTTTTTTCGTTCTAAATTACAATTATGGGAATTCGATTGATTTTTCGTTTTTTTTTTGGTTTCTTTTTTATAAACACACGAGGGACTTCTGAATGAGCTGGGAGGCATTCGTCGGGTCTCGTATGATTTAAAAATTCACATTTCATTGATCTATCTCTCTTTCGTTTTTAGTCTTTTTCTTCTTCGTTTTCCGAATGACTTTCTCTCTCTCGAGCCGATAATTACTACGGGCGTTTTGTTGTTGTTGTTGTTGCTGTTATTGCTCTCCCAAATACCTCTTATCGCGAATATCGTTTTATTACAACTATCGAAAATTTCGCTTTGCTCACTCTTTCATCATCACTTTTATCGGCTGTTTTTCTTCTTCTTCTTCTCCTGCGTCTTCTTCGTATTTTTCTTCTTACTCTCGTTGCTGAGAGATTTTCGTAACCCGTTACAACGACAACGACGACGACGACGACTATGACAACGACGACGACGACGACGACGACGACGACGACGTCGACGACGGTGAAAGTGACATTTGTTGATTTCGCAACGATGACAGAGACGGTGAGAACGTCGAGATGAGCTCTTATTACCGCGACTTCGGCGCTCTCGTTGATGGCGATGATGATCGTGAAGGTGACGTATTTTCCTGTCGTTTTTGGGCGCTTGCTTACCATCACACTAGGAGGCTAGGCGTCAGCCAGTCCTCATCCGCTAGCTGGACCGCAACCAAGAACACACTTTACCATTTTAAAACACACAAACGATTGGTTAAGTCTTTGTGTCCGTATTTCAACAAGGATGATTGGTTATCTATAATGCATTTCTTCTTTTTTTTTTATGTACGAAACATTTCACGACAAATCTGCTCTGCGTTTTAATCTCGTACTCCGGGCTTTGATCGTTATTTTTTTTCCCTTCCTTTTAGATATTTGACAAAGAGAAATGAGCAATTTCGTTACTTGGAAAAAGGGTATTTTTACGAATTTCATTCGGACATGTGAATGGATGGAAACTCGAGGAAAAAAAAGAAGTTTATCTCCTTCGGAAATCGTTAGGAAGTAATGGTTAGCGTGAAGAATCAATTTTTTTTATCCCAGAGGGGGTGAGGGTTAGACGTAGTTCGTTTTGGGGCGAAATGCCTCGTATATATGTAGTTATATGTTTCATCATACACAAATGCGCAATTCAGGCTCTCCCACATACTTAAACATTTTTCCTCTCGTTCTCCTCCGCCTCTTGCACTCGCGCTCGTTTTTTTTTTTTTTTTTTTTCTATAGTCATCGTCTCTGAAGCTCGCACAAGCTTTATACAGATATGTAGGAAATACGATCGACGATTAGCGTCTCTGGCGCCAACTCAGCCTCGAATTCTCGAGCTTTTCTCTAGATCCCCCCCCGGGATGGAAGCTTTTATCGCTGTAAATTCACGCGAAATTCAACGAGAGTCTTCTAATATCACGCTAGATTATATCGATTCTCATCATGATAATCTCATCGTGCTTATGTTAAATTTCCTCCGTTTTTTTTTTTCGGCGTAAATCTTGATGATTCGTCGATCATGTGATTAATTGATTTTTGCGAGAGCAAGAAAAATAGTGTCTCGTTTCGAGGCTGAGTCGGATCTTGAGGGAAGTTTTTTTTTTTTTTTTTTTCGTGCAAGTTAAAATGCATGCAGGCGTGCTTTTAAGTACGCAAGCGGATTACTAGCGAAAAAAAAATTGTATATATAAACGAAAGGGACGAGTTTTTCGCGATTTATGTCGGCAATCGACACGCGTTTAGAACCCTCTCCACTATTGAACTCTCGACATGTGGATAAATACAATAAATAAAATACTTTTTTTTTATTTTGTAAAAATTGCGAAGCGCCAGAGCCATAACAATCAGCGAGTCCCGATATATTGCTATTAACGACAAAATTCGATTTTTAAATTGAAACATCTCATTTTCTTTATCTCGGGTGGTAAATAAAACATTTCATTTTTCTACCTCAGGAGGTGATAACACATAGAACTTTAAGAACGTGCAATTTTTTTTAACAACAAAAGCGCTAAAGGACGATAATTGTCAATGTGGAAGGAGACAGAATGCGTGAGAAAATATCCCGGTCGTTTTACAAGCGGCGAAGGATGTTGTTTGAATATCGTTCCCCAAGGATTTCTCCCTGTCTCTCTCTCTCTCTCTCTCTATTTCTCTTTCTTAGTTCGCAAAGCAAGAAAAGTCGCCTGCTCCATATCCTCCACCCCTTCACCCGTTCCCACACATATATAAATGGGTGAATATTCCGAGACGTTGGCAGTCCGGGATATAAATGGCAAACGGGACGGGCGGATGGAGTAGGAGAACGGTCGAGACCGACTCGGTCCCGAGAGTAATCCAGGTGGAAAATTTTGAATAAATTTTATGGAGGTCGACGGGAGAGTAAAACGTCGACGCTCCTTCTTGGAGAGAGTTGCTCGATTATAAGGATTCGCGAATGGGCGAGGAATAAGGGAGAGGGAGATGCACCGAACGTAACGTTAGTCTCGCCAGTCGAGTCCTAGGAAGATCTCGTAGATCCCCTAACCGGCTCTCTTCGAATACCGGCTCTCCGCTCTTCTGAATCTTGCATTCGATGCTTCCCTACCGCTCCCCCTATCACCCCCAAGGAATCTCTTATAAAGTCCAAAGTCGTGACCATTTTCCTCTCAAAATGTCCGGCCCCAATGGCCATATACGTTATCGAACGTTGCAAAGGAGACTTGTTTCAGAGCGAAAAAAAAAAATTTTACATTCTACCTGGTCTCGTAGAAAACGATCGATAGCCGTGCGAAACTAGAGACCGTGGAAAGACAAGGGATGGAAAGTTTGTGCGAAACGGGAGTTTGGTGAAAATGAGAATATATACAATACTAATCGAAACTATAACAGTAACGCGGAGGAGGGGTTATATAAAACAAGTATATAAATACATAGATGTAAAGAACGAGAGGAGCGACATGCACAATGCAATATGCAATTTCTATATCGAAGCCATTTCCATTCCCGCGCGTTCCGTGCACTCTAACGTTCATATTCCGAAAGCTCTCCCTTCGAATCTCTCTCCCTCTCTCTCACTCTTTCTATCACCACATTGCCATATTTCGCCATTGTTATCGTCGAGTATTTTCCATTAACCATATATATATATATATATATTCTTTCTTTTACACCACAAGCCATTATACGCTAAAAAAATTCAAAGTTATATTCTACGCTGATACGTGACGTGATCGTAAAAGCGACTACTCAAACTACTGTTCATCGCTGTAACTACTTTTTTTTTTCATCACGCGCTCTCTTCTGTGTCGGTTTTTTTTTCGTTCGTTTTTTTTGTCCGTCATGCACTCAGCATTCTTTCATACATGCTCTCGCTCTCGCTCTCTCGCTCACTGTCTCTATCTCTCGCTTTCTCTCTCTCTTTTATTCGCGAAATAGAGCCACGACAACAAATGGACGAACGAGGTTTCCTAAGGGATGAAAAATGTAGCACGAGTAACATTAGGGTTAAAGATTTTGACAAATAAAATTTTCAATTTGTATTGGGAATTACCACGGAGACATGGCCTATTCAATATGGCTGCTCATTCCCAGCCAGCTGAATAGTAAACCCTCGATTATCGTATATTATTTCGCGAAATGTAATGTCTTTAATACAATCTGATGATCAGCGATTATTACCGCTGATGTTTTGCATTATTGCCATAAGGATACGGTGAATCTATACGACGTGCCGTGGTTGACCTCAAAATCAGTAAAATATTGCTCCGGTGCTCCACGGCTAATCAAACTGACTTCGAACAACAAACTTATAACACTAATGTATCACATGACATAATGTTATATTTATAAATCGTTCATTTTATAGCAATTATGCAATTTCAGTCCATGCCTGTTGTTTACACGTCGCGAATATAGAAAGTTTTTGATCTGTCGCGTAAGCAGAAAATGTCATACCACCCTCGAACCGAACATCGTCCCTGTTCTCTCGATTTTTATTTGTTCTACTGCTGCCGTAATAAGGTGGTACATATTAAATTACGATTAAAACGTGACACATTCGCACGGTAATCATCGGGCACCGACTGGGAGGGAGTGGTTTGAAATTTGGCCACGAGAGGTCTGGCTGCTAAATGGTAATTCCCAATAGAGCACGATTAGTGTTTGTTAATTGAGGTGAATTGGATTAATGACAATTCGCTTGTACTCCGACGATCACGACATAAAAAAAAAAATTTAAGCAACGAAGATGCAACAAGCTAAATACCAGATGACGTAATAAAAATAGATGTATCTATATATGTATGTATGTAGCTCTCAAAGCTATGACATTACCTGGAATTGTTGCATGGGATAGGCCATCATTTGGGCAGGTGGTGGTGGTGGTGGTGGGGCAGCTTGTACACCGGGAGGTGCCGAAACTGTCGTCGCGTGATGTGGCGGCAATTGAGGTCCGCCGGGTAAGCCCTGACCCCATCCCGCTGCCGTACTTGCCGCGTGAACTCCCATGCCCATTCTGCGTTTGTCGACAGAAAAAAACAAAAACACACAAAATTTACGATTGGATTTACCATTTTCGTACAATTGACAAATTTTTCCATGAAAAAACATAATCTCTTAGGTTTTACGAATTTATTTTTACGTTTTCATTTATCTAACGAATAAAGTGGCTTAGGAATTTAACGCCCCCCCCCCCCCTTTATAAAAATAGACACGTCACAAAATGTCTCGAAATGCGGTTTATCTTTGAAACCAACTAACTCATCATTATGATTGGCCGTCGCTGTCGAGTTCGTTCATGTGCATACATCGGATCGCACGATGAACCAAACCTACAAAAGCCGCGCGCGAATCGCGCACGTAAAAAATGGAACTGATCGTGAGAACGAAGTGTCATTGACCGTGGTCCTCGTTATCATCGCGCTGATTATCAAACGCGGTTAAACAATACCGATAAATCGTGATGGAATTTAATCATTGAAATCGTGCTTGGTATCGCTTAAAAAAAATCACAAGTTCAAGGTGCGAACGATCCTATTTACATCGAATTATAAGTACGATCAAATATAAAACTCACCCCATATATTGAGCCTGCTGATAACCAGCGAATTGTCCGTACGTGTATCCCTGCATACCCTGAAGAAAACCACCTGCCTGCATCTGCGTTGCCGCGGTCGTTGGATACGATTGCGGCGGATACCAATAGCCTAACTGTCCGGCACCGCCGACACCACCGACGCTACCGACACCACCGACGCCGGCCGCCGCGGCAGCTGCAGCAGCCGCCGCTGCGGCGTAATACGGATACGTTGCTGATGATATTGCCTGAGGGGGAGAAAAAAATATACAAAACGTCGACATGTGCTCGATAATCAATTCTCAGATAATTTTGTGATTGGCACGTTATAGAGATTGAAGGGTAGTTCGGTGAGTTTGATCGAGAAGTTGGCAAACACGAGGGTTGACTAAAATGCAGTGAGAAAGTAAGTAATGTTTGACGCCGTTGAATGGTCGCGAATACCGCGCGACTTTTGTCTCTCGAAGGGTGCGAGACGAGCGACTATTCGCGTCTGGGTATAGACAGCGAGGGGTGCACGTTATGGGAATAGGGATCAATTAGGGTGACGTCACGGGTAAAGTAACGGGACGGACGGATGAGCGGAAATACCGGAGGCTTTCACGTATAGTACGGTCTTTCCAATGGAACTCCAAGCTTTGCAACCCTTCTATGTCTCTCTCTCTATCTCTCTCGCTCTGGTATTCCCAGATCGGGCGTAACTACTCGCCTTAACGGCGCTAATTGCTAAGGGACCCAAAAGCCACGGTGCACTATGAGCCAGGGGCTTCGAGATGGAGAGAGTTGGAACGATAACAGAGAGACCAAACTAAATGTGAGCCTTTCGCGGTCCGAATCGTTCTCCGCTGCTTCAATCCTCCTCATTCTCTCTCCGGTATGTCTATATCCTGGCAGCCCTACACCAATCACCCCGAAGCTTTAGGTCTGCTTTTCAAAGTGGCATTTTTTGTTTTTTTTTTTTTTCAATTGGATTCTATTGAATCGGAGAGCATGAATGCCTAACACATTACTCTAAATTACTAAATTACTGATATAATTCGTAATCGGAGAATTTCGATTGGAAATTTACTTTCGTTATTTTTAATCGGATTGCGAATTATGGATTACAAAATATGTCGGTAGTTCGGTATTGACGAATTCCGATTACTATTTTCACCTGTAATTCCCTGCCATCGCTGAAATACAAATGAGGAAGGATAATGGTCTTTTATGAATTACGCACGTAATTACTAATCGAAAAATTCTGATTGCAAATTACATCTGTAATTTGTAATCGGGAAAATTCGATTAGAAATAATGTTTGTAATTTGTAATTGAGAAATAATCGGATTATAAATTATGTCAGCAATCTGGTATTGACGAATTTCAATTACAAATTACACATGAATTTTTCTCCCCTCGTTGAAATCCAAATGAGGAAGGCCAATGGTCGATTATGAATTACGAACGTAATTATTAATCGAACCATTCCGATTGCAGGTTACATCTGTAATTCGTCGAAATAATTCGATTCCAGGTCAAATTTATAATTACACAATCGTAACGCTCGTTATCGTACACTGGACTCCGAGTGAAGGAGAGGAAATGTTCGAGACCGTGGGGACAAAGTGTTCTCAAGATATCCTTTTAAACTGCGACCGTGTCCAATAACAAAACAGTTATAGTTAATAGTTTTGCTATCGCACGGCCTCGTTGATGATAAGTGACGAGTTCTTGCTTGTTGGTTAACTTCTTTAATGGATTTCTCAACGGTAAAGTTTTATTTTTTTCCCGAAATGGATATGAGGGATATAAAACTTTAACAGCAATTGTCTCTAATGGACTTGGCACAGGACTGTGCGGGAAGTTCTTCTTTGTTTCATCCCCGACGGGGATAAAAGTTTATTCAATCGATTGGACTTCTCACCTGTCCCGATTGTTGAGCGTTGTTAGGATCTCCGCTCTCCTTTCCCCAGCTGCATTTAACCGTTTGTCCGTTAATGTCGGTGTTGTGAGACGCGACGATGGCGTGCGTCGCCGATTCCTTCGTGGAAAACCTTTTGTAAAATCAGAACGAAGAAAAAACATTCAATTTTTATTAATAATGGCATTTCGAGAGGTGTGTGCGTCAGATTGAAATTGTCATTGCGAGGTAGACAGCCTCCAGGGTTCTCGGGTATCGAATTCCGAGAGAGAAAGTTAAACAAAGGTATACAGAAAGGGACAAAGTTCTGACCTATTCCACTCCCTTTCCCTCTCTCTGTCTCTATTTATCTTTCTCTTCAGGGGCGCCACAGAGCACCACAGGGAAATCGTTAACGAGACTCACCTGACAAAGGCGTAACCCTTGTCTTTGAAAACTCGAATCTCCTGAATAGAGCCGAAGGGAGAAAAGGTCTTCTGCATGAGCTCTTCCGTGAGGCCGTTTGTCAAACCGCCACAGTATACGGTGCAGTTTGTCGGGCTGCTCTGATTGTAAACCTCGTCGAAAGTCAGCGGTTTCGCGTTCGCTGAAATCAAAGATATGCCGATCCAATCATTGACGTGTATCTCGATTCACATATATACATATAGCTATAAAATACATGTAGAGATAGTTTTAATGATTTGGCAGTCCGGTGTTCGCTGGGCCTTTGTGTTTGTATCGTTGGTCAAGGCTGAGGGTGTGGGTGAGAATGAAGAGAGAAACCAGGTACGAGTTTACCGGTGGTAATAATATTCCATTAGCATTAATCCCTAGATCCTGAATTCACTCTCTAACCCCGATTCAACCCCGCACCCCTGCACCGCCGTATATTGCCACTGTGTCCAACCAAACCTCGATTTTACTGCCTCGCTATAAAAGCATCGACGATAATCACGCATTCGTCGAGTGAAATATTGCTGTCGTAATAGTTGCGAACCTAAACACCGTAACGGGCTCGAGTCGTTGTTGGAGTTCCGGAAATAAAATAACTATATATGACTCTCTTTCTCTCTCTCTCTCTCTCTCTCTCCATTCCATTTCTTCGTTTGTCGAAAAGCTATCCACCCCGGCAAGTACTCCTGTACCAAGTTCTGTACTTACACGAGATTATAGAGCGAAGGAAGTTGGGCGGGTTCGAGGGGACGAAACTGATGCAAAAGTACGGCAATGATATGGTTTAAGTACCCTCTCGGAGATGGCGTGACCGCGTACCCTTGACGAATAAATCAATTTAACGGGCCGACGACGCGGGGGCCCGGCACCGATATTCATGTCAATTTATATTTTTTAGTTTTCCTCCCTCGAGAATTTACAGCGAATTTATATACCCATCGCTCTCTTCACGAGCTATATAGACATTTTTCATTTTGTTTTTTTTACGGTCGATATTTGAAACATGTTTTATTTTATTTTTTATGTGACAAAATAAAACAGTATACGCGATATTTGCAGTTTGTACGGTGTATCTCGTTAGCGATTGAATTTATGATGAATTGTTTGTATAAAAATATATGTCGCTGAAAAAATTGCCATATTGTGATGCGAAAAATTCCACTCGCGACGAGAAATATAACAAACAACAAATATTGGTAGAATTATTTTATGTTTCGTATTCGCGTCGATTCATTATTTGGCCTTACTATCGACATGTCCTAAAAAAAAAAAAAAACTGGCGGAAGTGCAATTCACCGTTGTCGAGGATTGCGCCAATTTCGAGCCAGCGAAGTTGAAGCTCTTTCCTCTCACTAAAACTCTATACCTACAGGAGGTTTGTGTGTATATATCTGTACGGACGAAATTCAGAAATGAGTTTCGTCGGCTGACTCCTTCGCTTCTCGGAGCCCTTATTCGAATGTGAGCCAAAACCTTGCATCGGCAAGGAATCTCCACAGTTCGCATAAACTTCCGCATTTCCCCACTCTACCACAATTCTCCCTCCGCCGATGCCCTCGACTCGAAGTTGTATTAGTCTTGACCCGCTTCGAAATCCCCGCAGTTCTGATACGTCCCATTATTCAAGATTTTCTTTCTTCTTTCACGAAGGGAGGGTTATCTATCTTTGTACGTGTGTTGGATAAATACGTAGGGGGGGAAAAATCGATAAATGTACATTTTCACGACGATACGTAAGTATTAAAGATGGACAGAAAAACACACACACATATACACAAAGTTTGCTTGCTCTTATATGCGTTCTGGTGCCCATCGAGTCACAAACTTGGAGAATACCTTGGCAAAACTGTCACTGACAAGAACGACGAAACAATAATTTTTTTCACCCCCTCTGTCCCTTCGTTGACTTTTGTATGGGATTTCGGACTCGGTCAATAACTGGGTCAAGCTTGATCAGCGATCGTTCTGGAACTTGTCATATTTGAACGAATTTTACCGCAACGCATTGGCCATCTTTCATTTGCGACGACCAATTAGCTTTTCGTTGATACGGGCATTCTCGGAAAAAACAAATTAACGTTATTTTCCGGTAAGTATCGTTTTTGTTGTACTAATAGAACAAAAGTCGCTAATTAGTCGCTAAAAGTTCTCGATCTTATGCTCGCAATTCTTCTCGCGTCATAGAAAACTTGTATACTCGATCGCCGTCGCGTTTCAACTTTTTGCAAAATTTATGCAATTTCGCCAAACGATTTTGCAATGAATGGCAAACAGATTATGATCCATTAATTTTTCGCTAATTTTTTTTGCGCTGAACTGTCCCTCATTTTGCTAATTGAACGTCGGAGCAGGCTTTTCATTCCCATCGATAAATGGAGAACAAATAGAAGCATAACGAGTAATTCGGGGCGAAAAACTGTATATAAGGAAAATAACGTGAGAGAGAGCGAGAAGACTCGAAAGAGAGAGGGGGGAGAGAGAGAGTGATGCGAGAGTATAGCGCACCTGTTGAGCCCTTTTGCGTGAGAACATCGCCCCGCGAATCGTACCAAAGGGTTCAGGAGCAACACCGGCGAATCGAGGTTCGTCTCGTGCGGAAATATATACCAGACCATATGTATACTTATACGTATATATACTTCCATCGTTCTTTCACGATCTAACACCTTTCGCTTCTCGATACTAATTGCACCACTTCCGCCATTACCTTCACTCCTAATACTCTTTCTAACGTCTTAGTTCATATATATATGAACTAAGACGTCTATACAGGTTTGCTCAGTTTCAGTCTAAGATTTTTCTAGAGTACTTTGATAATGGATTCTAACGAAAACTTCAACTGAGGGTTGCGGTGTAACAACAGACGAGCGGAGACACAAAAACCGTGGTTCACTTGCGGAGATCTATAATGGGTGTGTTTGCGTCGGGTAATCGATAGCTCTAGAAAGCTGCGGGAGTACTAACGCTTCCTCGCTGGTTGCACATATATATGCTGCTTGTGCTTCTGGTAGCAGGCTTCTGGAGGATTGAGCCCGTCCCCTCACCCTGGGTCGCCACCCCGAATCATCTTGTGCTTTCCACGTACGTGCTTTCTCCTCTCTCTCTCTCTCTCTCTCTCTCCACCAACTATACAAGGTTTATTCCGGTGTTGCCTCTCCCATACCAACCTCGATTGCGCCCGAGTGAACGCGACCGTTTGCTTCCTTCTCCCTTGATATATATGTATACATATACCCCTGCCTCTTCCCATCCCCAGCTTTTCTCCTACTTTCCCCCCGACCCGGGCTGCTTTTGCTGCTGCTGCTGCTGCTAGGAACTCCGAGCCAAGCCAAGATTTGTAGTCGTGGCATAAATTCGAGCTTTCGCCCTTCTCTCCTTCCGGCTCGCGCGCCCTAATAGATTGGCGGCCCCAATAAAGGCGGCCAATACTGAGGACGGGATACGTGTGTGCTCTGCTTCACTACTCCTCAAACGGGTATAGGCTTTCTCTCTTTTTCTATATATATGTATATCGTATATTGAAGTTGTGTATTGGTAGAGTATACTCAATATGTCGTTACGTAAGGATTCCCCAACGCGAATTGATGACTACGAATAACCCAGAATGACCCAAATATACGGTGTATTACACCTCGTTTTTACGACATTTTCACCTTTCACTCTTCGACTTCGTTGCTATTTCTTTATTCGATTCTTCGGAAAATAAATTTCCGTTCAAATCGAAAAAAATGTCATGCTATTTCCCGTTGAAAGTTTGTCGAAAATTTTAGATTCCAATAGTTCAGTTTTTTGTTACGAATTTTTGAAGAGAAAAAAAAACATAATAGTTTGTAAGCGAGCCAAAATATTTGTCACATATTCTTCAAACGGTGCACTTCACGATGAAGATTTTTTATGGGGTCAACTTTGATGATATCGTTTGGCAATAAAAAGCCAAGCTATATGCTGGTTGGCGAAATTCAGCAAAATGCCTTAAAGTTCAAAAATCTATATTGCACGAACTATTTGAGATAAAAATCTGGAAAAAAACGGAAATTATTTTCATTCCGTTCCGAGGAATCGCATTAAAAAAGAAAACTGCAACGAAATCGAAAAATTAAGTGTGGACGTTTCGTAAAAACGGTGTGAAATACCTCACATGCTTCTGTAACATGTCGCATTTGGGTTTTGAAAATCTTACGCGAGAGATTTTTCGTTTTGACGGCAGATGGATTGTGTTAGGAAAAACCAGGAAATCTTAAGCTTCAATGGCAATATATATATGGGACTTATTGAGAACACTTCTCGCGAGATATCGACGAGAAAATAGAAGAAAGGACCACCCTTCTATATACGGGCATTTGTATATAAATGTGTGCTTGTAAGGGCTATGCGTGCGGATCTTGACGGAGACGAGAGGTCGTGAAGGCATTGAGCGATTAAAAGGACCTCCGTGGAGTGATGTTCGACATCGTTTGGCACTTGCGGCTAGTATAGAGAGAAAGAGAGAGAGAGAAAGAGCAGAAGGAAGAAAGGCACCCTGAAGGCCAGGAAATCGGGTGCTATAAATATATATGTGGTCTCCGGAAACTCAAAATCGAACCTTCCGTGCTATTCAATTCCGAGATTTTTTTTCCCACGACCCGATTTTCTGTGGCGCGTGGAGGCAACTCGTATATTGAAAACCTAAATTACAAAGTAAATTCAAATACAGGCGATTTTGCGAGGATAAAGGAAAAAGTGAATCATAATCATCAGAAAACATGACATTCAAGCATTTTACGCACGACAAAAAAAGAAAATCTGGCTACCGAGATGTAATTGACGGGAAAAAACGTTTTTTTTAAAGCTAGGACCAATTCGTGCCAAGAAAAAAATGTAATTCAATATCACGTGAATGAAAAAAAATGAAATGAATTACTCGCGAGCATGAAAAATAGCTCAATTGAAGCTTGTTCAAATAGTATATTTTATATTCCGTCAAATGAATTTTCGTTCAGATGTAACCAAACTGTATTCAGATCAAACCCATTTGTCGCCCCATTGTGTAAATACGATTTTTCCATTCTGCACGCACTTTGCCGTACGGAAATTTGCAATATTCCTCGTTGTCGCAGTGTACTGCATCAAGCCGATAAAAACAAACAATTAATAAAGAAAACGAAAAAAAGAGGAGCCCGCCGTGAAGCTCGAGTAACGGCAGTGCAAAATTCGCAAGACTTTCATTACTCATGGAAGACCAATTATACCAGCAATTTTTACACCCTACTGCGTGCACCTACTCTTTCTCTTATTTTTCGCTACATTCTCCTGGCCTCGGGCCATCCCTAACTGGTGGGAGGGCATCCTATACATAACTTATACACACACACACACACACACACACATGCATATATACGCCACGTGTGTTTGTATTTGTGAGTCTGCCTATGTGTTTATTTGTATGCACTCTGACGGATCTCACGTGAGCGAGGAGGCCGTGCCAATACGTGTATGTAAATAATATAGTGTATTTAGCGAGCGTATGCAAACATTCCCCGGGAACACGAGAGAGGGTAACCGCGCACCGTAAACACAAACCCTCGCGATTGCCCAGCTCGATGACGGCGATATAACGACTTGTTAAGAAGCAAAAGGACGTAAACCACAGCTCGTTTAACACGTTAAGCAACGCGGTTTACGTCCTTTTGAATTTTAATAGTTTGTGGTTACATCCTTTTGATTTTGAACGTGCGCGCACGCACGTGTGTGTATGTGTGTGTGTGTGTGTGTGTGTGAAACGGGAAACTCTTTCTCACTCCGTGACTATGGCTAAATTGTGGCTGTGGGTACACAATTTTACTGGATGAAAAAAATAAAATAAAATAACGGTTGGATAGTCATCGTCGTGGTGGCGATATGTCGATGTGTGCTTCGCGAAGCTCTCAACCGTGGATGTATCAAGAGATGCATACAATCAGGTTTGATATTGACCGCAAACCTGCTGGTAGAAATGACGATAATTCTGTGCGTGATAAATGGTAGGGAAAGCGATAACGATAGATGGGGGTGGTGAATTAAGGGTTGAAGATTTATCGCTTTTGACTCTTGATCAAGTAACCGAACAATTCACAATTATTTCGCTGCTTAACAAAATAAATATATCTCAAAACAGAGAGTGTTAAAAAATTCTACTCGCCTTCCTTCAGTCAGTTCAATTATTTTATTGCGTTATAATAGTAACTTAAAAATTTATTTTTACCACGAATACCACGGCTCTCATTTCACTCTTTTTAATTCGCACCCTTTCTTCTTTTGTTCGCGATGTTCTATCTCATACTTTTATCTTCCTTTCCTAGGAAACCTTTCACTCCGGGATATTTCTCGCTCCGTGATTCATTCCTCTCTCGTTCTTTTTTTTTTTCACAGTCTCTATATCCAACAACCACGATATCCATCCATCTGCATCTATATATACAATACAGCTTTTTCGCGATTTCTTTCTCTCTCCCTCTCTCTCTCTCTCTCTCTCTCTCTCTCTCGAGTTCTTCTCTATCTCGATTCATTTACCGCGAAATTACAACAATTTCATGCAAAGCAGTCTTGTGCCAAGGGGATTGAGCGAGGTGTGGGAGAGGGTTGTTCGAGTTGCTGTGCTCCGAGGCTTGAAAATACTTCGAGTGCCTCGCGAGTCGTTTGTTACATATATATATATATATATAAATATATACATAAAATTAAATAATAGACTAAAAAAAACAGTCGGCTTGAGTTTTGCCTCTCTGACAGGCACAAGAGAGAAAGATTATGCCGATCGACCGGGGGTGAAATACACACACACACACAAATATATATTTATACAGCAAAATGGTGGAGTTGCGAGTTACTAACACACATCAGAGGAGAAGAGAAACGACTCATGCTGGCGGTGCACAAAGTGCAAAAAAAAAGGTAGAAAGAAAATCAAAAGAGCGCCTATTTCATGCAAATGCATACCGCGATTTCTCGACTTCACCACCCGAGTGAGATTTCCGCGACTGCTACAACTCGCGGCAATATTATAACTCTGTTTGTGTGTTTGTGTGTGCGTGTATGTGTATGTGAAGAGCGCAATACGGGTCACCTACTGAACGGAGTATAACCGCACGTGTTTTAACCTAAAAATATACTTTTTGTATTCTTGTTTGCGACGATCTGTCTGAGCTGATTCTGGTAATACAAGATCCATAACGAAAATACCACAAAGGCGCTTGCGAAGTTATCGATTATTACCTGAGATGAGATAAAATGAGTTTTTTTTAACGCAAAAGCATTTAATCAAGACTGCACGAATGAAAATCTTCAATGAATCAACGTACAACTCCGCACATTAAATTCGCATATTTTAATCTTTTTTTAAATCTTTTTTCCTGCAGCTCGAATGTGACGAACGCACAATCACCAAATTAAGAGAGTATTCCATTCTTAAAGGCAAGGAAAAATGTATGTATTATTTTTTATTTTGCGAAAAAAAAACGATTGTCTCGAGCATTTCAAGTAAAAGACTGTTTGAAATGGTTTTTTGGTCGTGTAAAAAAATTGTACGAGTTGTATCGATTGAATATTCATTTAAAATGAATATTTGTATACATGATCGTTGATCAATCTCCAACAGTCTGTTCGTTTGGTCTTTTCGGTACGACTTTTTGTTGGCACGTTGGCAATGAACCTCTTATGATAATTTTGTATCGGAGTACGAACCCTCAACACTTTCCATTTTCAATGGCGGTTCAAAAATAAACTGACCAAAATGTCGATCGTTAATCGATAATAGATTCATTATTAAGGCTGCCCCTTATTATCCTCCGCTCTCTCTAATACATTTGCGACGTGGCGCGTTGAACCGCATACTCACACGAATACATCAATGCAACCCCTGTACACGGTGAGGACAACCCGGTAATATACAGTGTATATAGTGTCAGTGTTAGCGGTGACCACACGAAAATTGTTTCCCTCCGAGTGAACGCGGTTGTAGCCTCATGGGAGATGGAGAAAGAGAGAGAGAGCGTATAGTGAAAGACCATCGACCCGGACGTTCGGCTCATTAGCGCGAACAATTATTGCGGCCACAGAGAATTCCATCGATGGTTTATACGTATATACAGATATACGTGTTCCTCATAAAGCGCGGATGACCGCGCTATGAAGGGACTCGAAAATACAGAGATGCTGACTCTCCTCGGTGACGAGCGAAAAAAAACAATTGGTATAAAACAAAACTCCCCGTGCGCCTCGCGAGAAGCGTTGTCATCGATTCTCTACTTCGAACTAGGCTTGTATGCTTCACCATTTTCGCACTACTTTTTTTTTTTAATTCTATATATCTTCGCGCGTGGAACACATTTTTTTTCCTCACCAAACTTCTGGATTTAATGCTCGCTAGCGTGGCTGTCAATTCGTTTTATGAATCTCGCGTGCTTCGCTGGTTTCTTGGCAGCGATTCGGGGATATCGACGAACGAGTTTATATATATATATGTATATACATTTATATAGCAAGAGATCGTAAGAGAGAGAGAGAGAGGGAGAAAATACCGATGAAGGTTTTGCTGGTGCTGGATGATCGAGACAGTGGAGTATGGGGTGAAGAGTACCGAATGAGTGAGTGAGTGTGAGAGTCGCACCGTACCGAGAGTGAAAGATAGAGACGGAGGCAGTTTCCGCGGGTGCTACGATCGAATCGTTCTAAAGCGGCCACGTCGTCAACGGGACAAACGGGCGACGATTTGCGTGGAAAATCCACGAAGAGCGAAAGACAGAGAGAAAGAGAGAGAGAGAAGTAGATATAGATGGAAAATGTGGAGGACCGAGAGAAAGACAAAGAGAGTAAAGGAAGAGAGAGAGAGAGAGAGAAAGAGAGAGAGAGAGAAGGCGAACAGGGAATTCCACGAGGGACGAGGGACGTTTATCGACTCGATTTGTATAATAGCCAAAGTTTTTGGGGAGTGCTCGTGGGAGTGAGAGCGAGTGAAGGGGTGATGTTGGAGGGAGGACGATGGCGAACGAGAGATCGAGAGAGAGAAGGAACGATAGTCGGAAAGAGTGAAATATACGAGGAGGATAGAGAACTGGATGAATCTCGACGGAGCAAGTACGAGAGAGAGAGAGAAAGAGAGAGAGAGAGAGAGAGAGAGATCTTTCAGAAATCCAATTCCGTTGCGAATTCTCAACGCCAGTCGTTGGCCATAAGCCATAACCCTCTCGCGTCTCGTTCATGTCGTCGTCGTTGTCGTTGTACTCGAGGGTGCGTGCGGTATTTAAACCGAATAATGCGATGCACGAAAATCATGCAGCGAGAACTTCGACATTGAGACGAAGAGGATTAAAGACCTTCGGTGATGTCTTGAACTAAATTAACCAGAAGTTTCAACAAATGTCACGAACTTTTGTTGAAACCCGAAAACCGCGACGTAAATACTTTGGCTAAACGATTTTACCGGTTTTATAGTCCCTCGCTGATATTCATCTATTCACTGTTAGCATTCGTATGTATATATACGTAACAGTATTACTTGAAACTTGACGAGCAGACGGGTGGGATGAAAAACACTAAAGGACACGATAAAAAATAAAATTATTCGCAATATTTGCTCTATCTAACAGTGATGTTTAATTTGCAAATAAAATTATTACCATGTCTTGTCGAGAAGAACGAATTTCTTCGATTCAACTTTCACTTTCATTTATGATGAATTAATTTTTAACACCGATTTTCAAGTTAATTGTTCGTTTTTTGTGGTGTAGAATGGAAAATTAAATTTGACGATTAATCCTAAAATACAAATTGTGCACGTGCATGATTTTAAAAACTCGTAAATGAAGAAAAAAAAGAAGAAAGTAGAATAATAAATAGGACCAGAACAGATTCGGCCGGGTGAAATTTCTTTGAATTAAAAACATTAAATTAGCAATTTTCAGACATTCCTCCAAAACTGTCGAATTGACGATCAAATGGTAATAAATCTCGCATTCGGGTACAAAATATTTCCAAATAAAATAAATTTATTCTTTTCCGGGTTCACCCCTTGACTCGTTCTTCCCCCTTGCTCTCTTTACCAGCTCCCACTTCGTGTAACATCTTGTTTGTTATTTTAAAACTTTTCTTTATCGTATATCGAGGTACTTCTGTGAAAAGTGGGACTGGTTTTCTCGAGCGGTGGATCACGGTCAGTGGTGTTGAAAAAACTTAGTTTTGCGACAAATAAAAAATACTCGGTAATGCTTTAAACGTTTAATGATCTCTCGACGGTCAACTCAAGGGAATATCAATTTTCTCTGGTTTACTGCGTCTATACACATATTTTATACAACCACCTTTTACATGTACGTGTATATCGCTACCATTTTGTTGGGATAAATCCCACTGACACCAAATATTATATCTGAGCGAAATCAACAATATATATACATATATATATAAATATCTCTGGGTATATATACACAGAGTTACATTGATTAGTCACGGAGAGATTGCTACAGAGCAATAGACATATATATACATTGTACAACCACAGACGAGCGGTTGCAGCCAATTTGCTATGCAGACTCCTCGACATATGCACCTCTATATATATCTATATATATATATATATATATATATCAATAATACTCGCTGTGTTTTGATCTCGGTGCAGTAGATAAAAAAAATAGAAAAAAAATAAAGCCCTCTACCCCGAAACGAAGAAGAGAGTGGAGAGGAAAAAAAATGCGATTCATCGAGTTCGTCGTGTGCGCAACAAGCGGAACTTTCCGCTTCTCCATACAGAAAACGAACTGGGAGATTTTGCGAGAGAAAGAGAGGGAAAACCTCGCTGTTGGGGGTGTGGTTGAATGCTTTTTTTCGTATTATACTCTTCGATTTTTTCTCTCTGCTCGCTCTTTTCTCGCTTCTCGGTTCATGCGTTTCTGGCCAAACGATATCCGGTCATGCACACATGGGAATATCGTTTATTCACCACCGCAACGAATAAACGACCGTTTTCTCCCCTTTTTTTTCACGCAGGAACAAAAGCTCCGTGCTAGCTTTTCTGTCTACCTTGCACTTTTGGGGCTTGTTGAGGTTTCATTGGTAAAGTGCAGCGTTCTAAATTCATAATTTTATGTCCAAAAAATCTACGTATATAAATATACATATAAATGTATATTTATGTACGAAGAATCGATAGCATCGACAGTATTCATTTAAAAATTAAATTAACAAAGATCGAACTGGATTAAAAAAAAATCTGAAAATTGCTGTTTATCAGACATTTAAGCGAGAGAGCGAGAGAGAGCAAATTTTTTCTTGGATTTCATTAACTGGTAACCCCGTAGCTGCAAAAAAAGAGACGAAGAATAAAAAGCTTCTTTCATTTTGTTTTTGATGTTGCTTTTTCTCACTTTTCAAACTATCATTTGCCGAATAAATAGCTATCACAAATTCCATTCGCCACAAATTTTTCCTTTTAAATGCTAGAGTAACCCATATAGTACACATAAATGTACAATTGCTCGCGTTACGCTCCCGCGAGAATAAAATTTACCCGGAAAGTGCTCGCGGCCGATTTCACGTCCCTTCCCCCAGCGAATACCGGCGGACATACGAGATTTTCGAACAAACACTGGGCAAAGAAAAAGCTTGCGACGATTCCCCCGGGTTATAAAAGTAATTATCACTACCACTCGCAAAACAAGGCGAGAGAAAGACATGGGGAGGGGGGGGGGGATTCGTGAAATTCCCTTACAGATACCGTAGTTATTTTGCGTACGTCAACACTCTGCATATATTTGGATCGACAATGGTAGTGGTTTTCTTTACAACAGGGATAATGGAAAATATATAATAAAAGAATATATCCTTATCAGTAAATCGTGAGAGCCTCCAGAGTACAATGAATAGGGAGCCCGATACTCTTGTCCATAATGCACTAAATTACAGGAGTTATTATTTTTTTAATTAGGTTCAGTATCACGTACTGAATGTAAATTAACAAAATCCTTACAAATTAAGCGAACGGAAGTACCGCCATTTTAAAGAAAAACGTATCGGCCAATATCTCCGTTACCGTGCACTTTAGTCCAAAAATGGTAATAACCTTTCTTGTAGATGGTTGAATTTCCTATCTTTTTTTTAAATAATTTTTTTGTATCACTTACCGTTTACGACTTATACGACTGTTAAAATTTATTTATTCACTTTTTGACCTGTATCTTTCCTAATAACTGTTTAAACAATAAAATGCTAATAACTTATCTTTTAAATCCATATATTTTCCACAACTTTTATTTAAAACTTTTTTGTCTAAAATTAATATTCTCAAAGTTATAACGCGTTCAATGTTGCGCTACTGGGTGCAAGGCTAATAAAAACGCGTTATAACTTTGAGAATATTAACTTTAGACAAAAAAGTTTAAAAAAAAGGTGTCGGAAATTTATGGATTTAAAAGATAAGTTATTAGCATTTTATTGTTTAAACAATTATTAGAAGAGATACAGGTCAAAAAGTGAGTTAGTATTATAACGCGTTTTTATTAGCCTTGCACCCAGTAGCGCGACATTGAACGCGTTATAACATTGAGAATATTAATTTTAGACAAAAAAGTTTTAAATAAAAGTTGTGGAAAAATATATGGATTTAAAAGATAAGTTATTAGCATTTTGTTGTTTAAACAATTATTAAGAGAGATACAGGTGAAAAAGTGAATATATAAATTTTAACAGTCGTATACGTCGTAAACGGTAAGTGATACAAAAAAAATTATTTAGAAAAAAGATAGGAAATTCAATTATCTACCAGAAAGGTTATAACCATTTTTTACTTAAAGTGCACGGTAACGGAGATATTGGCCGATAGGGTTTTCCTCAAAATGACGGCACTTCCGCTCCCTTAATTTTTAAGAATTTTTTTCATTTACATTCAGTACGTGATACTGGACCTAATTAAAAAAAAAAATAACTCCTGTAATTTAGTGCGTCACAATATTACCTATTGATTGTACTACTAGTTGTACAGTCGCGTCAATCGAGTACAGTTTGAAAATAGTTACAAAAAATGTTGAAACAATTAAAAAGTAAACACTTAGCAAAAATATAAAAAGATGGTTCGTCAATTATCGGCATAAATGCAATGATTTTCTAACATATTGTAATATGTATTTGAAACAATATTACCCAGGCAATATTGAATATGACATCGTTTTCGTTTACATGAATTTGTCGTCGAAAATGCGCATAAAAAAATGTACAAGTCCCGGTACTCGATTGACACGGCTATCGTCCCTTAAACTTGAAGAGTGCTTTGGTTTACCGCAATTTTTGTTTATTTTCGCCATGAACAAAAAAACGTTGCGATGCTTCCTTTCGTTGTAAAGTGATATCTCTCTCATACAGTGATCTTTGGGAGGAAATTTTCACTGAACGATTCTCGTCTCTATAAACAGGAACCGGAGCGACTATTGGCTTCCGGTCGATCCTTCGAACCATCGACCGGAGCATGAGAGAGAGAGAGAGAGAGAGGAACAGCGATACGAAACTTTTGACATTAATCTAAAGCACCAGAGTTGAGCCTTTCGCATTACTGCAGTTTTTGCCTGCCTCTCTCGCTTTTCTATCCCGCATACTATCTATATTTCTCTCAATTGCCGCAAAGTTAACTAATTGCCAGCCGGTGGTCATAAAATATTGACCCAGTTGCTCGGGGTGAAGGGGGTGGAGGGAATACTGAGTGATTCCAAATCAAGGCATTAGCATGCCTACCGAGTTCTCTGGTACATCGGTGTGGCGATAAAAGCACCGGAAATAGTATCGAGAATTGATGCCTTTCCTAACGTAATTTCGGGATCAAAGTTGTCAGATGTGTTTTCGTTTTAAATATTTCAAAAAAAAAGAAAAACAGTTTTGTTCGGTAGAAACTGGATGTCATGGTTATTTTGTCTTTCTTTGATTTTACTACAAGGCAAGAGACCACGCTAAAATCAGAGCTGCCCTCTCGCACGTCGCAGATTTTTTGTTTTACCCTTGCAAAACGAAACATACCCTGTCCTGAAAAATTTAGTCGGACACGGGCTCGCGAGTGAACTTAAATATTAACCGATCTCCCGCTTTCTCTCTCTTTCTCGTTCCGCACGAAAACCGCACTGGGTTCACTCCAACGCAGATGTACTTTCCTCCCGCCGGCAACCTGGAGAGAGAGAGAGAGAGAGAGTGAGAGACAGAGGGAGGGAGAGAGGGTGAGAGGTAAACTATTTTGAATTTCAAATTGCTCAAAGGTATAAGCACGAAAAAAGATCTCGTGTGATACGCGAGGCTCTCGTTGGCTGTTGCTGGTTGCAACGGAAACAGCCGCGCTGGATTTCCTCCGTTGAAATAGTCAGGAAGGTAACTCGATTTACCGACGAGGGGAAAAAAAAGCGTGCGAGAGAGAGAGAGAGAGAGAGAGAGAGAGAGAGAGAGAGAGAGAGGGTAAGCGGTTTTGTTATTTCCTTTATCTCGTCGCTTTTCAAAAGCTTTTTTCTCTCTGATGTACATAACATCAGACATGGTTAAAAAATCTCGAGGGTAAACCGTAGATTTTCGTTTCGACATCTATTTCATACGGTGCCTTGGTTAAATTCATCGCACGTCCCTCTTGCTCCTCTTCGTTGGCAAGTATACTACATTTTACGAATATCTGACCTATTCATGAAAAAATCGTTTTCATATATCTCTACGGTCACAGAGAGAGGATATCCGAATGACTAAACGGTCGGAATAAGTATTCGAAAAATGTTACTACATAGGATAATTTTTTAAATATTTCTTTATAATTGTTATACGACTTAGAATCCTTAAAATCCTCTATTTTCTCTCATCTTTATTATTCTTTTATTTTATTAGAAAACGTATTGATAATGACGAAAGAATCCAATGAATGTATCCAAATGTTATTTTTCGTCAGCATCAATTATTTACTACAACATAATTATTAAACAATTACAAATCAATGTTCTGACCGATAAACTACCATGATGATTTCGGTGAAAAAAAAAAATGTATTTAATTCTTAACCGTCAAATGAAAAAAAGGGAATCCTAACTATCGGTGTCTCTCTTCGATTCTCTCTTCCTCACATACGTACATATTTTTTGAGGTTTTTTTTCAACTTGTTCACAACAATTGTGACGACGAGTTATGTGAAAAACGTTCCCGGCCATTATTCCCCATTACTTAATTGTTAAACCATTCTTAATGATTTTTCGCGGCAGTAGTTTCAAGGATTTGATCGACGTTCGGCACAAAACTACAGAGCCCTAAGAGCATTTTGAAGATAGCAGTCTGTCGACCTATAGTTATATATAGAAAACTAAGATTTTTCCCTGTCGTATGTGCCTGTTGGCGCGTGGTAGCAAAAGTGTCTCTAGCTCCGGAGAAACACTTGGTCGGGCATACGGTGGCCTGTGCATAAGGGTTTTAGCACACTGAGCTTTTCGTTACGGCGAAGAACAGAGACCAAAGTTAATAAAAAGGAGTCTAGCGAAAGGGGTGCGCCTTCTCGTGGCCTATGCAAATTTTTGTTACAAGGTACGAGGCAGAGAGAGAGAGAGAGAGAGAGAGAGAGAGAGAGAGAGAGAGAGAGAGAGAGAGAGAGAGAGAGAGAGACAGAGAGAATGATTCGAGGAGCGTAAAATCGTCAGATTCGCACGGGTTCTCAGTTCTTGAATATCTATATGTATATAGATGCATATAGGTATGTATTAATGTATACATATATAGTGTTGCATCCCTTCTCAACGTAACAGCTCGTCCACGTCTCTCTTTCTCTCTCTTTTGCTATAGTGAAAAACTTCGGACTTCTCGCGACGAATACTAATTAAAGAGCCCGCGAAATGAAATTAGTTGGTCCAACCGTTGGCCGGAGGAGAGAGAGAGAGAGAGAGTGAGAGAGGGGCAGGAAGGGCATCTCTCTTCCGGGCCACAACGTCGGTATATATAGGGTCGTCGGGTTCGTAGAGCCGCTTATGATAATATAATAATAATACCTGGTTTCACTGGGAGTGGACCACGAGGCCTTTCTCTCTCTCTCACACTCTTTAGGTGCCAGCACCTTCAAAAGCTCATTATGCGTTTCACTCGTAACTTGAATTGGATTCGGCCCGTTTACCACCCTCTAACGAAGCGACGCGGTAGTGAGAGAAAATTTGCCCTCTCTCCTCATCATCTCTTTTATAAGAGATGCTGGGCCACCAAGAATTTATACCCTCTGGGCGCGATCTGCGCCACCTGGGCCCGAATCAACCCTTCTTTCTCTTCCGCTCTATCTCCCTCTCTCTCTCTACTCATTCTGTACTATATCATTACCACACAGCTTATACACGAAACAATCGTTTTCGCTTTATAATCGAAGATTTTATTGTGAACAAAAGCCATTTTTTATTTATGGATTATTTACGGAACCATTCGTCATTTTGTGGTGTTGATTTGCAATTATCAACAAAAATTTTCCATAGATCCCTGTTCCTATAATTTTTTTTTTTGCATTTTCACCATTATCGGATTCTATCACCGGGTTCGAAGTGTATAACGTATTAAATCTTTTTGTTTTCTAGCTGTCGCGATATATACGTAAGAGTCTCAGAACTGCGAAAAACTTTTAGCATCACGCAAGTCATTCCCGTTTAGCTCGCATTCCCGACACCTCTCTTCGCTCTGCGATCGAGGTAGATATACGAGAATCAGTTTCACCGGATCTACGACCCGAGTTGAGATGTTCTCGCGGACGACCGAGTCGCCATTCCCCTGCTCATCCCCATCTCTCTCTCGAGAGATCGCGAGAGATGAACTTGGACCGTGCAAGAGTTCTTCGTTAAAGTTTTAGCAGCAGTTATTGAGGAATCGTCCTCTTTCAAATTTGTTTAATATATATATCCTATATATATATATTAGGGCGATTTTTTTTTTTCGACTATTTTTTTTTCTCAGTTCCCACCTGAAATTTTGTTGAATATGTCGAAAATCAAATTCCCTGAGATTTACCGCCCTTAATATTAATTCTAAGTACTTTCCCTTAGCGTGAAAAGATTTTCCATCTACAATACACGTAAATCGAATTTTTTTTTTTCAAAATTCTATAACTCACCCGCATTTCATGCTATCATATTGTTCTTGGTTTCGATTTACTCAGAATAAAACAATCTAGAAAAGTGCCTATTGCGGCGAAAGTGTAAATTGTACTGGTGAGTTGGTACGGGTCACTGAAGTTGATTTTTACTCAAAATCCTCGTTTTTTTGCTGTTATCTCCGAAAGAATTAAGTACTATACAATTAGTACTATACAATTTTTACGGTTTATATTACCGTAAAAATTTCATACTACTCATAAGTTAAAGTACAATATCTCAAGAAACATTAATCTAAGCAATTGGGTCGATGGGACCTTTTTTGTAGGAAATTGAATTTCCAACAAATTTTTCATTTGCATTTTTTTCGTAAAGTTAATTATTTCGGAGATAACAGCAAAAAACGAGCATTCTGGGTAAAAATCAACTTCAGTGACCCGTACCAACTCACCAGTACAATTTACACTTTCGCCGCAATAGGCACTTTTCTAGATTGTTTTTTTCTGAGTAAATCGAAACCAAGAACAATATGATAGCATAAAATGCGGCTGAGTTATAGAATTAAAAAAAAAAAAAAAATTCGATTTAGGTGTATTTTAGATGGAAAATGTTTTCACGCTAAGGGAAAGTACTTAGAATTAATATTAAGGGCTGCAACTTTCAGGGAATTTGTTTTTCGACATATCCAACAAAATTTCAAGTGGGGACTGAGGAAAAAAAAATAGTCGAAAAAAAATCCCCCTAATATATATATATATATATAGATACCGCTCACTTTTACATGAATATGTATGTGAATCTCTTGGAGATCGATTCACCGAGCAAGACTAATTTGGAACCAGGAGAGTACGTAATTATCGTTTTATGCTTTTCTGAACGAAGAATTTGTATATATATATTAAACTTATATGTATATATATATATATATATATATATATATATATATATATATATCTATATCTGAAATGAATAGTAACGTCGTGATAATTGTCGTGTTAATGATGGACTCACTGTCGGTTTTCGGTGGTGGTGGTTTACGGGTCGCCCAATTCGTCCGAATGCTTCTGCTACCGAGCCACTGGCCGTTCATACTGCAAATCGCACTTTCCGCTTCCTGAAACAGACGTACCGATATATATATATATATGTATATACATATATTTATTATTATTATTGACAAGTATATGGTATATTAATAACGCAATATACGTATAAATGTAATATTCGCTCCAGAAATGACACGGAGCAATATGCAAAATGAGGTAAAGCGGTAAAACGATACGAATGTTTTTCTAATTGCTTCTGCAAGTTAATTGGCTTTTTTCTCGTTCTCAGATTTTAATAAAAGTCTTTTCCTTTGTTAAATGCTATTTTTTTTGTAAACATCTCTTTTACGTTGTACAAGGGTTATTAATTCTTTATTAACTCTCATTTTACGTTTGAATACAGCATTCATTTTCCTTTCGTTGCTGCGTACAAATTCGTCGGTCCACTAAATACTGCCTTTCAAGTAATGAAAAAATAAATAAACAACAACATTCTACAGTTGAATCCTCGTATTTAATTAGACCGTAGTGATAAAACCGAGTGAAATAATGTCTTAGATGGAAAAAATTCATTGTCGTGAAAGTTTCGTAAAGTAACAAACGTCAAGAATACTGAAAAGAATAATTAATATTTTTCAATAATGCAAGAACGATTTCACGAACAAGCTAAAACATTCTCCATCGTCAAATTAGCACACAATTCGACGAAACCTCGAACTATCGAGTTTAATACAAGGTTTTTCGTTTAATTCTGAAAACTTCCCGAATGTTCCCTGATAATTTTCCTTTGTTCACAAATCTTTTTGTACGAGAAGGCTATCGTATTATTATAATCTCTTGTCACAGGGAAACGATCTCGAAGGTGGAAAATATCACGAAAAGAGCAGTGTGCAAAGTTGTCTTTGGTAAAAGTTCGTTTATTCGTAGCTGGCGGAGACTCACGAGAAAAAATGAAAGTTCGTCAATATTCCATCGTGTCGCCTGAAAATCAAACAAATAGCGCGTCCACAGCGTGCTCGATTGATAGAATGTAGAGGGGTCGTGGTGTGCGAATGATCGAATAAACGATTGTACGAAAGGTTAAACGAAAGTAAAAGCTTCGAGGTTGTAAGGTCACGGATGGATATACCATCCCACCAAGCATTCCGTTGCTCAGCTGCATCGGACAGGTATATGTATAACGTAGCAAATGTCGAATAGTCTACGTGGAAGAGAGCTTGACTTCCATAGCAGAGTATAGCTCGGGGCGACGTGCTCGACCGGTGTACATTATACGAGATGGAGCAACAGCACCAAAGACAGAACCTAGAGAGAACGTATATACGCGTCAACGAGAACGAGAGATCGGGAGAGAGAGAGAGAGAAAGAGAGCGAGAGCAAATGGCAGAGAATCTCGCGTCAAGTAGCGGAACTTCACCTGCAATGCATTATCAGTGCATCCTCGTCTTATACACCCCCATATATCTTCACCCGCCCCTTAAATATACACACCCCCTATACTAACACGAGATAAAGTATTTCCGATTCGAATTTCCATTCTGGCTATGATAGGGCATATTCGCGCGCGCGGCTAGCCCAGATATACATGATATACACACATGCATGTACGTATATATATATATATATATATATATATTTATTTATAGATATAGCGTTATACATCGAACCCCTACGATTCACGAGAATGAGGCGAGTTGGGTCGGGAGAAATGCAACTACCGCGGCGCTATATATAAGCACTTGCTGGTGCTCTAGTCACCGATTCAGAACCCGGGATCGATATTACACGCTATAAGCTTGCGATGCTTTGGCTACACGTAGGGTCGAAAGATGAATATATACTACGCGACAACATGTAACAAGCAAAGGGGCGTCAATTGCTATGACTTAATACTTAAAATCGACCGGAGTTGTGGCCGTCAGTTTGCTAGAAGTCGAGTGGACGGACATGTCCGGAAGTTGGCTTCTCTACCTTTCCAAGTCCCCCCAGTGTCCCATCTAACTACATAACCATCCCCCCTTTTTCTGGTATACATACGCATATCTTGACGTTCCTGCACGTATATCACGAGCGTGCACGGGACACGTGGTGTGTGCACGAGAAACGAGGATACACGCGTGCATATATAGGGGTTGGTATATTAGCGAAGGAGTATAGCGAAGGGGGTCTTGATAGGGCTCGAGGAGTTCTCGGATCATCCAGTGTGAGTTCCGGTGTCGTAACGTCGACTAGCTGCAGGACTATACACATACCGACTACTGACAGTCGAAAGGACCTACACCACAATTAGTTCGTGCAATCAATCGTATCGTTTACGCCCTTTTCACAGCCAGAGTCCCCGATACAAGCAGTCCTCCGACCTAGTGCTCGCCAAGAAGCTTCGCAAGCCTTCCTACACCCTATTGTCCAGTCTCCTGTAGTCTGCATAATACCCTCACCGATCCACCCTTCTTACGAGCGATCGGTCGTAACAACGGCGACTTGCTCACTTGGTTCACTCCCCTCACGGATAATCGTTGCTCCTAACCACCACCAACACTGCCCTATCAGCCTTACCGTCTTACACTGGTGCTCTACACGCATTACTAAGTCATGGCCTTCGTCGCCGATACGCAACAATCATCCACCCTATATTCACCCCTCGTCGTGTATACGCTTACGTGGCTTTCACGAAACTTTATACGTACACATGGATCGTACGTTACGAAGCTAGGGCGTGTGTTCCGGACACGACGATTGAGTACGCGTGTCTTGCCTATGAATATATATATATATATATATATATATATATATATATATATATATATATATATAAGTATAGAAATAAATCTAACCTGTATAGATATACGATAGGTGGGGAAGGCGAGTAAAGCAGGCCATAATTATATCTCTTTACGTGCGTTGTCTTTTGGACTGCTTTATAATATTATATATAGGATTCTTTCGGTTCTGCGTATATTAAATCAAATCAATAAATACGTCCGTGGATGTCGATTGGACGAGATGTGAAAGAGTGACGAGGTGAAACGAGGCTCTGGTGCGAATTCAAATTGACGAATTTTTTCTACACTGACAAACGCGACGTATGAGCCTTTTTTTGCTAGCACGATTGAAATTCTCGTTAAATCGTCGACTCTGTAAATGAGAATCAGGAGAGCGTGGTATAGTGCGATTACCTAAGGAGGTTCAATTTTTCCGATACAATTCAACTGTTCGAACGTCCTCAAGCAGAAAATGACGACTTTTGATAATTTTTCTTTGCACAATTGTCCTTGCTAGTTTTGCCTGTAACATTAAAGTTAACGAACGCCTGCATAATTCGTGGTGGGTTGGATGATTCCAAAAATTCATCGATTCAACAATGTTTATTCGTGGCCAAACTTTTTATTTTTCAATTAAAAAAAAAAAACAAATGTTTGTCAACAAATTTCGGTTTATTATGTTGGTGCGGGAAAAAAACTCGAAAGGATCGTCGTCAATGTCGCAGAACCGAAATGTCGCCAACATTTCGCTAGGGCTCTTATATACCAACGTTTAATACATTACATATACGTCGACTGTATATACGGTAGAACATGTCCGAGAGTTTACGCGTTCACAATTCCCCGGAGAACCGCTGGGAGGTATAACATTTTCATAGGTGTCCTCGTGTTACGAAGACCGTTTTGGTGGCCTACAACTTTTCATGACTCGCTTTTTATCCCTAAGTATGGTAGAGGGGGAAAGAACGCGAGAGCATATGGGATAAAAGTGGGTGTAGTTGTAGAAAGTCCCGAATACCACTATACTTCGTATTAGGTTTTATATATATATTTGGGATGTGTCGGCGGAAAAGGTGGAATTTTCCGCGAGGCTTATATCCAAGGGACACTCGGCAGGGTTATAAAGCCCGGTGAGACATTTTCTCTCCTTTTTTTCGACATTTATATATATATATATATCTATATATAAACGTCGGTCTAGGAGAGAAATTTATACTTTCCCAGTAGGGGTGGTGCCATTGGCGTCCAGTCCAAGGCTGGCCTTGCACCGACCTAATCTCCGCGACGTGGATGCCCAGAGCCCGACACTCTCCTTTACTTCTGGCCGCTCTCTCTCCGTGTTCCCTCTCGCTCTCACACAACCCTCTTTACCTTGTTCAGATCGATAGGGCATTAAAACGCCACGGTTAGGAACGAACTCGGTCTAGTCTGGCTGCGGTGTATAGGGTGGTTTTCAAGTTGCCTTTGCACGACCAACTGTACGGGCATTGCGCGCTCTTGCCTCTGCTACCACTGGTATTTCCTTCTCACCTTCTCCTCCCTCCTTTCTTGTACACATTGCGGAAAACGTATGTATGTTACTAATACGTGGGTAAGACTTGTACTCTTACCCTCCACCGATGAGTTCTATATATCTAATGTACGCCGTTCCACCTCTTTACAAGCGTCCGAGAGCGTGGGAAAAGGAAAGCCTTCTGCTTTAACCGGCCGTACTATCTATCTTCGCAGTGATTTACGTCGTGGATTTTCGGCAACGGGATTTCTCTCTCTATCTCTCTAGTTCTCTTTCCCTATACCTTCCTTCTCTGTTCCTCCTTCGCGCTCGCCGCTGGACCACTGTTCATCCAGCTGCTAGGGAGAAGGTTCGTTCTCGCGCTTTTGTGTCGGTCCGCTCTCAAACCACATACATCGGGTCTTAGTTCCACCGTAGGAGAAGTGTGCTGTTCACTGTTAGGAGTGGTTTAGAATTCCACTTCGGGAAATAACTGGCCTCCTGATATACATGGACGAGTACGGGGGTGTACGCGTGTGGTTTTCGCTTGATACTTAATAGTCTCGTGTAACGGTTCCTAATTTACCGTATGAAGATGTTAATAAAAGGGATGGCGTTATTATTCACGCCGAGTGGGAGTCGGACCCTGTTTTATATTATAAATAAACCTCGAATGAACCGAATCGCATTTTGATAAAATAGAATTTATTAGGGAAGTAATTGAGCAATTTTCTATTTCAGCAGATAGACTTTAATTAAGGGGATGCTCCACTATCGTTTTCAACTTGATGAAAATAAAAAAATCGCAATGAAAATTCCAATCCTGCGTTTGTTGAAATTGTTTTTCCGATCATGCATACAAATATACAGATACTTTTTTCTTGAATGAAAGTTCTCTTAGATTTTTCTTTGTATATCGATCTGAATATTTTTATACATAACCAGAAAAGTATTTTGTAAAATCTCTCGATTCGGATTTCCGTTAAGATTTTTTTTGTCGTTGAAAATTTGAATAACACGTTTTTTCCGACTTTTAATCGTGAAGCCTCCCCCTAAAAATATATTATTCGCTGATTCGAATCAATTTTTGTTCGATCGAAATGAAATTAATGTCGTTACAATGAATGTTATTTTAATCTAACAAGCGAATGAAGAAAAATCCTGAATGTTAAGATGACAATTGCACAAAACGAAAAGCCATAGATACGAGCAAAACTTTTTAATTCGCGTAATTTCGAGTAACGCGTTCAGAGATCGTAAACAGGGAAAAAAAAGTTTCACGATTCAACGCAGTGCCAGGAAAGTTCAACTAAGTTTTTAATTAGTAAAGAAACATCGTTGGTATACTTCCACACATATTTTACACAGCTGACAAATATAAAATAGATAGATTCAAAATATATATTCGCCGAGACAAGCAAAGATGTTGCTATATCAACTGAAAATTTATTCGAACGTCCCTGGCCGTGAGTTCGGTCGATAAAACGAATTTATTTTTTTTATCCTGATGGTAATAGTGCAAATATTTGATAACTAGAAACGGGTTAAGAATCACCGGATATTATATTTATGCTTAAGCGGAGAAACATTATTATACGTACTCGGTCGCACGCTCTACACACGAGCCAGCATAAGGTTATATTCGCGAGAGCGTGCTCATGCCGCTATATACTACACAATTTCTCCGCCATGTTTTTTTTAACCGTTATTACTTCATTTTCTTGGTGCGATACTTTGGTCCCCTTTGACACGATTCTTGGACGTGAAATGAGCTTTGGGAATTGTGGATGTTATCTTCATTTCTACATGGAATACGAAATATTTTGTACGATTTTTATCAGAATACTCGACTGATTCAACAATTAAAAAAAATAATAAAAATCGAATTTTTCTTTCATAACTTTAACCTAGAGATTACGGTAATTCGGTTGTAATTTTGTAGACTTCACTTACCGTTTTTTTGACAAACGAGACGAAACCATATCCTTTGGACTTGAAGGTCTGCGGATCCCTTACGACTCTGCAGTCTCTGTAACAAAGAAAGAAACGAGGGTTTTACGTTGGAATATCATTTTACGATCGTTTCGAATTTTCGATACGATTTTTTTATATCCGACAACTTGAAGAAATTCGTGGATTTTCCTCCATCTAAAATGAAATTGAACTTTATTTCATTTAAATAAACATTTTTTTAGTGAAACCAATTTTTCACTACAGTACAAAGTCTATCCGTATACTTGTAGTTACGGATATACAATGAAAGTTCTCGACTCTTCGGAGTTAAGAACGAGAGCATCGACCTATAAAAGCTTCGCAGTAGATTTCGGTGGATATATAAAATGAGCGGAAGAGGGAGAAAAAAAAACGACGAATACACAACGAAACCGTTGTATTTCTTTGTTGAGCCGAGAGAAGGAGAAGAATCAGCGAGGATTTTTGGGTATTATCTTGTCTGGTGAGAGAGCAAAAAGTGTATTATATAAAAGAGTAGTCGTTGAGAATTTCTGTTACAAACGCGCGCGACGGTTGTCTCTCGTCAGCCATTTTGGCACGTACCCAATCATCGGGAGAGTCGACCAGAGAGTAGGTATTAATATCATAACCCCTTGGCCAAACCGATCGTATTTGAAGGGGAGGGGGCGGGGAAAGAAAAAAGTATTTAAGAGTCGTCGGTGTGGGTGGAAAGAAATCTCGTCGAAGTCAGTCAACCGCGTCACTTAAGCCGAAGCGCGAGAAAATGAGAAATCGTACGGGGAACGGACGATGAGAGGGCGGCGGAGAGGGGTTGGGAAGAAAGCCAGTGAGAGGAGGAAGAGCTTTGGCGTAAGTAATTCTGAGCAAATGCGATTTTATGATGATGGGTCGGTTAAATCGAGTCCCACGAACCGCAATAACGAGAAAAGCATCGACCAGTACATTTGACGCGATTATATGAACCCTTTGATGGGATCACTATGTAGTACCATAATTTTTTTGTATCACGAACGTTAGACGCAAGATAAATGCATTTCCTAATGTAACATTTTCAATTATTTGAAATGTTTCTATTTTTGTTTTGCTTCCTGAGTACTAAGAATTTATTTAGTTTTTCAGAAAAGATCCATAAATATGATTTTTTTTCATTGCGATGTCAAGGCGGAAAATTGACTAGCAATGAGTTGAAGAAATAAATTTCCTCGGAACTTATTGTCAAAAATGAATCGTCAATTTTCTAAAATCGTCTGAAAGTAAAAAAAAAACAAATTTGAATTGACGAATGAAAATTTACGGAAGATAAAATGTCTTTATAGTATTCAAGATTACTCGCTCAATCGCGGTTGCTTCAGTGTTGTGTCATTGCGGGGAACGTTGGGATCTCGATGGCGAGACAGGGTGGTCCGGAGCTTTTGCCAGAGAGAGAGCGACGGACAGAGAGAGAGAGAGAGAGAGGGAGAGAGAGAGAGAGAGAGAGAGAGAGAGAGAGAGAGAGAGAGAGAGAGAGAGCGAGAGAGAGGGAGAGGGAGAGAGATCTTGTATCGCATCGAGAGTCATTCAACCCTGGCGAGGTTCTCACCCGCTGGGCAACTCTCTCGTATAACAGTATTCAGCAGTACAACTCAGTAAACTCGTGCGGATAGTGTCCTGTCCTCTTTAAGGGAGCGCTGCCCCTGTATATGTATATATAGATATCGCTATAGTATCAGCTGACAACGAGAATACCACCCTGTAAGCGCGCTGAAAATTCCGTCACTTTTGTACTTCACCAGACAGCAGGGGCTATAAAGATATTCTCGTCCTTTAAACTCTTCTGGCTACGAGAAGCATATTGTTACGTAGGAGAGTGGCGATTGAAAAAAAAAAAAATTGCTATCTGTTTCCGACAACGTAAAATAAAAGACTGTTATTTCACAAGTAGACTTTATTTATTATTGAGGGGAGGCCGCACAAATAGTAGTCGAAAAAACGTGTTTTATCTGTTTATTTTGCAAAAAAAGATAATCCTATCGAAAATCCCAAACGAAACATTGTTCGAAATAATTTTTTGAACATGAAAAAAATATTCAGAGCGTGAAATAAAAAATGATTGCCGTTATATTTTTTACATAAAATTTATTTAGAAAATAAAATGCATCTCTTGGAATTTGTGAGATTCCGACGTGAATATTTGTTTACATGATCGTAGAAACAATTTTCAATGGTCACGTTTGTAATGTTTCGTTTTATTTAACAGATATTATTTTATTATCATAAACAAAGAAAGGAACTTCCTGGCGTTGGGCGTCAAATGTAATGAATTTTTGTTTTGGTTATTTCTTTCAAGACTTATTCTCCTCGAGAAACGGGAGAACGAAATTTAATTATTATGATAGATTCAAGATAAACGCACTGACGGATGTAAACGATAAAAAGGACATATATAATAATTATAACTATTGACGGTATCTGAATATTAAGAATCTCTGGCATGTTTATTTTATAAAGATAGTTCCTTGCAAATTGTCTTTGAGATTTTGAATACAATTTGAGAAAAGCACAATTGGGAGATTCGCCGCACATTTGGTTTTTTTACACATATACAAATACGAACGAAGTCATCAATATAAAACTACAAATAAATTAGACAATAAAATTCTCGTTACCGTAAAGGTCTATAAACGTCTATCGAGAATACGTTAATTCCGCCGAGCCGGCTTGTATACTTCAAGGTCACTAGACTAGTCGATTTTTTGGTAATATTGAGATGAACAGTGTACTCATCTTCTACTCGGAATATGCTGTGCAGCCCACTAACGCTTGATGATGCGACCAGGCCTGGTTTTAACGGACAGCACGGATGAAAATGATTTACTTCCAAGAAAGGTGCCGTACAATGCTCCGATACTCGTTTCAGTGGATCTCGATACAGATAGAGATATAATGATATGTGTATACGTATAATGCTATTGACAATATTAGAGATTTTACGACTAGACCGCTCGACGGACGGGTGAGAAGTGTCGTAGAGACTTATGATAATCGCTTCGAGGAGCGCTCGAAACGGTTACCGCTACTTCGGTAATTATCGTGGCAGCGATTCTGACACTACACGTTGTTTTTTTCGATAGGGTTCTTTTTTTGACAAGTTGAGGAGGTTCATAGAGGCCTCCCGCAAACGTTTATCTGTACGATCTCAAGAATGTCTGGATCTTGATTATCAGAAAAATGTCACGAATTCGCCTCTGTCGTTGAAAGGGTTAATTTGATTCCGTCATAATGTATCGCGTTCGTTAAGGGCGGGGTAAGGGTTTTCACTTTCGAAAAATTGAACTTTTTTTTGTCTCATCTTATCGTTTAACATTTCAAGAATATGTCCTTAAAATTTTAAACCGATCTAAGCAATATTCTTGAAGTTATTGTCTCCTGGCCTTTAACGCTATACCTCTAATAGCTGCGGGCGGTCGGGCTAGCAGTGCAGCTGTCGAACAGGTATACAGTTTATTCATTGCTATTGTGTATATAGTATATAGTATATATCGTATAGTGTACACTACAATATTTTAAAAGAAAATGAAGCTGGAATCGATGATTCTGTGTAAGTTGGAAAAAAAAAAAATTTTCTTCACTTTTTTACTTCACAAACTTTAGACGCGTTTTTCTCAAAACTAATTTTTCAAAGTCCGTGTTCACTGCCATTTAAAAACTACTTGACCGATTCATTTCAAACTTTGAACACATTTTCTACATATAAAATACCTCCCCCCAACGTTTAGTTAAATTTTTTTTTTTACAATAAGGGTGTTTCCCACCCACAAAATGGCGGACTTTTTCGTGGAAAATAACAGTTTACACTTTAGATGGCCGCCATAAATTTTTAAATGAAAAAAAAAATTATCAGAGAACGTTGGGGGGAAGATTTGATTATAATTTGACTAAATTTTCATGTTTTTTCATTTTCAGATAATTTCCGGCCGAGTTATAGTGAACACCGCAAATTGTTTTTTTTCCAAGACGTTCTGGGGGAAGCTCTGTTACGGGCTTATGCTTCAATATTTCTGCATGAAAAAATTACACAACATTGTCAAAAGTATGCTCAATAATGTACAAAAGGTTCGAATAAAATTGCTCAATCCATATTTGAGAAAAAAAATCGCAAAAAAAGTGTTTTTTTTACGCTGAAACCCTTACCCTTCCCTTAAAAACAAGATTTCATTTCGATTTAAACTATTATGAAGTTACGAACCGAACCAACCTATACGAAAGAACAGATTTTTATTCACATGAACATTTTACTTGTCACTGCATTTGGCTCTTCGTATATACGAATGAATTTATTTTGTCACATGTACGCCGGAAAAATCTTCACGTTCGATAAAGTTTTTATCCCTTTATATACGAGGTCTGTTCAAAAAGTATCGCGAATTTTGAATTTCCGCGGGCTACGTATATTCGATTTTCGATTTTTTTGTGGCGTTAGGTTGGTACTCATGTCCCTCAATTATGCTGAAAAAATCGTCCATTTTGAATGTTTAGTTAATTGTTGACAGCTGTTTTGGTTAGACGTGTTTTGGCTTGTCTTTGATTTTTGCCTATTCCAAAAAATGGATCAAAGAATCTGTATCAAATTTTGTGTGAAAAACAAAATTAAGTGCGCGGACGCATTCCGAATGTTGACTGTGGCATATGGTGAAGCTACCTTGGACCAAAGCAACGTTTATCGGTGGTACAAAATGTTCTCAGAGGGCCGAGAAGATGCGATCAACGAAATGCGTTCCGGACGCCCGAGCACATCAATAACAGACGAAAACATTGATGAAGTGAAGAAAATAATATTGGCCAATCGTCGAATCACCGTTAGAGACGGTGCTGAGGAACTAAACATATCGATTGGCTCGTGCTATTCGATTTTTACCAATGATTTGGGCATGAGACGGGTCGTCGCGAAATTCGTGCCAAAATGTCTCAATTTCGAAAAAAAACAGTGTCGCCCTAACATTGCTAAGGAGCTGTTGGACTCGGTCCGCGACGACCTAAATTTGCTCCAGAGGGTCATAACTGGTGACGAATCATGGGTTTATGGTTATGACGTGGAAACCAAAGCTCAATCATCGCAATGGAAGCTGCTTTTTTGGAATAGGCAAAAATCGAAGACAAGCCAAAACACGTCTAACCAAAACAGCTATCAACAATTAACTAAACATTCAAAATGGCCGTTTTTTTTAGCATAAGTGAGGGACATGAGTACCAACCTAACGCCACAAAAAATCGGAAATTGAATATACGTAGCCCGCGGAAATTCAAAATTCGCGATACTTTTTGAACAGACCTCGTATATACATAAATACAATTCGTAACCTGTAAGATGTGTTAGGGTACCTCAAATCGTCACTGAGGTTACACGATTTGAAAGTGCCTCATGAGAAAGTTGGCCGGTGAGAGAAAGTGAGAGAGATGTGAAAGTCTCTTATGGCGGTTCTAAAGCTGAAAGCATAACTCGCCACCGTTCGTTTGAGTCCCTTTTTTCAAGAGTTTGTCCGTCCGTGGAACGACGAAAAGCGAGCCCCGTAGGTTCAAAGGCTTCGCACGCTCTCGCTCTCGCGATCAAGATCTCCGCGACAGATTCAAGAGTTTAGTACTGACGGTGATGGCGGTTCGCATGGTCCAAGAGAGTCGATCTATGTATGCATACGTATGTGTGAACATATACAGGTATATTAGAGCGAATGAGCCGAAGAGGAGAGAACGCGAGTGGTAAGGTGAATGGCTCCCAGTGTACCAAGAGTGAAATATATATATTTTTATGTATATATACGTATATGTACATATTTCGAAGCTGTATGTACCATGGACGAGAGAGAGAAAGAAAGAATCGCAGAGATGGCTTTAGAAGGGTGGCGTTGAGTAAGTAATCGATAGTAGAGAGAAGGCAAGAAGCTGGCTCGCTAGGTTAGAGTTACACACTCTACTGCTTCACGATCTATATATCTATATTGATGGACAGATATGTATATATGGGGAATTTAATGTTAAGTCGAACGATTTTTGGCTAGTGGGCACCGAATTTGACGCTCGTTTAGAATTCACTTACTTGTTATTATCTCAAGAACTTTCGTATACTTGTAACTACCTGTTGTAATTTCTACAGGAAATATCGTTATTAGAAATTTAATAAAATTTAGCATTTACAATAGCGTGCGAATGAAATTTCGCTAGGACATTTCAGCCGGAAAAATTGCCTCTTTTTAAATGAATAACGGTGATAACAGTAACAATTGCTGACCTCTGATCCAAAGACGTTTCTCTTTACGTGGAATACTCCGTATATTAGTGTCTATACACGGCTGACTTCGTCCATATTTCTCTCACTCCTCTCAGTCACTTCACAGCTTCCCTCTTCCTCATTTGGTTCTCGCCACTTCTCGAAGCGTATATATAGATAGTTCGTGGCTTTACCAAATATCCGCCAGCACAACCGACGCCAATGGAGTCTCTCTCTCCCTTTCTCGCTACTCGACGCAAATCTCGTTACAAAAGTACCGCGAGAGAAAGTTAATTTACTTAATTTTCTCTCGAGCCTTCCTCCCGCCGGTCCTTCCTCACTTGCCCTTTTTTCACTCCCACTTCTTTCAGTAATTAATATTTCAAGGAGTATAATATTGTTTTGTATTTTTACAAAGCCAGTGAGTCTTTGAGGAGATTTTCATTCGCGTAATTCCGAGCGACGAAAGAGAATGACGAAGGAAAGGAAGCTCGTATACGTACATATATATATATATATATATATATATATATATATATATATATATATATATATATATATAGATAATAATCCCCTTCAGCAATCGTCGACCCTGTAATCCCGGATGAGATCTATCTTCGAAGTTTAATTCGCGCAGCATTCCCTGTTGAGAAGGTTTCTCCTCGCCCCTTTCGTGTAAATTCGTTCGCAGAATCGAAGCTTTTCAACGAAGAGGGTCACAGATAGAAAGAGCGAGAGAGAGGGGGGGGGGGGGAGAGAGAGCGAGAGAGAGAGAGAAAGAGAGGGTTGTTGGAAGGGGGATACGCATTTCGTTCTCATCGAAAAGTGGAGAAATTGCGGTGCTTGGTAATTAGCGCGATCAATCAAAACGTTGAAGGCGTTACCGTTATATAGTTGAATGAGGACGGAATATAAGCGAAAGAGGAATGACACGAAGGTACATATATACATCTAGTTTATGTAGGTGGCCGAAGGCTGAAGCGGTAAAATCGAAAGCTAGTGTATAGTAGTGTTTGGCTGCACGAGTATACTTATATATACGTATGTTCGTACCGATGGAAACATCGAAGTGTCGTGAAGCAGCGGAACTGTATACCGGTTATTCGAAAGCGTTGAATATAGCTTCGTAATGTTGAGTAATGGTCAATACAAGTTAGACGTGAAACACGCCAATGGCACATGCCACCGTCCGTACCCAAAGTCATTCCCCTTCACCTCATCCTCCCGACTGCCGGGCACTTCTGTTTTCACCCCTTTCACTTCGCTCCTCTCGGAGGCTGTGCGGAAAACTCACCCCCTCGCGTCCTTCATCGCGCTCACCTCTCTCCTAACGTCCGGCCTCATCCCATCGTGACCGCTGCACCAGGCGTCTCTCCGATTCCTCTATATATCCTCGTGCAACCATTTCCGTTTGTCCCTTTCTCTCTCTCTCTCGATCTTTTCCCTTCCAACTTTTTCCATCGAAATGTGTTTTGTATAACAACAATTTGATACGTGCACACAACTCTCAACGTACCCGGATATATACGTGTAAAGAGGAAAGAATCATAAATTAATAAACGGGAGGGGGGGGGGGTTATTGACGCGATAAATCTCAGAATTTAATTCAAGCTCTGGTTTCCTATTTCTCACTCCCTCTCAATTTCTAGACCGACCTAGACCCGCATACATATACACATCTCTATCGAACGCACATTGCGCCCTTCCGGTCTTTTCCGTTTATATACATATATCCGACCGTTATGCTAACCCTTTTTTTATCTGTACTCGTTCCTTCGACGATCCTCCCGCCGCCCCGCCGGCGCTTCTTTCCACACTGCAAAAGTTCCGTGTCGTTCGAACGAATTGCGTTTCAATGGAATGAAATTTGATTGAAATCGAGCAACATTTACTCGAAATTGAAGGAGAAATTTCGAGCGTTACAATTTGTAGCTTGCGACGAAAAAATATGTTTTCATTGTAATCAAGTGAAGTTAGTTGGAGTCAGATATACGAGGGGAGACCCAAAAAAAACGGGAATTGCGCTGCGTCGGGGAGGGAGAGTGGGGGAACCCATTGCTCGACCAGGTGTCCGTTGAGGACACGTCTCCTGAGTTAGTCTGCGAAGTTCTGTCGCCGTGAGTGCATCGGTTCGCCCGTGGAAATTTTTGTAGTGAAACAACTTTTTCCATTTCGGCGAAAACGTGATGGCTGATTGTCGAGAGCAACGCGCGGCTGTGAAATTTTGTTTCCTGTTGGGGAAATCGGCCGCGGAAACTACTGTAATGCTTAAGACTGCTTATGGAGATGCTGCCCTAAGTAAAACCAGAGTCTACGAGTGGTTTTCACGTTTTAAACATGGAGAAATGTCAATTGAAGACTAACCCCGTTCAGGACGCCCCTCAACGTCAAGAAAAGTGACGAAAACGTCGACAAAATCAATGCTTTCATTCGTGAAGACCGTCGCCGAACCATTGATCAACTCTGTGAGATGTCTGGGATATCATGGAGTTCAATTCAGAGGATTTTCTCCAAAGATTTGCACATGAGCAGAGTTGCAGCCAAATTTGTCCCTCGCCTTCTCACAGAGGAGCAAAGGGAGCGTCGACTTCAGGCATGTTTTGAACTTCAAAATCAGCTCGAAGAGGACCCTGAACTTTTTTCCAAGGTGATTACTGGTGATGAAACGTGGTGCTATGGATACGACCCCGAAACAAAGCAGCAATCAAGTGGATGATTGCCACTGTGGATGAGGTAAAACAAAAATCGCTGGAAGGCCTAAAGAACATCCCGATAAGTGAATTTAAAAAATGTTTTGGACATTGTAAAGATCGTTTGCAGAGGTTCGTTGTGGTCAAAGGAAAATACTTTGAAGGTGATCAAAATTTGGTGTAAAAATATTAAAAAATAAAGAAATTATGACGAAATTCCCGTTTTTTTTGGGACCCCCCTTGTAATTTTGTACGTATGACCCTTTCCAATTCCATTTTTTCCATTTTCCCCCGCTATCACTCCCTACCTGCACTTCCCTAAGCTAACCCAATTGCCATTACGCTCGCAAACATCTTAGCTACACTGTATCGCTTTTTGCCATAGAGACAGGGAAGCTGCGAAAAACCTGTGTCGATACAGATGGTTCTGTTTTGACTGAGTCTTGGCTTGTTTGGATTGTGCAAACCAGTGCACGGTTAAGCGGGTCACCCATCCCAGTACTGACCGCGGCCAATGGCAGATCACCGAAACCGCGCACCGACCACGGGTCCACCGCTGTCGGTTGGAGTCAAATATATTTGATTCACATTCAATGAAATATATTGTTCTGAATTGATTTATCCTTCAACAATATTACGAAGTTTTATCAAACACACATCGTAACTAAAGTTCTAAACGAAAATCTCTCGACATCCACGAATTTTATACCAACACCACCTCCGTGTATATAAATATGAAAACGTCGAGAGATCCCGAGATGAGCGTATGAAAGTTACAAGAAAATTTTATACCCGATCAATTGCAATTTCCCCGAGTCTTCTCTCGTTTCATTCTTTGCTACTCTTTGAATTAATAATTTATTTCGCAAGAAGCAGAGACTATGAATAAGAATAATTCATGGTCGGCGGAGACGAGGGAGAAGTCCCGGTGATATATACGGTAGAGGGTAGCCGTAGAGAGCACGCTGGAGGGTTGGCCAAAGTACTCCGAGGTCTCGAAATACAAGAAGCTGAGATCGTCATCGTCGTCGTCGTATAGTCGGGCATACCAGGTAGATGAAAGGTAGGAAGGAAGTGAGGCGCAGTATAGCAACAGAGTATAGCGATAAGAGAACAAGAATGAGAAAGAGCGATAGAGACAAAGATGGAGGAAAAGCGAGGAACTCTGTTATATATAGCTGCATGAACTTTTTAGCGTCCTAAGGGGATTGTCGCGGGAGGGAGGCAAAAGGCGAAGGTACGATGGAGGAGGAAAGTCTGTGGATGCCCGAGAAGCATAGACATTCTGTAAAACGTTCGAGAGGTTCGAGCCTTGTAGGACCTTTTCGGTCTCGTGCGGAACAAGGGATGCACCGTAAAGAGGGTTGGCATCATCATGGACGTAGTGGGAAGGTCACGAAACATCAAGAGGTATAAAAGAACAAGGGGGGGGGGGGGGTAAACTGAGATAGACGGAGAGGGAAGACGATGGAGTGTGCCAAGTCAAAGGCTCCAATTGGCAAAATCGCGTATCGTCATGCCCGCATCCGGCTCTTACTCTTGTACCGAAGCCGAGTGAGTACTATCGGGGAATACACAAGTTTGCAAAGCTTCCGTGTTATTCTCCGTGATTCTCACTTCTACACAGTTTTCTCTCACACACTTTGTAACTATATCTCTGTCCTGCTCTCTCCTTCGTAACCGATTTTTACTTCTTTTTTCAGACTTTTTCGGTCTCTACGATT